>RXID01014296.1:0-600000 GCA_005019695.1 Trichopus zeylanicus subsp. travancoricus
GGGGCAGCTCCGCCGCGGAGCTCGCGGACGGAGAAGATGAACAGTTGGCGAGATATTACTGTTCATCGATCTGAGCCGTCAGATCGAGATCCAACGGTTCAGATCAAGTGACAGTATTCGACTGTTACTCGATCTGAGCCGTTGGATCGAGATCCGACGGTTCAAATCAAGTAAGGGTATTTTAGTCAAAACATGGTTAAAATTTAAATAAATAAAATAATATTAGTGCGGTCAATTATTTGGTGTTTGGAAGATAACCTGGTCTGGACGGGGTCAACTTAGCCCTAACCCCGTACCAAACGAGGCCTAAAAAAAAATAAGAGAGAGAAAAGAGTTTTTGCTAAAAAAATATTAAAATAAAATTGAGTTGATCGTATTTTCAGTCAAATAAAATTTTTTGGAGTTTTGACTATTATTTGACCTAACAAAGTCTTTAGAGTGTAGAGCTGTAATTGACCAATTAGAATGGCGAAGGGATCTCAAAAAATAATTTTAAAATAATAAATAAAATTTAGATAGGTTTAAATGTATAATTAGAAATTAATGAAATATAATTTCTAATAGTCATAAACCCTTATTGTTAATTATCTTGATAATTTTTAAAAATCTTTTAAACTAAGAAACTTAACCAATAAAATAAAAGGGTATTTACCTACAACTCCCTAAGATTTATCTTATTTATCAAAAATTCTTTGTGATTTCAGTATTTACCTATACCCCTTTCTTTCTAAATTTATTACGTATAATCTCCTAATTGTTATTTAATCAATTATTTTTTCAAAAATTCCACTTTTACTTACTATAATTTTACAACTAAACCCTTTAAAATTATTAATTTCTCATCATCTATTTTCTCTCTCAAATATTTACAAATAAACTCTCAATTAAATTTTAAAATATAATTTACATATTTGTATATTTATCAATAGATGTCTCAAATATTTTTTTTATAGATAAATCTAAATTTTAATATTTTAAATAAAAATATCCAAAGAGAACGTTAAATGTTTAAAATTTTTTACAAATAAACCCTACATAAAAATTTAAATTATAGGTTTAATATTCATACATTTACAAATAGACCCCTCATATATTTTTATTTATAAATATGTCAAAATTTTAGTTTTTTAATAAAATTTTTACAATTTTGAAGGTTTTAAAACGGGTTAAAATTTTAAATTATACTTTAATATTTGTATATTGTACAAATATATCTCGTAAATAGTTTTATTTATAATACTCCAAAGGTTATCAATTTTTTAATAAAATTTCACTACCTTGAAGTTTTGAAATATGTGAAAAATTTTAAATTACAGTTTAAAATATTTGTACATTTGAAATAGACCCTTTGAATATTTTGATTCAAAATAAGTCCTAAATTTTATTATTGTTTAAATAAAATTGTACAAAAGATCTTGAAGTTTTAAACTTAGAATTTAAATTACAAGTTTAATATTTACACAATTACAAAGTACCCGCTTGAATATTCTGACATAAAAAGTCTAAATTTTACATTTTAAAATAAAATTTTACAAAAAAATATTGAAGAATGTTAAAACTTAAATGATTTAAATTACAAGTTTAATATTATATAATTTAAGAGCCCTTGAAGGTTTTTCATTTGAAAAAAGATTGTTGACATTTACAAACAAATCCCTTGAATATTTTCATTTATAGAAAGTCAAAATTTTATCATTTTTTAAATAAAATTTTATAAAAAAGAGATTAAAGATTTTAAAACTCAAAATTTTAAATTACAAGTTTAATATTTGCATATTTTCAAATAGACCTCTTCAATATTTTTATTTATAAATAAGTCCAAATTGTATTATTTTTCAAATACAATTTTACGAAAGGATATTAAAGGTCTTAAAATTTAAAATTTTACATTACAAATTTAACATTTGTATATTTATAAATAGATCCCTTAAATATTTTTATTTATAATTTAAACTTATTTATAAATAAAAAAAATTCAAGGGGCGTATTTGTAAATGTACACAAAGAAATATAGTTTGTAAATATAGTTTGTAATTTTATAATTTATAATTTTAAGTTTTAAAAAATATAGTTTTTTTGTAAATTTTTATTTAAAAAATGATAAAAATTGAACTTATTTATAAATATAAATAATCCAAGGGTCTATTTGTAAATATTTAAATATTAAACTTGTAATTGAAAATTTTTAATTTTTAATTTTAAAACTTTCAATGTCTTTTTCCTAAATTTTTATTTTAAAATGATGAAATTTAGATTTATTTATGAATAAAAAATATTCAAGCTATCTATTTGTAAATGTACAAATATTAAACTTGTAATTTAAAATTCTAAGTTTTAAAACCTTCAATATCTTTTTTGTAAAATTTTATTTGAAAAATGATAAATTTCGAACTTATTTATAAATAAAAAATATTCAAGGGGTCTATTTATAAATGTATAAATATTAAACTTGTAATTTGAAATTTTAAGTTTTAAAACCTTCAATACTTTTTGTGTAAAATTTTAGGACTAATTACATATACCCTCCCAAGATTTTTCTTAATTACCAAAAACCCCCTAAAATTTTCATAATTACCTACACCCCATTCTTTTCAAATTATTTATCTATAACCTCCGATTGTTATTTAATCAAATTTTTTTTCAAAAATTTTACTTTTAACCTCCGTAATTTTAAACCCCTAAAAAAATTATTTTAACACCCTCTACTCCTCCCAAACATTTACAGATAAACCCTTTGAATATTTTTATTTATAAAAAAGTCTAAATATTAATATTTTTTCAAATAAAGAGTTATAAATGAGGTACCTACATTTTTAGTATTGTGGTCATAATCTCTGTGAAACACAATAATATCTTGATTTGTCTAGACTTTGCCTAGTGGCATGAATCAGCAATAGCCTCTGCAAAAAGTCTCTGTGCTCAATTTGGGCTAGCACCTTGGACCTTGAGTTGCTTAAGGGTGTGTAAGTTTGAAACTTGAGTCTGCGTTCCCTTTGTTTGATTGCCTACTTCTTTGGCTCAGAAAGTTTGACATCTCAAGATTCTTTATTCGGCTTGTTATTACCCTCAAATTCTCTTTTAGCTAAGATTACCTCTTCGGTGTCGATGTGCTCTCAAACTAGTTGGATGTATTCTGCCAAGCTTCAATGAGTTCAGGTTTAGCTTAGTAATCTATAGCCATATTCTATTAAAATGAGCCAATAGTCCCTTAAGTTTTTTCCTTCTTTCTACTTTAGTGTTCAAAGTATAGAGGGCTCTTTCCATCGAGGTACTAGTGAGATGAACTGCTCTAGAAATCTATCTGCCAAGTTATCAAAGTAGGTTATGGAGTATCTTGGGAGTCCGAAGTACTAAACTCGGGTCGGGCCTTGTAATGTCATTTGAAATGCCTTACATATGGTGTAGTCCCATGTCTCTTGTAGAATTATGACATTTTTTAATGTACTAACATGATCTATTGAATCCTTTGAACCTTTATATACTTCGTAGGGGGGCTGGTAGAACTTTGGGTGTACAGAGGAATATGCTATCTTGGGGATTAAAGGACTATTGTACCTCACCTGGTTCGGATGAGCTAGAGCCCTTGATCTTTCTCGAATTACATGTGATATATCCTCCCTCAGGTACCTTGTGCAACCATAGCTAAAGTTCAGCTAGCTTGCGTATAGTATGTAGCCTCGTTAGTTGGATTATAAATGGTATTGTACTCATCATAATCCCTTGAAATTTGATACCAAAGTAAAACTACCACTGAGGGGTCATGATAACTTGGGTGATGATGCTTACTTGGGTGTACCTAACTCATGGTGTGTGGTTATGACTCATATTGTTCGTTTGGTGTAGCACTTTGGGCTGGAGTTAGAGCCTGCTATTGAGCATAATGGGCTTGGAGACTTTGCATCATCGGAGTTTGATTTTGTAATTATTGGGTCTATAGATTTTATATAGCTTATGTCTGAAGCTTGAGGAATTATGTTATTTGCTAGATGGCAGCGACCAAGGTTTGAAACTTATACTAGCTCACCAAATTGGAGGGACATGGTGGCATCTCAGAAATTATTTATTGGAGGCTCTTTAGGGGCTATTGCTATGGCTGGATTGCCGAGTTGGCTTGTTGAGCCGACCCACTTGATCCACTGGATGAGTTATATGATTCCGCTAGCATTGGAGCTATTTTCCCCTTAGTAGATTCCTAGACAACGAGGGCCTTGCTGCTCTATGAGGTATGACTAGAAGATCATTGGAGACCTCTTAAAATAGCTAAGAAGAGAGGCAAAGCAGATTTCGATGAAAAGCATAAACTTATTAATAGAGTCTAGTTTGCCACCAATTTCGGTTCAAGAGGCTTCTCGAGATCTCGATTAGGTAGGGCACTCTCCCATTGATTTGCAAGAGGTAGGAAGCCATCAAGGAGACCGCCAAAAACTCTTTGATAATGGTTGCTTTGTTCTCAAGTCAATAGAAGTCACTTAGAATATACTGGAAGACGAGATTTGACATTAGTTCTGTTGGCTTAATTGTGTTTCGAATCCAGATTTTCCGGAGAGTCTTAATTATATTAGGAAGTTATTTAGTGAGTCTAATCCTTATCTAGATTTATCTTCTACTAAAAGACTTAAATTAGTAAAAGTCTTATTTGAGTCAGTCTTCTACTTTGACTCAAACACAGTTAGGCCACATCTATAAATACACCATTGATATAAGGGTTTCAATATAGAGTGAGAGAAAGATATATAGATTAATACTCTCAATACGTCTTGTGACGGTTATTCTACTTAGTTTTTTGTGAGAGTTGGTGATATTGGAGTTTCATCTCCATTGTTGTAATCTTCTCTTCCTCTTTTCATCAATACAATATCCTCTGGATCGTTTTCGACACATGTATTTCTTGTGTGTTATCTTTTCTCCTTTTCTGTTCTTCTTCTACATCGTGAATTGTGGTGGACATCGATATTTTGAAGTGGTATCAGAGTTTGGTTCAACATGTCTACTACGAAGTTCGATATAGAGAAATTCAATGGAAAGCAAGGATTTCCTATTTGGCAAGCAAGGGTTCGTGCAATTCTTACTCAATAAGGATTGAGAAACACATTGGAGGATGTCAAGCCTGAAGATGTCATTGGAAGTGTCTGGGAAAATCAGAAGGCTAGGGCATATAGCACAATCATTCTCAGTCTCACTGATGAGGTACTCTATCCGTTTCTTGATGAAACATCACCTTCAGAGTTATGGAAAAATTTGGAGAAACAATATATGAGTAAATCTATCTCAAATCGCGTTTACTTAAAGCAGAAGCTCTTCAATTTTCGAATGAGAGAAGGTACGAATATAGTTGATCATCTTAATGCTTTCAATAAAATTGTCTCTCAATTGTTAAGCATTGATGTTAAAATTGAAGATGAAGACAAGATAATTATTTTATTATCATCTTTGCCTCCTTCTGTTGAGAATCTTAAAACTACTCTCATGTATGGGAAGGATTTGAAATTTAACGATATTTCTGCTGCCCTTCTATCTAATGAATATTTGAAAAAGATTGGAGGGGATGTGTCACAATAAGAAGCATTAATTGTCAGAGGTCGTACTAAAGAAAGATCAAGGACAGGTCGTTCTAAATCCAAATTTAAAGGAATAAACTGCAAGTATTGTAAGAAGATGGGACATGCAATTAAAGAGTGTTGGAAGCTCAAAGCAAAAAAAGAAAGAGAATCTCAATTTAAAGAGCAAGACAAAGAACAAGTATCAGTTGTTAAAGGGAGTTTTGATCATGATTTTGGTAATGTTCTCTCTATTAGTTCTAATTTTGATCGTTACCATGATATTTGGATTCTTGATTCTGGTTGTTCTTACCACATGTGTCCTAATAAGGATTGGTTTGAAGACTATAAGTCCTATGATGATGGTTTAGTTTTAATGGGTAATAACAATCCATGCAAAACTGTTGGAATTGGAACAATCAAAATTAAGATGTTTGATAATATTATTAGAACTCTTACTGATGTTAGACATGTTACTGATTTGAAAAAGAATTTGATCTCTTTGGGTGTTTTGGATTTTGCTGGTTATAAGTATTCTGCTGAAGGTGGAGTTCTTAAGGTTGCTAAAGGCTCATTGATAGTGATGAAGAGCCTAAAGCATGGAAATTTGTATGAGTTAGTAGGAAAAATCATTACAGGTGGAGCAGTAATCTCTCAGGTTTCTTCTTCTGATATGACCCACTTATGGCATATGCGTCTCAGTCATATAAGTGAGTAAGGTTTAAGTGAGCTCAATAAAAGAAAATTACTAAAAGACCTCAACTCATGCAAATTGGATTTCTGTGAGCATTGTCTCTATGGTAAATATTCTAAGATAAAGTTTAACACTGGTACTCATTGCACTAAAGGCTTAATTGATTATATTCATTCTGATGTATGGTGCTCTCCTATTCTATTAAAATCTAGTGCTCGTTATTTTGTCAGTTTTATTGATGATTTTTCCAGAAAAGTGTGGATTTATTTTTTGCATCACAAAGCTAAAGTGTTTTCTATTTTTAAATGGTGGAAAACTTCAGTTGAAAAAAGGACTAGCAAAAAAATCAAATGCCTCAGAAGTGATAATGGCGGAGAGTACAAATCAACAGAGTTTCTCAAATTCTGTGAAGATGAAGGCATCAAACACTACTTTACCATCCCAGGAAAATCTCAACAAAATGGTGTGGTTGAAAGGATGAACAGAACCTTATTGGAGAAAGCACGTAATATGCTTAGTACAGCTAATCTTGATAAATATTTTTTGGCAGAAGTAGTCAATACAGTATGTTTCATTGTGAATCGCTCTCCTCAAATAACCATTAATTACAAGACTCCTGAAGAGGTATGGACTGGTCAACCTATAAATTATTTTTCTTTAAAAATTTTTGGTTGCTCTACTTATGTGCATGTTATCAAGGATAAGTTAGATGCACATTCTAAAAAGTGTATTTTCCTGAGTTATGTCAAAGGCGTCAAAGGCTATCGTTTGTGGGATCCTATTATTTTAAATGTAATTATTGAGAGAGACATAGTATTTGATAAAAATGTTATGCTAAAATCTCTCAAAAAAAGTCCTAATGATATAATGCAAGTGGAGATGGAGCATGTAGTTCCTTCAGAGGAAGATATTCAGGGTATGCCTAATTCTCAAGAAAATTCTAAAAATTAAATTTCTGAAAAGACTCCATTTCGAAGATCTCAAAGAAAAATAAAGCCACCTGAAAGGTATGGTTTTGAAGATATCGTAGCTTTTGCTTTAGTTACTGATAATGGTGATCCTTCTTTGTATAAAGAAGCAGTGCAGGATAATAATTCTTCTCAATGGCAAGCTGTTATGAATGAAAAGATGGATTCTATTTAAAAGAACCATACTTGGGAACTGGTGAAATTACCATAAGGTAATGGCAAAGACATCTATTGAAGATTCAAATTTAGAGAATAAGATGATTCGAGCCAAGGTGGAGATTGTTGGCTTAATTGTGCCTCGAATCCGGATTTTTCGGAGAGACTTAATTATATTAGGAAGTTATTTAGTGGGCATAATCCTTATCTAGATTTATCTTCTACTAGAAGACTTAAATTAGTAGAAGTCTTATTTGAGTCAGTTTTCTACTTTGACTCAAACACAGTTAGGCCATATTTGTAAATACACCATTGATGTAAAGGTTTCAATATAGAGTGAGAGAGATATATATAGATCAATACTCTCAATACGTTTTGTAACGGTTAGGCTACTTGGTCTTTTGTGAGAGTTGGTGATATTGGAGTTTCGTCTCCATTATTGTAATCTTCTCTTCCTCTTCTCATCAATACAATATTCTCTGGATCGTCTTCGACACATATATCTCTTGTGTGCTATCTTTTCTCCTTTTTTGTTCTTCTTCTATATCGTGAATTGTGGTGGACATCGATATTTTACGGTACAAGTTCTTACCTCCGAAAACTCTTTTCTCATTATAGATTGAAAAAATGACTTGATTGATGCTTGGATCCGCGATTGTTATCTTGATCTTGGCGGATTTTTTATAATTGATTGCCATGGTTCACGGATCCTCCGAGAATCAATCGGTAAGGGACATTATTCATAAGTTTCTTTGAATGCTTGGCCTTTTCTATATGTAAGTTGAGCTTGCCATCTTTTCCTAGTTGCTTTAGGATGAGTATTTATTAGGTGAGCAGCTCTCATAGTGCCGAATTGCATTGACCTTGGTATCGCTTCCTCTAATCACTAACCTCAGTTAGTAGCCTTGGTTAGTGGTTTGGCATATGATCTACATTTCAATTCACTTTTGGTTCAGTTGTTTCAACTCATTGTATCATCAAATTTAAATTCTTTTTTTCAGACTTATCAATACATTTATTATTTATTATTTATATATTATTTTAATTTTATAAGTTCATTTTACATGAGAAAAATTTAATTATATAAGACTTGAGTTCAACTTCTAAGACCAACGATTTACTTTTTTGAGATTTAAATAATTTTCTATCTAAAAATTTATGTATCTAGTAATTTTAAAAATACATATATGTAAAATCTTAATTTTTTATTGTGTATCAAACATAAAATTACCAATAATTTAAAATAAATGAGTATCCTCCAATTATTTTTTAATATATTATAATATTATCTTATTAATATTTAAGTGTTGACTTTTTAAAAATATGCTGTTCATGCAATTAATTATGTTATTTATGTATCAAATTATTTTTTATTTACATCCTTTTTCATATAATAATATGGAGAAATTGACTTTACAAGTGTCAAACTTGATTTAAATTAATTAAAACATGATGTAATATTAGGTAAAAATTATCATAACTTTTTTAGAGACTTTAACAAATAATGACATGTGTTATCCCAAATTTATGAAAACCAACTCTCTTATCACAATTAGCAAAAAAACACATGTATTTTGGCTAAATTTTATAAATAATCACCTCCCAATCAATATTTTTTTATTTTATAATATTTAAATTAATATTAAATGACCATTATATCCATAACCATTAAAAGTTAAGTGTAAAATTTTTCTTAATTTTCCTTTCTTTTAGCATAGAAAAATTTAGAATATTATTTAGCTAGATAGCGAAATTAAATAGGAGATAATATTTGAGTGTTTCAAAAGTTCTTGTCCAAAAAAAAAAATAATAATAATAAAATTTTACATTAAAACTTAAACAATTAGGGATATAATGATATATTAAATTAACTAGTAAAACTTAAATTAAAAAAAATGTTGAATAGGAGATAATTATTTGCAAATTTTAATCATAATATAGATAATTTATTGAGAATAGTGAGGTGTTTTACTGTGCATTCGTGATGAAGCAACAAATCCTTTGCTAAAATATTTTTTTAAAAATTTTCTAATTTTTATATTTTTGTAAATTTTATAATGTTTTTAAACTTACAACTAAAGTATGGTCAAAACATGTTAAAGAAAATTAAAAAATTATTTCGTTCAAACCAAAGCGAAATTTTGGATGGCCAAAACATATTAACCCGAAACCGAAACTTAAAAGTAAAAGTCCATCGAAAGCAAGTCCAAAAAAAATTAAGACTGACAAACAGATGATTTCTTGTTGGCCATAAGTAGTCTTCTTCCTTCTCTCTGTTTCTCCATCGAAAGCATGGCAAGCACCTCGGCTCCTTCTGGCAGGGTCACCTTCTCCCCATCCGTAATCCATGGTTTACATTGAATTCCACATCCCTGACCTCTTCCCTTCTTCTTCCTCTCCAGTCCCTAAGCAAGATCGCCTGCAACCGCCTGCAGAAGGAGCTAGTTGAATGGCAGGTCAATCCGCCGGCGGGTTTCAAGCAAAAGGTTGCCGACAACCTTCAAAGGTTCCTGGAAACCCTAGGGATTGATCAAAGTTTCTACCTTTTGTGATTTTGTTTCGGAAATTTTTATGTTTGGGTTATTTGCTTCATGGGATTTTTGTTTCTGGATCCGAAGGTGGGTTATTGAGGTGGTCGGATCACCGGGGACGCTTTATGCGGGTGAGACGTACCAACTCCAGGTGGATTTCCCGGAGCATTACCCCATGGAAGCGCCACAGGTGGGGAACATATAGGGTTTTTAGCTTTTTTTTTGTGTGGAAAAGGTTGTGGCTTTTGTTTGGCTCTTGCGAAATTGACTTTGATCTTCTTTGGCTTTTGGGTGTAGGTCATATTTCTCCATCCGGCGCCTCTGCATCCGCATATTTATAGTAATGGACACATTTGTTTGGGTAATTCTATATATATATATATATATATATCTATATATATATATATATATATCTATATAGTGTTTTATGCTCTCTATATCAGTTGATCATGTTGATACAATATCTTTCTTTTCAAGATACTGGTTGATTTAGGTGTTGTCTTTCGTGCCATACAATTTTGTTTGTTAGCAATATAAGAATGACTTCTTGTTAATAGTTTTTCACCTTAATCAGTTCGAGGTTAAGCAAAATTTGGGGAAAAACATCTCGTAGGTTATTAAACATTCTATCATGTTATCCGGACCGTTCATGGCTTACTAAGTGCATATCTCAATATCCAATGCTTAATTCATAGAAAATGCATTATCTTGCAGTTGTTCCCATTTATTGCCACACTACTACTTCTTTACAGAGCTTTATTTGAAGATTTTGGTTGGATAATGAACTTATCCCTTTCATAGGTTTTATAGATTTATTGACTAGATTTATTGTTCTCGTTCTTTCTTAGTTTGCATGATTTCTGTGATCATTGTGGAGTAGAATGTGGTGAGGATTTTTCTCAAGTAATTTCTGGTGGCCGGTTGCTTTGCCTAGAGTGTGTGCTACATTTGCAACAAACACATTTGTTGTACCAATTTGGAATCTGCATCAGTGAATATTAATAAGAGATCAGGATAAAAACTTTAATATATTCTATGCTTATATATGTCTCTGGAATTTAGTGCTGTAGAAGTTGACTCTCTATTGGGAAGTAATGAGTTTGTTAAGTACTCGTAAATTGTTTTGACGGTGTGTATTGGGTCACCAACACGCACATAGAAGAAGGGTATGGGGAATCAACTACCGTGAGACTCTATTTAGATTACTCCATAGTTCTCCTGATGATGGCTTGAGGACCTACAAAATAATTTAAAACCTATATGCTGGAGGTTGGTTGACGAAGAATATTTTGATGTTTAAGGGAACCTATTCTCTGTGTGGAGAGAATGTAGTGAGAGTCTAGAGAGATTAGGGGGTTACAAGATGAGAGATTTATATACACCTTTTCCATACGTAATTTGATGAATTATCGAGGTATTATCGGTATTTTATCTTAATCTTTGTAGCAATATATTCTCTCTTCTTTTTTTTTCTAGTGGGAGGTGGAGTAGCGAGTAATGCAAAAAATGGTTATCATCATAGGAGACCATATTTTATAATGCCACTTGGACATGTTAATAAGAGCTAGATTGTGGTAGTTTGGATGAATTATGACATTCCGGTTTGGTCTTTTGTTGATGCAAAACATAGTAGTTGATTGAGGTGGGCGGTTTAGAGTAGTTCTTTATAAGTTGTAAGATGTATAACTAACTTGTGGAGCCTAGGTAGAAAACTCAACTCAGGGTGTGCTCTTTTGACTTCCTTTTTGGATTTAATAAGGTGGCTTGCCTTTGATTATCCGAGGTATAACACATCATTTCCCCTAAGTCGTCTGAGCAAATAATGACGACTCAGTCAGGAAGGCTTGATTGTGCCATCATCAATTCTCGTTAGAAATAGGGTGCAGTAGCACTTGTGTTGGGAGGGTTTTTTTTTTTTGATTTTGTGGCAGGATTTTCCTCGAGCGTCACAAGCATCAAGTGTGAGATGGATTGTGCTTTGTTGGATACGAGGTGTTTGGTGGCTTGAGCTTGATGCTATCATTGCTTTGGGGTGAGCTTTGAGGTTACCAATATGGACCGAGGTCCTTGTTTCCTCGGCTCTTGCATGGGTCGTACGATGGCATCACGTATCTTTTGCTTTTGGGCTCAACTATCCATATGCCTAAGCTTTGAAAGGTCAAACGTGTAACTTGTAACTTGTAATCTATCCATCAAGTGCGGAACTCGCAATTAGAATCCCTTACATTGATCTAGTGACTTCATTAAGTCTTTTCTTTGGTTCATTGAAACCTTGGTAAAGCTTGGGAGATAAGGATTGCTACTTGTTTTGAGCTTGAATATATTGATGATCAAGTGTTAGGCTTGTAATTAGACCGTTGTGTTGAAACTTGAAGTCGGGTTTTGGTGTTCCAGTCAAGTGCAAAACTTATATTGGATTTTTTATATTTTAATCAAGTGCAGAACTTATAACTAGATTTTTTATATCTTGATCAGGTGCAGAACTTATTTGGTTCTCCATACTTTGATCAACTACAAAACTTGTAATTGGGTTCTTCATATTGTAATTAAGTGTAGAACTTGTAATTGAGTTTTTCATATCTCGATCAACTACGAAGCTTGTAATCTTGGTTGGGCTTCAAGCACATAGGTCTTCATTCAAATGTCAAGTACATAGTTTATAATTCCGGATTGGACTTCAAGCATATAACTTATAATTCTAATCTTTATTCGAACGTTAAGTGCGGATTTGTAACTTCGATCTTCATCTGGACATTAATCGCATAGCTTGTAACTCTGAATTGAATGTCAAGCGTGTAACTTATAATTTTGGTTTTCATCTGGGCATTAAGCGTGTAGTTTGTAATTTCGGGCCCAATATCAAGTATATAGTTCGTAGCTTCGAGCCCAACGTTAAGCATATTGTAGCTCTAGGCCCAGTGTCAAGCATGTAGTTTACAACTTGTTATAACTCTCGATTGACATTAAGTGTCTAGGTTGTAACCCTTGATTGGGTATCAAACGCATAATTTGTAATTCTAATCTTGACCCGGACCTCAAGTGTGAAACTGCTAACTCTGATTTTGGTATTTGGTTAAGTGTTGAATTTGTAATCGGATTTTCATAACTCAGTTAAGTGCGAAACTTATAACTAGATTTTTATAACTCGATCATGTGTTGAACTATAATCTATCTTTCGCACTTTTGTCAAATGTAAAACTTATAACGGGGTCTTCATACTTCGGTCAAATGCAAAACTTATAATAGGACTTTCACACTTTAGTTAATTGTAGAACTTGTAATTAGAATTTTTTTTGTGCTATAATAAAGTTAGTGGCAAAGCGAGCAAATATTTTCATTTCATTGATAAAATTTGCACAAATTATTTTCATACCAAGTTGTAGAAAGAACATACTTGTCGCTTTGCTCTAATTTGTACGTTCCTTTTCCTACACAGGAAATTACCTTATATGGTTCTTAGTTTGAAGAAATTTTCACCTAGTTCGGCTATTCTCGTGAGTTGTGCGCAACACCTAGTCACCAACCTAAAGTCACTGGCTATAGACACAATTCTTGTGATATCGTGCTATTTGCTACTAGTAGATTGCAACATAGATTCTAGCTTGCTTTCGTGCTTCCAATAAAATATTTTTTTCCAATCGAAGTTTTTATTCATTAGTTTGGTGGTTATATGTGGAGGTCCTTGGTGTCGGTAGCTGGATTTCTACATGGATAATTGTCTCTACTCTGTAAGTTAGCATGAAGGAGGACTCTGGTGGTGAATCTTGGAGTGGTACGATATGGGCATAGGATGCATGACAATTTATTGAGCCATGCACCTTTGGTCCCTTCGGTGGTGAGCTCTTAACACAATTCTCTAAATCTTTTACTATCAAATTGTGTTCTATTGTCAATTATCACTACCCTCGGAACTCCGAATCTGCAAATTGTATTTTTCTAGAAGCATTTTTTGATTTTGTGTTCGATGATGGTGACGAGGATCTTAGCTTATACTTATTTGGTAAAGTAGTTGGTTGGTATAATTAAAAACTTTTTTTGTTCAGAGGTTCGTAGGAGAGGATCCAAGATATCCATTTTTTGTTAGTCAAAGGGCTAAGAACATTGGGTTTGTTGGATTTCCTTTATTGGAGCTTAATGTAATGTTGTGTAAATTTGATACTTCTGACAATGAATTGTTCACTTTAAGAATTTTTTTATCATGTTGGGACAGTGATAAGGTTGGCATAATAACTTATGGGCCAATGTATGACCCCTAGTATGATTGTCGTATAATCCCTTTATAGACTTCTTATAGCATATGTGATGCAGTGGAAGAGGGGGCACGAGGGGTAGGAGGAAGATCACCGTCTTCTCATCACGATAGATCCTTGAATCCACAAGAAAGATAGAATGGGAACAAACCCAAAACAAGAGAATATTATTGATAGAAAAGTCTTTTTTTTTTTTTGTTACAACCTTGGGCTGTATATATACCTCTTTAATAAACTTAGAGTCCTACTTGGTGTAGGCTAAAAATAGGACTTAGACTCTATTAAGAATTCTACTTAATATATCTTAAATAAAGATATATAAATCATATTCTTTATTGGGGTAGGACTGTTATTGACTCGAACTGATAAATAAATTCTAATTTTGATCAATATAAAGTCCGAATTATCCAAAATAGTAAATAAGAGACTTGTAGGAATCGATCTCAGCTTTCCAACGGATAGTTATTTGCTGAATTTGGATCAATATCTTAGGAGATATGACCTTTGGACTGTAACTGTACGAATCTTAATGGATTCTAATTGGAGTTGGAATTCAACTTGGATTGAATTTCTAATTTTACTGTGAAAAAAGATATAGTTGTAAAAGACTTGTCTTCAAGTTAAAGATTGGAGTCTCCGTTGATGCAGTTGTGCTCCCCTTGAACTCTTTTCAACATAAAACTTGATGATGTAAACTAATAAAATTTCTTCGAGTAACATCTTCAGCACTTTGATTTCCTATTTTCCTTCAACACAACCACTTGAACTTTTGCAGGATTCCTTTTGACCTTATTTGAAATAAATTTTTTGTAAACACCAACTTATGATTCGTTCTCATACAATGAAAATATTTTTCGTAAGTTTGTTGACAATTGCGATAATAATTTGGATATGTCATTGCAAATTTTGAGTCTTGCATAACGATAATTCCTGTAAAAATTTTCTCTAGTTGTTCAAGAGAATTGGCTTTTGATAACTTCAAATAATAATCTTGAATAGCACAGTCAATATTTTCACAAGTAGAAAACTCTTTCTTACAGCCTTTAAAATTGTCAACTGATTCATATGAATTCTCATAAATAGTCTCTTGAAAATTTTCTGTAATATCCAAAGCTACTTTTGTATGATCTTCTAATTCATCAAAGAAAGAATCTTTGGGGCTTTTAATAAATTCTTCACTAGTTTGTTTGTCTTCCACACGATCCACAGCCTCTTCTTTGACTTGATAATTCGATACTAGCGGAAAGTTACTAATATGTGAAATTAATACCTCATGGTTGTCTCCATTGATTTCAATGCCAGAAGCCTTTGGATGAGAGATTTGTTTTACCTGATTTTAATCCCCTTTTGAGAACTTTATGTTGAATAGTTTAAGTATCTTCGGCCATGAGTGAATTTTTGGTTTGCCTTCACGTATTCTTTGGACTTAAATTTACTCCCACCAAGATGAAGCATAACCATCAAGATTGTATTCAACAATTTTCACATTCTTCTTTTTAGGAATCTCCATAAACTTAAAGAATTTCTCAATTTTATCGATCCAAAAAAATAAATTTTCATAACCATGAAAGTATGGAATATTCACCTCACCATAGTTTTGGTTTTCCTGAATAGTTTCGTCTGTTGATCTCCAAAACATCGGACCGCGAGTCTTTTCGACGATCAATTGATGAACTTGGTTCTTAATTTCAATATGTTTCAAAGCTTCATACTTCATAGTGATAGAAGAAAGAAAATTTTGTTTAATCAAATCTCGAATTTGATAATCTCCTAGATCACTGTTCATGGAGTTGTCGCCACCAACTACGATCAATGGAGTTGAGCTCAGGAACAACGTTGCTCTGATACCACTTGATACAGCGGGAGAGGGGGCACGAGGGGTAGGAGGAAGATCACCGTCTTCTCACCACGATAGATCCTTGAATCCATAAGAAAAATAGAAAGGGAATAAACCCAAAACAAGAGAATATTATTAATAGAAAAGTCTTCTTTTTGCTATAACCTTACACTGTATATATAACCCTCTAATAAACTTAAGAGTCCTACTTGGTGTAGACTAAAAATAAGATTTAGACTATGATAAGAATTCTACTTAACATATCTTAAATCCTATTCCTTATTGGGTTAGGACTGTTATTGACTCGGACTGATAAATAAATCCTAATTTTAATCAATACAAAGTCCGAATTATCCAAAATAGTAAATAAGAGACTTGTAGGAATCAATCTCAGCTTTCCAACGGATAGTTGTTTGCTGAATTTGGATTAATATTTTAGGAGATATGGCCTTCGGACTGTAGCTGTACGAATCTTGACGGATCCTAATTGGAGTTGGAATTCAACTTGGACTGGATCTCTAATTTTACTGTGAAAAAGATATAGTTGTCCTACATCAATATGTTTTGCCTTGGAAGGCAACAAGCATTTCAACAAGGGAAGAGTAAGTGTCCTCTTGTATGATTGTCTATTTTATAAAATGAAATTTGGGAATAATCATTGGATTCTCCTTGCTTCAGATGAGTCTTCCATGATTGAATCCTTCTAGCTTGGCTTATGGGCTGTAATATGAATATCTTCCATATAATTGAAGCTCAAAGAGTTAAAGCACTGTTTGGTTTGAGATTAATATTAGGATCAACTTATTTTAGAATTTTTTCTTACAAAATTAATATTACTTATTTTATACTGCTATTAAATTAAATTATTATAAAAAATTAAATAGTTTTTCGAATTTTAAATTATTATAGGGTTAATTTTGATAAAAAAATATTAATATATAAAAGTGGTTCACTAATTTTGATTTTGATCCTGATCTTGATCCCGAACCAAATAGTGTCTAAAAGTTTTCACATATATTGTCACGGAGACAAACTTTGCTAGTGCATCAACTTTAATTTTTTTCCTCGAGGGAAAGCACAATAATCATTGACTTGAAGACTCAACTTGCTGTTCGAACTTTAGTTAAGTATCCCTCCATTATTTTGTCCCTAACTTTGTGCAACCCATCGATTTGGCTAGTAATTAGTTGAGAGTTGCTAAAGAGTTGGAGGTGTCAAGGTTCGTTAGTCTGGTTGGCTAAAGTCCTAACAACACAATTTTATATTTTTGTTACCTTGTTTGAAGCCTTGAAATTGAATTTTAATGAATATTTTGCCACTTTGCCATTAGGACTTGTTAGTGTTGTTCTATTTTTGCTTTCGGTTTCACAGGATGACCCATCAATAAAAATCTTTCATGTTGAAGTTTCTTTATTTCCTTGCTCTAGGACGTTACTTGTTAAAAAGTTAGTCTTTTATGGTGGACTGGGCATCGAAGTGCGTGTTGAATTATTCGAGCTCTATAACCCATTTGAGTAATTTTCTTGAGTTTTTTGGTTTTTGCAAGCATTGGCAAAATGGGTTGCTTGTTAAGATATGTATCGAGTGTGTTTGGAAGTACAGATGGGGTTTACAAGAAGAAATGATCAAGGTATAGGCTAATTCCTCCATAATGGGGTAATGCATTTAAGCTCCAATCAATACATGGCTAACATAGTATATTTGGAGTGGTGTTTGCCGTCTTAGTTGCTAACTAGGACCGAACTTTTAACTTTCCCCAGCCAAAAGGTATAGGTAAAGGACTTCAAGAGTGTTAGGCTTTACCAATAGTAGTGAAACGGTTAAGTACTCCCTTAGCTCTTCAAGGCATTGTTTGGTTCGGGATCAGGATCAGGATCAAGACTAGCGAACCACTTTTGTAAATTAATATCTTTTTATCAAAATTAAAGCTTCAATAATTTAAAGTTCAAAAAACTATTTAATTATTATAATAATTTAATTTAATAACAGTGTAAAATAAATAATATTAACTTTATAAAAAAAATAATTTTTAAATGGGCTGATCTTGATCCCAAACCAAATGGGGTCCAAAGATTTTGCCAGCAGTCATCTATATATACTTATATGTTATGTTCTATTTATGCTCCAAATACTTGGTTTATCACTATCTAGTATGTGGCTTCAACATTTTTCAAGCCGGAGGGTATGACTGTATAGCAATAGGTTCCCTAATTCACGATGAAAGTGGTATTCTTTTCATCTATTAGATGCATTCTAATTTAGTGGTACTATGAGAAGGAATATAAGAAGCTTAATAGTTGATACCGGATAATAAAATTCACCAATGATCTATCATAGATAAAGAATAATTATCCTTGAGATATATTTTATTAAAATTGGTGAAGTCAATATATATTTTTTGCTTTTCGTTACTTTTCTTTATCATTATGATATTGGTTGGACACTTTGGATATTGGATTTCCAAGGATAGTTTTATATAATGACTTTGCCCGTACTACTAAGAAGTTTGTAAACTTCTCTGGCCTTTGCTATAATAAGAAAAAATTTAGGGGCCGTTTAGTTGGAGGTCAAGCTCAAGGTTAAGGTCAAAAGAAGGGGTAAAATGTAAAAAGATAATGCGGTCAAGTAAATTTTGTTTGATTACTGATTTGACTAGCGGGTGGTTCAAATTTTTTATGTACTAATTTGCCCTCAGCTTTCTCTTTAAATGGGTAGCCGTCCTCGCCGCTGACTCCATTTTCTCCGACGAGGTTCGGCACGCCAGCGAGCTCGCGCGGGCAGCTCGGGCGTCAAGCTCGCATGGGGAGCTCGTTGGCTGAGATCACGCGGGCAGCTCGGGTGGCGATCTCGCTCGGTGAGCTCCCCGGGCAAGCTCGCGCGCGTAGCTCGGGCTTCGAGCTCGCAGGGGAAGGAGGCACTGAGGGCATTTTAGTCATTTCCTATTTATAATTTAATTAAATTAAATAATATTAGTTTGATCAAATTTTTGGTGTTTGGATGATAGGCCGGTTAGTCGGAGATGATCCTGGGCTTGAACCCCAACCAAACGAGACCTTATAGTTTCTTTAGGTGCCAATGAGTCTCCTGTGAAGCTCATAAGACACTTCTTGTATGCCCAAGTGGTTGGTTATTCTTCATTTATTCATATGTTTTTGCAAATATAATGTTAGCTAATGTACTAAAATATATCATTATACACCAAATCACGTATCCATTTGGTACAATCGTGATCGTCAATGTATCATCATGTTGAATTACCGTACTCCCTCCATCTTGTACCACTATGTCAAAGCAGTGGCGTCGAGCTCTTGCTTTTTATTAACCTTTTGTCCTCCAGTGGGGACATATGATACTTATTGTCAGTTGGGTTCCCATTCCTCAATCTTACAAGATGCCTCTTTGATGAAATGTAGTGAACTTTTTGAGCCTTTGTTCTTTCGTGGTGATGGTTGCCTCATCTACTCCTGTACTCTAGGAGGTGACAACGAAAGTTTATGCTAGTTACTTTCCATCTTTCCTTGCTTAATGAAATGCTTCAGATGTCCCTCTTTAATCAATTCTCTTTTTTTTAATGTTTTTATATTTCTTTGTGGTGTGATTAAAATCACAATGGAATTGGAATATTTTGAGATATTCACTTTGTCATGATCTTGGTAGATCTTTAAAGGTCTTCGCAAGTTATCTCGATTTTCAATTTATGCTAGCACTTCGGTTCGACATCAGTTTTGGGGCATATAGCTCGGACAATTATACCTGCGCTCTCACAGTTCAATATGTGGCCTCTTCTATTTTAGTTATTTTGCGTTTTTGTGTTCTTTATTTGTCCTTGGCCTCTTAATATCTTTGTGGGCTGCTAATCATCTCTTCTGCATCGTATTTCCCGACTTGGTCTATAAACTTCATTAAGCTAGGAGGTGGCTTACAGGCCATCTCGTAGGTGACCGTGTCAACTCGTAAATCATTCATAGCTATAACTAGCAAAATGAAACTATCTAGGTCTTTGATTTGGATTCTTGTCGTGTTGAAACAAGCTAAATAGCTCCACAAGCTTTTTTCTTCCTCTTATCTTATCTAATTGCCAATGGCATAGATGAATGTTAGCTTTGCGACACTAATGACATAAACTAATTGATAAATTTATGCTCAAGGTCTTGAAAACTGGTAATAAATCTCTTAGGTAAATTAGAGAACCATGTTCTAGTTGGACTATCTAGAGTGGTTGAAAACACCTTGCACATAATCGTCTCTGTCTCCATGGAGGAGAATGTCTTTGAAAGAATTGAGATGATTAAGTGGATCCCTAGTCCTATTGTTTGTCATTTATGAAGGTTGTCTAAATTTCTATTGTGGAGGCTTGACTAGGATGGTGGTGCGAAAGGCTCATTCCTCTGTGCATTAGCTCGAGCTTCTGCTGTTCCATGGAGCTGCTATACTATTTCAACAATTTCCTTCTTAATTGCCTTAGGATTCAATATTAGTGCTCTAATCGACGCCAAAGGTTCACTAGGCTCATGGTTCGGGCATCTATGCACAAGCGGTTGTTCGGGTGAGCTGCATTGCTTATTTGTTTTTGCTTCTCATGTCTTCACACCCCTTAATCTAAGTTGCGGGAGGCTCGATTTCATAGGGGCTTGCCCCCTGGGATGTTGAACCTCGATTCTTGAGGCTTGACGATGTTTCTGTAGTGCGACTACTCGGTGACTTCTTGATCTTCAGCCGGATTATGATGGTTGCCAACGTGGCCTACTGGTTGATGTGACTATTGAGACATCATGAGTGCCTCCAACAAACGCTGTTGGTTCTGGACGATCTGACTAATATTGTTCATCTCTGCCATAAGTTGGTTAAACTTAAACCAAGGTACAGAGTTTGGTTGGGTCACCTGGACTCCAATGACTTTAGCGGACAGTCTTATTTGGTCTAGGAGTTGAATCGCTAGCAGACCTCCTCCAAGTTGTTGCTCGGCAGGTGTAGCATATAGAGGCGTCCTTGTGAATGAGTCTTTTGTAGCACCACTAGATGATCTTGGTGGCTGAATTGTTGGTGTTGGACGCTTGCCACCAATTGTGCAAGAGCACGTCTCCACTAGTATCCCTGAAGGTGGGACCTCACTGAGGAAGTCTTGAGTTTGAGTCTCAATGAAAGCTGTTGTGGCACCAACACATAGAAAATGGTTTGGGAAATCAGTTACTGTGGAACTCCATCCAAATAACTCTGCATCTCTCCTAGCGATGGCTTTAGGACTTGCAAAACAATGAAAATCTACCCGCTAGGATTTACTGGCAGAGAACACTTTCATACTTAAGTTAGTAAGGGAATAAAGAAGTAAACGTATTTTCTATGTAGAGAGCATGTAGTGAGAGTTTAGAGAGATTAGTGGTTACTGGATGAGGGATTTATGTACATATTTACCATTCATACTTTGACAAAGTGTCGGGGGTATTGTGAGCATTTTACTCTAGTGTCTTGATTTGTATGTTCTCTCCTTTTGTTTTGTAGTGGGAGGTGGAGCAATGAGTAACGCGAGAGATGGTTATCATCTTGGATGTCAATATTTTAGAATGCCACAGATTTATTAATGAGAGTTGGGCTGTGGTAGTTTGGATGGGTTATGACAACCTGGTTTGGTCTTTTGTTAATGCGAAGAGTAGTTGACTAAGGTGGGCAGTCTGGAGTAGTCTTTCATAGGTTTTGAGATGTATGATTGAGCTGTGGAGTTTGGGTAGGAAACTAAACTCAGGGTGTACTCTTTGACTTCCCTTTTTGGCTTTAGTAAGGCAATCCAACTTAATTATCCGAGCTATGGCACATCGGCGTGTTTCCAAAACTAGAGGTTCAGTGGGTGGTGTTTTTATAGCCAAGTGGATCCCATAATCCTATAGAAGATATCCAACCTTTAACATTTCAAAATTCTGAGTTGAATAAACATATTGTTATTATGTTCTTCTTTTGTCTTTTATTTTTTATTTTTTATTTTTTTTTTGTATTAGTGGGATTGGGGGTGGGGGTTGCATGAGTCATCTTGAATGATACTGTCATTGGACAGAAATAGCATCAGAAGGCATTGCTATGAAGTACAAATTCTGACTTGGCCATGCCACTTCCTCTATCATTAGCCTAATCTCTGAAAGCTGTTATCCCAATTAAGCATTTAAATTGTTGTTCATGACTTGAGGGATTATGATTGGTTGGCTGGATACATGGCCAGTTTTCATGTGAAAGGTTCTTAAGAATGTGTGTTTGTGTGTAGTCTACTGACAATTCCTTTGGATTCATGCATCTGAACCATCTTCATCCTTAAGATAACTGCAGTCTTCCAAAGATGTACCAGGAATTTACTCTATTTTCTCATTGTAGGGGACTTTCTTCCAAAGATGTACCAGGAATTTATTCTCATTGTAGGGGACTTTCTTGTCTTAACAAAAGAAGATATATAGGAAAATATTTGGAAGATATTGGCATTCCATAACAAATTGGTCATCTTTCTTGGTTAGTCTATTAGTTATCTTGCAACAAAGGTTAGAAGATCTTCTTGAGGCGACAAGAATTGTCTAGTATTGTGTATGGAACATTAGCAGCATGCTATGTGAATTTGATTTGTGCATGCACTGGAATCGACAGTGTTGAAAGATGAGAGTTAGGGCTCTGACCCTATAATAGATCAAGCTACACAAGTTTTGATTGCACTAGAGAGTGCCTTCTAGATGCTCATGTATCATGGTTCATCATTACTTATTAATCTTCTTTTTTAATTAGGCCACTAGTCATACCTGGGTAGAAGTTCAACATGACTAGGAGTAGAACCCGACTAGGATTCTGTGGAACTCAAACCACTTATATTTATGTAACTGATTATATTCAGAAATAAGAACAAGACTATTAGAGTGTTCACCTCTAATATGAAGACTTTCATAAAACCCTAGAATTTTGTTTTACGCAAATCCTAACAAGAAGAAAATCAGCATGGTATCAGAGTTTTTTTCCATTCTTGATTTTTACCAACCAAGATTGAAAAACAAGAAACCTGAAGCTGCCTAACCACTTTTCAAAATTCAGGCCGAGATTAGATGACTAACAATAATGAAGACAATAAGTTTCTACGAGAAGAAGACAATTTTCAAATTACTTGCATCAAGTTGAAGAGAATAGAGAATTATTTACCTGACTCGAGCAATAGAGATCTACTTGATCTCTAAAATCAAACAAAATTTTCTCACTAAAAAGTGGCCAATTGAGAAATTATGTTTACAATCCTCAATAGCCTCGAATCCAATGTTGGTTGGGCTTCTCTCCACTGTCAAAGCTCTAAGGAAATATGGGATAAGCTTCAAGATACATATGGGAATGATGATCATATCACTTTAGTGTTGGTACTATATGAGGAGATCTTCATAACCAACTAAGATGGAAAGGATCGCCGAGTATTTTGGGATCATAAGTGGACTATGGATGAGATAAAATACTACCTCTCGACTAAGAACAAAAAACGTAAGAAAGAAAATAAAAGGAGTTAAGATGGTTGCCTTCTTAAATGAACTTGATTCCTAATTTGAACAACTCGAGACCAACTTCATAAGCAATCCAAAAAAACCCTCACTAGAGTAAGTCTGTGACTGACTCCAGAGAGCAATAGTGGTGTTTTCAAGGAGAAAGAAGCAGTTGGAGCTTAGCTATGGTTTCCAAAAAGGACTATGAATACAGGAGAGAAAATCTCAATAACAACAACAATAGCCAAGGTAGAGAAAGAGGCCAAGACAACTCCAACCTTTAAGTGTACCAAGTGCAGTAAAACAAGCTACATAGTTAATAGGTGCTAGTTTGAGGAACAAAGATTGGGAATGGATTAAGTGCCTATACCTAGAGAAGAATACAATAAATTTTTTCATTATACTGTCAATATTTCAACTTCCTCAAAGTCATTTTGCATAAGTCAATTTTCTTAAAAAAACCCATGGATCATAGATTTTGAAGGCTCAGATCCATTAACTAGTATTGCTATTTCTTTCACAACTTATGAAAAACTGTCAACTACAAAATATGTCACACTAACAGATGGAATATTATCATCAGCAACAGAAAGAGGTGAAGCAATAATCTTCTCAATTAAGCTTTTATCTATTCTCCTAATCCCAAAATTTTTAGTCAACCTACTCTCAGTTAGTCAATTGATAAAATCTCAAAACTATTGTATAACATTCTTTCCGATCATTATGCTTTTCAGTACCTCAGAAGTAAGAATATGATTGGTGGTAGTGCTGAAGACAAAAAACTCTACATTTTAACTTCAAAAACAAAAGAACCAAATGCATTGCTGACTCAAGAGGAAAATTACAACAAGTGTTACTGTAGATTAGGTTATCCTCCAAGATATATTCTCAAAACTTTAATTTCTATTTCAGATTTATTTGATGAACATTATTGTCAATTTTGTAAAATTACTAAATATTATAGATCAATTTATGTTTTTAGAATCAATAAAATTAATTTCCTTCTCTGAAAAATTATTCATAATGATGCGTTCATTACCAAGAGTCATTATATAAATAAGTATTTTACAATATTTATTGCTCACTCAAGAGTGATTTGTCTCTACTTATTAAAGGAAATTAAAAGTACTTGTATTCCGACTCTTATAAAAAAATCTAGAATCAATTTAATGTTACAATCAAAATATTTTGGTATGATAATGGACGGGATATGTTTTTAATCAGTTTCAAAACTATTTAGCTAATTATGATATTATCTTAAACATCATGTGTGTACACTCTTTGATAAAATAGCGTTGAGAGGAAAAATTAGCATCTACTTGAAGTTGTAAAAACACTAATATTGGAGAGGAATGTTCTCACATCCTACTGAGAGAATGCAATCCTCACTGTATCATTCCTTATTAATAGAATCCTTACTCTTCTCTTTAATCATAAGTTTTCCTTCCAAGTTTTATGACCTAGTAAGAATCTATTTTACTTACCTTCAAAAATATTTTGGCGTATATGTTATGCTACAAAAATATTTTCTTAAAAATAAATTGCAATCGAGAGTAATAATTAAAAGGAGTTACAAATATCATAATCCTAAAACTTGTAAAGTTTGTCTCTACTGATGTCATTTTTCATAAAGAAATAACATTACATTGCGAAAGAAAAACATAATGATGAAAATAAAGTAAATATGGAAAAATCCAAACAAAATAAAAAGGTACAGGTTTTGGTTAAGCCTAGTTCAACTATGTCTGATCCCAAAAAATCACTTCATATGAAAAAAGAACAAAGATATCCTCAAATCACCCACATTTCACAATAAAACCAAGAATTCATCCCATTACATCTCATTTCACCTAAAAATTTGATTAGCAAACAAGGTTCAACAATATCACTATTAGGCCGCGATATAGATAGCGAGATCGGAGGGAGGATATTGGAAAGAGAGTTGTAGGCTGTAGGTGGTGAGGCTGGAAGAAGGATGCCGGAGAGTCATGAGCTGCGGGAGGCGAGATTGGAGGGAGGAGTCGCAAGTTGTGGGTGGTGAGGCTGGAGGTAGGACGCCAGAGGAAACTCTAGATCTGAATTGCTCGATTTGGGGTGGCGGTGAATCGGGCGGGAATTAAAAACTTAGCAATTGCTGGCATTTGTGACTTACAAATGTCGACAACTACTGGCGTTTTCAACAATCGTCGGCATTTGTGACTTGCTGGCGTTTGTAAGTTACAAATATCGGTAATTGTAATTGTATTGTCAATGTTTATCACAAAACGCCGGCAATAATTAACAATTATTATCAATGTTGGTAATTGTTGATGTTTATCAAAATTACTGCCAATAATTACTGGCGGTAATTCAAACACTGGTAGTTGTCCTTCAATCGCTGGGCTTTATTGCCTTTCCAAAAATACTAGACCATATTCTGCCGCTAAAGTCTGGTTATTCATAGTGAAAATTAATAAAATAGAATAATTTAAGATTTTTTTGTGAAATATACCCTTAAAATTAAGAAAATAATATATTTTTCTATATCAACTTCATGGAGTTACAAATTTAAAAATTAACTAAAATAATGGAAGATTTTTAATACCTCTAAAAAATTAAGAATTCTGACAAATACATGCCTAAAATTAGGAAATTACATATTTAACATAACAATCAATTAGATGAAATGATTACTTTAAGAACTTTAAAATCAATTAAAGTATTTTTGTAAATATATTATTCAAAATTTAAGAATTTTTGCGAAAATGTCTCTAACAAATTACATATGAGGTTTTTTTTTAAAAAAGGTCAATGCTTATTTCTTTAAAATTTTCAACTGCCATTTTTAAAATCTCCAATAACTATTTTTTTACAAACATAATGGATATTTTTTAAAGAGCTCAATGATATATTTTTTTTAACATTATAAAAAAGAGATATGTGATAGGAAATAAAACAAAGAGCAATGAGTTAGAATGTAAATCTACAAGTAGCATACATAAGTATTGTGGAATACAACCTGACATAATTAACAGAGAAATAATTAAACATCAACACACATTCGGCCTTAGGAACATATTAAAAAGTTTTAGTACATATAAATGAATTACAAGACATAGATTCGATTATAGAAATGCAAAGTGTACATTTTTTTGAAGGATTATCTGTCTGCATATCATTATTTGTTTGGTCCAACAAAAAGATAGTCAATAGATCAAAGATTTGTTAGGACCATCCATAATTGGGGGTTTTTTTTTTATTCTTATCCTGCTTTTGACCCTTCGATGTAGATTAGGTACATATTCAAGCGGAGAATCACCAAAATTAGTAAAAATTGCACTCCCTTCCATCTGACCAAGCGGATCTACTGCTCTTCAAGTAAAAGCGCATATTTTATTAGTATAAATTATAAATACATGACAATTTGAGTCTAAAAGTAAATAATCAATAAACTTATAAGTCATCCATAAAATATAAAAGTAAAAATAACAATGTCATCCATGACAGATAAATATAAAAAGTTCATATTTGACCTAGTGATTATATTCGGCTCATATTACATTTGCAATTGAGTTCTTAATTGAATTCATTATTGTTGTATTTTAAGTTGTTTTCGTTGAATTGTTGGAAATGACATAAGCTGATATTCATCAAAATATTCTTCTTATCCATTTTCTTTTTCTTTTGCTCGTAATGGCTTATACATCAGATAATTAGTAGAATACACAATTGTAATAATGCAACACAATAAGACAGAAGCACATGTACATGTGTTTTCCATCGAAAGTTGGGGTTGGATTTTAGAATTTTAAAGTGACGAGTTAATAATTCAAATTCTCAATAAAAAATACTGTAAATTGAAAAATTCCTTAACATTCTATAGAGTTTGATATGTAAGTTGTGACAGACACTTCTATATGAGAAAATAAATCCCAATATTATTATATATTCCGTATCGACTAAGTAATATTTATTTGAAATACAAATAAATGCTAATATTGGGTTAAAACAATTTATGTCTTTGCATTTTCAAATTTAAAGGAAAATTTAAAATTTAGCAAATCAAACTTTCACTCAAGCAAAGACAGTTGGACGGTGGTCGGAAAGTAGTATTTTTTATTACTTTGAAATCATTTATTGATCCTTTCTAGCCAGCGAGGATATATTGAAAATTTAAATTTATATCGACGAAACACAACACATTATGTAATTCCTTTTTGTTTACGAAATCAAAGTTGGTCCTCAATGTGGACAGATACATCGATATGCCCCATTAAGGAGACTTATACAATTTTAAAGGAAAACACAAACAATTACCATAAAATAAAACAATTATAATAAATAATAAACATGATTTTAGTATTTTATTTTAAACTATGGGTAATAGTTCATCAAACTACTGATAATAGGATATATGACACTAGTTGCTTTCTAGACGTACTTTTTTTTTATCGCACTAATTGTCTTGACTACTTTATTAAAATAACAACTCATTGTCTGCCTAAACTTATAGTGGTGGAGCATTACTATTCTATTGTTAATATTGTGCTCCACAATATATAGGAAAATAGCCAATTATTTCGTCATTATATATAGAGTATCGTGAAGTAAAATTTTTTCTCGTATAATATTTGTTAGGTGTAAAAATGTAGAGATTCCTTTTGCATGTATGATCGGCAATTCTTTTTACCACCATGTATCATATGATAAAAAAAATTATTTTATAGGTATTACCATTTATGAGTAAGTGCCCTAGCAATATTGAATTTTTTATTCAATAAATACAAAAATAATATCCTAAGTGCAACTAAAATTAACATTCCAACCATGTAAATTTTTTGTAAATGAACATGTCAATTTTGATCTAATTTCACCCAATTCAAAAAAAAAGTAACTACAACGCAAATAAACAAATAATTTTTCAAAATCATGTCTTATATTTCAATAAAGATACAAAGGCATTAAACAATGAGAGCATGAATATTAAAACAGAAGTGTGGGACATGGCTGAGTTTCCCTATTATTATCAGTAACAATATGAAGATCCTAATAAAATAAGTTCAAAAATATTTTATTGTATTGTTGTACGTAATGTGTCATTCAAGTATAACAAAAACTAGATTTATTATTGCTCACTATATCGATTTTTATAAATTCACTAATTATCTTATGTCTTTACAAACATCTAATAGCATAATTGTACATCATGTGTTATCCAAATATCAAAACTTTGGAGTTTATTGTATATCGATTCATTTCACATATAATGCTCATTATTCGTGATAATATTCAAAACCCGGCTATGTCATAGTAAACAAAAAAAAAACACACAAATCTCATTTAGTTCACATTCTTACAATAAATTGAGTTATCATCGATAATTATTTTACCCAAATTCAAACTAATAGACGAAGCAAAAATAGCGTAGACCAATATTACTATCACAAGAAGCCAAGTCATACTATCAAAACAAAAGCCAATGCAGTACCAAGTAAAATGCAATTAGAAAATGTAATTACAATCCATTAGACCTCCAACTACCAAATACAATCATAATATCAATAAGGTCAAATTAGAATTAGTGTTTACTTTAAAGATAGAGATCGATGAGGGCGATACTGGCGAGGGCAAAGTCGGGGAGGGCAAGAGTGGCTTTAGCAAGCACGGGAGCGGTGACAGCTAGGACGACCTTGAGCTTAGGTTCAGGTGAGTTGAGGAGACCGGCGAGGGCGAGGTCAGGGATGACAGACTCGAATAGACCAGTGTAGGAGTGACACCGATAAGCACGGGGGCGGTGACAGCTGGGATAGTCTGATCTCGAGCTTGGGTTCAGGGAGGCTGAGAATGCCAATGAGGGCGAGGCTGAGGACAGCAAGCTTGGCTAGGCCAGCATGGGGCGGCTTCGATGAGCGCAAGAGTGGCGACAGTCGAGACGGTCCCAATCTTGGGCTCAGGGGAGCTGAGGAGGCTGGTGAGGGCGAAGTCAGGGATTGCTAGCCCGGCTAGGCTAGCACGGGTGTGACTCAGGCGAGCATGGGAGCAAGGTCGATGGCAACTGTGGGAAGTAGCAAATGTGGGAGCAAGATTGAGGGTGATTGGGCTTGTGAGGAAGTGGATGGAAGCTCCACTTCCTAATTGAAGAAGTGGGAGAAGTGTTTGGGTGGCCCCGCTCACTTCTCCCACTTCTCAGTCACTTCCTCAAAATGGCTAGTCCACTCTAGTTCATTTTTTCATTGTCGGGAAGTAACACTTCAGTCACTTTCGGAAGTGAAGTGCATCAAAACAATGGAAGTGGTGGAAGTGGTCTCACTTCTATCACTTCCATAATCGAAATGCTGTCCGAACATACTCTTTTAAGCGTTGAGGTGTTATAGGCATTTGAAACTGTGCAGATAAGAAATCTCTTGACATTATGGATTCTGCTATTTCATCTATTGTCAAGTTTTCATTGATTATCTGAAATTGCAAAATTACCTTGATAAGGAGATTTGTTTTTTGGTGGTATTTCTGTGTTAACTGGATATTTCATACTGTACAATGATTTTGAAGTGGCATGTAAACCCTCTTTCAAGTGGCAATGCATGTAAGTGTTGAATAATTTGACCAACCAGGTTTACTGTAAACTAGAATTACATGGCTGTCTTCAACTTTGGCTTTATTGAAGCATCAATCATGTTCTTATAACTTCTTTGAAAGGAGTTAGTTGAACAGCTGTACAATGTTTCTTTTCTTTCTTCCATTTCCTGCTTTCTCTTCTCTGATTTTTTCATTTGTTTGGTTCCTGACCACCGCCCATTAATTATTGAGGTCTGGAACTATTGATCACCCCATATGGAGAAGGTTTTATGCTTTTCTTGTTGAGAGGTCATATCAGTTCACTGTTAAACTAATACATGGTTAGTGCCTGCATAATCCAGCCAAAGTTACTATTACCGTTACTATTTAGGGATACTTGGGCGCAACATGCTTTGTACTTCTCAATTTGATTTTGTCATTGTAATTAACAGTGTTATGTTGATTTCAATCTAAACATACAATCTCTTTTTCAGCATATTTTTAACTGGAAGGATAGCTTCCCGTAGTTTTGATGTGTTCCTCTTTTGTTCCTTTGATCAGATATATTATATGATTCCTGGTCCCCAGCAATGACTGTAAGTTCTGTCTGTATCAGCATTCTATCCATGTTGTCAAGCTCACCCGGGAAGGTTCTTCTGTTACTCTTTTACTTCCTAGAAAGTGGAAGTCCCTCCAATCCATTTCTTAATCATGCACTGATTTGTGAAACCTTTTATGTGCAGCAATGCCCGGCAGATAATGATCAATACGTAAGAAACTGTGGCAATGGCAGGTCTCCGAAGGAGACAAGATGGTGGTTCCATGATGACAAAGTGTGACACCAGTGAATGCTTCGTAATTTAGCATCTGACCTTCCAGTGCAAATGCTCTTGATGCTGGAGCATAAGATTTGACTCAATTTTAGAGCTTGTGGGCATTTGTAAGTATTTGTAAAAGGTCAGCTATCAGTGCCAAACACTGATTTAGTACAACAGATATAAGGCCAAAAAGAACTTGGTGTGATTGACACTCCATTGGTAATCAAATTTACTCTGATTTCTTGCTAATTGCTTTGTTCTTAGCACCAGGAAATTCATTTTTGTTCTTTTGGGTTTTGTTTAGTAGTGATTCTTCATTTCAATTCTTGATCTGTGTTGCCACCAAAGTTACCTACCTACATCTCAGCTGGGTCCTATAAAATGTCATCCTGAATGCAACCATCTATGTCATCCAAAAATACTGTATAATAAGGACAGGAATCCATGGTTCAGTGATCGCTACACGCTCTATGTGCTTACCTGTTCTGATAGTGTCAAAAGTTTGTTTGTTTGGTAAAACATTAAATTTAATTAAGGGATGTGTATTAGTTTGATTGAAATTGAGTGAAGATCCAATGCTGCACACTAGTTAACAAAACAGGACCATAAAAGTACTACAATTAGCTAACTATATTGTTTGTTTGTAGTTGTCACTAGTAGCTCTCTTGCTGGCTACTTAAATCACGGTTTTAAATCTTAGTAAAAAATGAAAGGTCTGAACTGTTTCGGTTTTGACCAGGAGCACAACCGCTCGAGGAACACCAGCAACACTCCTTTCATCTTCTTCTTCCCTCCCCATTGCCTCTTCTTTTTAGCAATTAGCAGTTGCTCTCTTGCTGTTCTTCTACCTATGCCACAACCCTTTGTCCCTTTCTTCCACTTTCTTATTTTTGTTCTTTCTTTTATGAAGAAGCTTACATAGTGTAATCAAATTTTTTATAAGAAATTTGAATTTAAATTGCATCAAAATCATTCAAATATTTTTCCAATACAGTTTCAACAAAATTTTCTATTTATATGATTTTCTGCTTTTTTATATTTTATTTTTACTTATTTTCTTAAGTTTTAAAATCAAATGCCAAAACGGAACATGGGAACATTTTGACCAAAACCCTAAAACTGTTTAGTTTTGGTGATCATCGATATTAGGACCAATTTTGAGATTCAAAATTTTGATTGATATAACCAAACCCTTCCATTTGTCCTCCATTTAGTTGTAGGTGATCCAAGGATGATTTTGCCTATTGCCCAGTTGCCTTTTGGGTTAAGCTAGGGTTGACATAAAAAGAAATAAGGGCGACGGACTTCAACAGTACATATATATGTCGGGTTTACCTTTAGTCTGATTGAGCCAATTCTTTGATATTTAGATCTATTAGACCAACTCCATTGTAATATGCAAGATAGAAAAATATCAGAAGGGTTGTTGGGAGCTTTCTAGCAGTGGCATCCTCCAACGGTGAAATCAAGAATTTGCTATGGGAGAATAAGGAATAGAGATTTTTCCAAGAATTGTGTATCAACCTTACCCCTTGGGACCTTGCCCTTTTATACATGATCTTGGCTTTCACTTTCCCTAATCTTAGAAGTGATTTCCACCTCAAATCTTGCATTTTCATTGATCAGGCCATAGATCTAGCTCCTCCCAAATGAGTTTCGCCCAAATCTTCATATCTCTATGAAATGTCCCTCAAGGTCCCTATACCTCAATGAAAGTTGCTCCGAGCCTTTGCAACTTAGCAAAGCTCACACTAGATTGACTTCAATTTGGTGAGGGCTGTCCCAATCTCCCACTACTCGATACGTGACAACCGGAATTTTGAGCCAAATCATATTCAAATTAGTTGAACCAAATATTCACAACTTGGTGCACCTAGCTTTCATGATTTCGTATATGGAGTTAACTGAGGCCATCTAACTTTCATACTTCATGATTCTTCAAGATCCCTTGGGAATCACACCACTGCTTTTCATTAGGGTTCTTGTGTTTTTGAGATGTTTCTCTCCATTTTGAGTATCGATTGTTTGTCATTTGGCAATTCATGTAGATTCTTGATATGTGCGCTTTGCAATTTGGGTGATGGATTTGGATTTTTGTCTCTTTGCTTTTTGTGGCTTATTCCTATATACGACACAAGAGGTCATTTGCTCCAATTTTTTACTTTGTTGCTCCTGTGTCTTCTCTTTTCTCTATGTTCTTGCCTCCTTCTTCCTTGATGTTCTAGCTACTTCCTTTCCATGTCCGACAATATCCAAACCTCCGTCAATGATGTTGCTACGTCTCCAAAAATGTTTACACCTCCTTCCTGCACTATTGTCATGGTCATCCCAATGCTTCAAGCTCTAATTCTGCCACCCAAGCTTTAGATGTGTTCGTCTCCTTCATCGAAACCCCTAGAGCCGTCCCTAGGTCTTTACCTTCTCAGCAACTGGGGACAACCTTATGAGCATTGGAAGAAACCCGAGATGTCATCAAAGGTCTACCAACTGTTAGTATCATGGGTGACCGATATGAAGAAGACTAGATCTACCCCAAAGTGGCGCATCAAGAAATGCTTATGGGAGCATGGTATATCAATTGATTTGCAATCAAGTAATACCCATAACTTTATTTGCTTAATTGTTAATTTTGAATGTCTCTAATTGCTTCTTTTCTCTATATTGCAAGCATTAGCCACATATTTTTCATGAACATGGCTCGCCAAGTACAAGTTGGTGCCCCCTGGGTAGCTCCTCCTCAACCACCAAAGAGGTGAAGGAAAAAGAAGGGAGAAGGAGTTGAAGAAATGGTCGAGCCCACCAAATCATTCAGTTTAGTGGGGAAGAAGAAAAAGTAGAAGGAGAGGCCTCCGAGGATGAAACACAACAGCTCAGCCACCCAACAAAGTGAAAAGAAGAAGAACAAGAAGAAGGAGAACATACCTCCTGCTACAACCTCGATGGAGCTCAGCTTGGAGGAACCTTGTGCTAACATAGAGGTGGCCATTTCTTCCCCCATATCCGAACCATGAGCATACAAGCTTGGGCTTGGATGTGATTGACCTCTCTACATCCCTCTGTAACCTCCAAGGCAGCCCAAAACTAGACCGACCCTTGCAAACCTGGGAGGCATGGGAAGGTGTCGCAACTAAAGACGAGGTAGTTGATCCTTTCGATTCAGATGAGGGCTTCAACCCCAACTCCACCATCTACTAGATGAGGACTTGCTCCTCGGAGGTCTTCGCACTTTTGCCAAAGTAAGTATTTTTGTCTATTACTTTTCTCTTCTTTTTCCAAAGTTTCTAACTTCTAATTCGGCTGCAAATGATCAAGGTTAGGTTGACACCGGAACCAATAGGACAATAATGATGGAGTTATCTCTAGAACACAATGCATAGGCACACATCTACTCCTAGGAATCCATCACGAGAAATAATTGTTGCTTAAAGCCTTCGAGAAATTCTCCACAAAGATAACAAGTGAACTTTTAACCTAACAGAGTCCACATTCAGATAGAGAAGAAATCTTTATTTTAAAAATATACCTTAATTACCTTGAATTGGTGTTGCTTACTATTACAAAATTTAACTATTTAATTTCTAAACATATGCACCTATTCATGAGTGTCTCTTCAAAGGTTCATGAACTTATGTACCATAAACTTTATAAAGGATGTATATTTTCATCGAACATGCTTCACATAACATCTCTTTATAAAATACTTTTTCAACCTAACCAATACTATAAATCTATTAAATATGCTATACATTAATTAAATATCAATAGAGGATAAAAATCATAAATAATATAAAACCTAATTTGCCCCTATATAGATGATCACATTCTTGCATCAACGGTGGTGAAACTACATACAATAAGTTTTAGTTGATTCCTAAATTATAACTCCTAATCTAATGTGAGAAAGAAAAAGAGAGATTGAGGATTATGATGATGTGAAAAGAAATGAGAAGATGGAAGAAAGATGACCCTATTGATGCTTGTGTGACACTTTGTTTGCTGGAAATCACGCTTGGAGCACCTCCTTCAAAACCCTGATGGTTGGATTTTGAGTGAAAAGAATTTAGGGCTTACGACACTAAGTTAATGGAACAATGTTGTTGGAAAACTTAATATTTTCTAGTTGTCAACTAAATGGAAAAATCTTGATGTGAACTTTATGTCTAAATTCTAAAAATCGGCCAATATTTATAGGTAAAAATTAAGCCAAGCCCCTATATGGGACACCCATAGGACAATAAGCGCTAGTAGGTTGGCGCTTGTTATGAGTTAGGCAATAGACTTATGGCACCCATGCCTAGGCACTAATTTTCTGGCATCTAGGGCTTGGTGGGTGCTGACCCATTAGCGTCCCATGACTCAGGATGCTAGTTGTTCAACCAAAAGAGGAAAAAAAAAAAGAGGTTTATTGCATAAAAGTCCAAAATCTTTTGACTCTCATAAATTGGTCCAAATCTCTTGATATGGTCTGTATCAACCCAATTTTTTAAATCAAATAAATCAACTAAATCATGAAACACTTTCTTCTAAACAAAGGCTTTAAATCAAATCTGAATCTTGATGAAAACTTACTGTAATTTGGCAAATGAGTCTCTAGAATTCAAATATTTATGAATAAGTCCATTTTATCACAATTTTTCCATGGACACCTATAATGCATTTTGTAAATCAAATTCCAGGTTTTTTGCAGAAGAAAATACAATTATTTTACAAATAAACCCTTGAAATATATAATTTTATAAATAAGTTCTTGAAAATTATGAAATCGCATTAAGTCTGATTTGAAAGATTAAATAACATATTTTATCATAAATAAAAATTAAAAATAATTAAAACATGAGAAATCCTATTGGACATGGCGATTAAGCAAATAAATCGTCAAAAATTGTAAAATTGTGTAACAATCTGGATAGAAAAAAAAGTGTCAGCCGTTTTAGTTCAAGGTCACACAAAAGAATTCAAAGGCCATAAAAAGGTAGATATTTGTAGCTTCCCTTCCTTGGAAAAGAACTAAGAGAAATGAATTGTGAGTTAAGGACAAAATGATAATCAACTTTGAGGATAAACTTGATAAACTCTTTTTAACTAGCTTGTTGGCTTCAAATGGATTCGAGAAATTGATTAACATTGGGAGCTACAAATCAATCCAAGGGCTCATAAGCTTTCTTATGACTTTTTGAGAGGTAAGAATTCATAGGAATATGTCAAGAATACTGTGTTCTCTCATGGTTCAAGAATATCTTTAAGAGTTTTTCGTGGAGTCTTTTCCACTGCTATTCATGTGAGAAAGTAGTTTGGATGAAGAAAAGGGCGCTGATGGGGACACATTGAGGATAATTTACTCTCATGGTCCAAGAATATCTTAAAGGGATTTTGGTGAGGCCTTTTCCATTGCTATTCCCACTAGAAGGTGCTTAGGTTTTAAGTTGTCAAGCCAACTAGAATCAAGGGATCAAGTGGTTGAGTCCTAAGATATTTCTAGTGGAGATTCTAAGCATCATGAAGGAAATGCATGCATGCTGGGGCTAATGCAACATAATGGTGGCTATAAAATGCAGGGTTTTGAGAGAAAATATAGGGTCATAACTGCTGGTTTGGTCAAGGGGTCCTTTTGAATAAGAGAGATTGTAGTCCCCAAGTAGAGGTTTTAAAAGCAACCTAAGTGGAATGAGGTTGATGCCACTTTTGTTGTAGAGAGTGGCTTTTCACCTTGGTGGGACGAGATTGATGCTACTATTGCCACTAGTCATTTTCTCACTATGGTTGATGACGGTGGGACAGGGGAGTTGATGATCGAAGGAGTAGCTTCTGAGGCTTCTGCATGGTGGGATAATCGACTAGCTTGTTGGCTTGGGTCCATCCAACAATTTTGCATTTTTTTAGGGAGAGGAATTTATCATTTTTGTCCTCATGGTGTGTTGGATGCTCATCCTTGATCTCTTTGATCATATGTAGTGGAATGGTTCAACACTTTTTCACCTTTTCAGGAGGAGTGGATTGAACGAGTCAATTTTGAATGAATTTTGTGTATGGGATCCATGACATTTCTCTAGGTCTGATGGTTAGCCTCATTGAGAGATTCGATCCTTCTCACTATACTTTTATCTTGAGATGGGGTTAGATTGCAATTACCCTCAAAGATGTGGTGTATTTGACTAGGTTGCCTATCATCAGGCATCCTATTGTGGCTTCATCTAGGATTAGTGGTAGTATCCTTTATGAAGTATTTTTGGGGAGGATGTCTTGCTGCCCACAGATACCTTTGTGGTGGCTTTGTGATACTTATGACCTATCCTTCCATCACGTCATGGTCGTCTTCAACCAATGAAGAGCTTCATGTGTGTTATATTCAAACCCAAATTTTGGTGATTAATAACTATCCTACCTCGGATGCTAATCTATAGTTGGTTGCTTTTTTGTTGTACTTCGTGGGAACCATGCCCTTTGCTACTATGACTTTCCATACCACCTTGCATTATCCTCCCCTCTTGCTGGATCTTGACATGGCCATGACTTACGCTTGTCATTTAGCCACCTTATGCTACCTCTGCCACCACATGGTGTTAATTCATGATGGGTCTCAAAGTTTGTCTGGCATCTTGCCTCTTCTACATGCAATGTCTTCTTTTTTAAAAATTTTTATTAACTCTCTCTTTTGGCTTGCAGCTCTAGGCATTTAAGCACTTTCGTATTTTTTGGCCTATTCCATAGACCAAACATAGACTTTATTTTCCCCATGGTAGTCAATGGGTTACTAGGAGGCTTGGCTCATCTACTCTCTAAAGTGATGAGCATCTTTGGCATGGCTTCTTTGAGGGTCATTGAGAGCATTAGGTTTGGTGACTTTGATTTTCTTATAGTCCATATTAGTGCATATTTTGACTCAACCGTCTCTTCTAAGATTGGGTGGTGCCCTATCTTGAGTTAGACAATCCATTGGTGGTGTATAGCCATCCCAATTCTACTAAGACATCCCCATGATTTGCTTTAGCCTTCTTATGTTGCATCTTGCAAGTTGAACAACTCGCCAATTTGGTCTTCATCCTCACATCCCTCATGATGCTGTAGAGAACCTTGCCTCAGCTAGGGGGGGCCTTCTTAGATTTGTTGAGCTTGCAAGATGTAGATGAATGACAACATCAAGGTCTAGGAAGCAAGTTTCAAGCAAGTTGCTACTTATTGTGGGTAGTACCAAGTGATCTTTGGGGATAGGGCACAATTTCATTTGTCACCTTTTTTGGTTATATAAAACATCTATATTGGTGGTTATCTGACACCTTCTGCTATGATACTATCTTTCATTTGATTTTTCTTTTCATATTTTGTCCTTATTTTTTTTGATGTCTTGTGTTTCTTTCAAGCTCCCATGTCTCTTAAGAAGGCGATGTGCCATCTAGAGCTTTCCAACTTTCAAAGTACTATGGTTGGCATTGAGCACTAGCAGGATGAATTGGTGGCCGAGGTAAATCATTTGGTGAGTCTCTCTTTTTCTTGTTGTCTTTGTATCAAGAAATTACCATCTTGCAAGGCTCTTCTTCTGATATGACTAATCATGAGGGGGCACAACCAGCAATTGTACATGAGTTGCATGCTTAGATTATGATGGTATGCTTTTGCTTTCCTAGTCCCCTTCATGTTTTTGTGTAACTCTATGTCTTAGCTTTGACTTCCTTGTAGCTCCATGCCAAGATTTTAGAGCTATGTGCCTACCTTGCCACCTTCAAAGCATGATCTGAATGACCACCATATTTGACTTGACCAGAGCTAGTGTTTGTTCAGCTCTCTATGGGTGAATCATGGTGGTTCTTGCCCCTCATCTTCTTGATTAACTTGTCATCATTCTCATGTCAAGGCCGAAGCTAGATCCTCCTATAGTCATTGTGATTGATTCACTTTGTACCTTTATTCTATACTTTTGTTCAAGAAAGTAGTTTAGTAGAACTTTTCACTTTTCATTCATGTACATAAAGACCTTAGCATGTAGACATAAAGGACTTAATTTCTAATTATTTTGAAAGCTAATATATATATATATAGTGACTAGGTAGGCTGTCATTTATCCTTGGTTGTATTCCCATACTTGATTAGACTTGTCTAAGGATTTAGAATACTTTGTCTTAGATTTTGGGTGGTTAACCAACTAGTTTTCATCCTGACTCTCATTCTAGTGATATGTCTTTCTTAGGAACCCATTTTAAATGGTTTCTCCCTTTTCACTATGTTGTTGTGGTTGATCAACCTCCTTCGACTTGGCTTTGACTTTCAAATATTCTTTGATCTCAATATTTAAGATTTACACATTCATATATGTCATCTGATACTTACTACTTGGGTGGTCTTTTTTGGTTGTTAAGACACCAAAATGAAATTGGATAAGCCCATCCTAATTTTAGCAGGTGATCTAATTTTCTCTCTCTTTTTTTTCCTTTAGCTCTTCACCATTTTTTTTTCTTTGCATTTTTATTCCCTTTTTGAGATACTTAAGGTTTGATGGCTCGTAGATGCCAATTGGTTCTTACTTTTTGAGTTTGCCTCTCTTGTCTTGGTTTTCCATATGAAGTTTTCCCCTTTGGGGCTCACTTTTCACAACTTTTGAAGGGTGAACTTTAGGATAAATTTATTCAAAAGTTATCCTTCAATCTTCACATTTAGCCTAAAAAGTGATTTCTCCAATAAGCTTTTAGCTACTTTTGATTCAGCCACATAGAGCACTCAAAGGGTTGGAAATCTCTCCTTGGACTGAGGGGGAGGAGCTATAGGGGATGGAGATCAATCCTTTCACTCCTAGAAATGGAGATGAGTTGTTTTCTATATTGCTTGCTCGAGGGAAGAGAAGAAGAAAAAAATCTCACTAGATCTAGAAGATTGTGAGTTTATATACCTTGTGGATGGACCATGGTATGGAGTAGTTTCTTAAGGCAATTGGGTCAATCTACTGAGAATGTCATACCTCCATGATAATGTTACTTGTCACATAGTGGGAGGTGGAGCAATGCATGACATAGTGGTTGTCATTGGTGTAGTGGGGGACTACTCCTAAAAGATTTGAGAGGGGTATCAAGGGTAGAGTTATGGGAATCCAACCAGATATACAATGCTCAGGGGCAATCCTCATGAAGGTAGTGTGGGAACTCTAAGACAAGTTTTTCAAGAGGTCTGAGCAACGGTAGCTCGGCTAGACTCCCAAAGTCAACAAGAGTGTTGAATGACAAGTATGCAATACTTATGGATGAAATGTTGGACCCCAGAGAGGGGGTTCCATGGGGATCTAAGATGTGGGAGCGCAATTGTGCTTTTGTCGAGGTGCGATGGTTGATTCTTCCACATGCTCCCTTTAAATAGCCTTGGAGGTAGTTGTTGGACCATTAAAGCTTAATTCAGCCATGGAGATGCAAGTCTGAGGTGTTGGGCCTTGGGCAGGTAAGCTCCATGTCCATATGAACATCATTACCACCCAAGCTTGTCTTGTCCAAACTTCAATGAATGGAGGAAAGCTTGAATCTTGACTTGTTCTCCTAGGGTACAAATCTTCGACAAAGTGGACACTCAAATTGATGGTTTTTTTGTTGAGCCTTGAGTTTACCACTAACTTGGGTGGTTTTCATTTTGACTTTCTGATTACCTCGAGCAAGAACTGCATCTCAACATTTACTTTGAGAATGTTGGATCATTACTCTTTTAATGGATTTCATCCAATCCATGGTTTGATCTTTGGGGTCTCGATTGTGGCATCTAGGCCATTTGGATTTTGGGTATATAAGTGCAGATAAACCCTAGGTTTCACCCCTCATCATGTACAATCTTTTTCCTCAAGCATAATGGCAGTGGTTTTTTTGTAACTTTTGGTTTTTGGTGACAATTTCCCTCCATTTTTTTTGGCAAGTTCTGACCTTTCTTTCACATTGTAGCGATGGCTGATAAGTCTATGGAATCTTTTACTACAATTACATGGCTTGCCACTACAATTTTTTGTGCTTTGCTTGTGCTTTGTGTCAGTGGCATTGGCAGCTTAATGATGACTTTGTCCTTTGCATGCATGGGGGTGGAGGTGGCAATGATGCCATCTAGTAGCACTTCCTCCATAACTCAACTTCCATAGTTGGTCGAGGTTTTGAACTTGATTGTAGTGTTGGAGACCAACCTTAGGTAGTATACTTAGTGATAATTGTTCGAGCTTCTAAACTTTGGTGGTAGGCCTTGATCTAGAAGCTTATGGATGCACGTGGTAGGGGTATACAGAGCTTACTTAGTATTTTAACTTACAACTCAACTTATAAGTTTCTCTTCAATTGGTGACCTGACTCACCTTGTCAGTGTTGAATGTGGCTCAGGATCTTGGGAACAACTCTCGCCCTAGGACCGTTAGGGGCTTGGCCCCTTCTAGCTACCAAGAATTTGACATCAGCGATGTAGAGCTACTTCCTGAGTTAGGATTTGATTGTCTGACTAGGTCCTTAGGGACAAACATGTAGATCTTTTGGTTTTTGAATTTGGTTTTTCTATAGGCACCCAAGTGGGACAATTTTTGTAGTGATGAGGATATTCAAACTTTGTCTATGAAGTTTGGCCATTATTATTGAACTTTTTGGATGTTTTTTGAATTAGGACTTAGGTTCTGCATCCAAGGGTTCATCAAGGAGATTCTTGTAAGATATGATCTATTACTGAGTCAACTATCTCCCAATGTCATATGCACCCTAGCTGCATTTTGGACCCTTGGCTAGTCCCAAGGTCCTAAGCCTTTTGTAGTTATGTTCAAGAATGCCTAAAAACTATGTAAATCCAATTGTATCCCTGGGAAGTGGCATTGTTCACCACGGCTCAGGCATATATTATTTTAGGACAACCTAAATTCCATACACTTTTGGATAAATTATGAGGTTAAGATTTTTTGTAGTGAGGACCTTGGTTTGCCTTTGACTCCCAGTAATTCTACTCAACATCATGACAAGCTAAAGTTGACCAAGTATGAGGTCAAGGTCCTTGTATAATGGGAGGATTTTGCTTTTCCTAATCTACATTACTATCTTTTTTGAGCCTGTGAGAAAATCTTCTTCCTTTGGTGTCTTAGTGTGGCAAAGGAAATGAGTGACTATGGTCATCTAGGTTTTGGCTTTATTTTTATTTTATTCTCTAAATTTTGAGAACTCGGTTCTGTAAGTCTTACTTGCCTACTTGATTGGTTTAACAATGTTGCATTGAAGGGGCTAGTCACCACCCCCTGGAGGGTCCTGCTCAACCAAGCTTCAAATAGAAGAGGAGTGTTGAGGAGGCAAAGGCCCTTCCTACATCCAAGAAGCATAAGGGTGAGAGCTTCATCTTGGAACCCTAATTGGAGAATGTCTCCAAAGAAAACAATGATTTGAAGCCTTGATTTTCAGCATGTCAAGATGGCAAGGCTAAAATCATAAAGGAAGTTCTACATCCTCTCTTCTCGTGAGGGCCTCCATAGATATGCCCCCAAACCCCCCTAATGATGCAAGGGAGGTGGAGGTGTGAAGTCCTCTGATGGAAACTTAGCTGGAGGAGACTAAGAAGAAGAAAAATAAGAAGATCCAATCCATTCGGGAGTCCTCTACTGAAGACCTCTCCGTGCTTTATAAGGAGTACAACAAAGGGGTGCTTTCTAGAATCCTTAGTTGCATTAGTCAACTTCTAACTAGCATGATGACCTCTTTTTATTTTCAGCTAACTTCTATATCTCACGAGGAATGGGGTTTGAAGATAGGGAAACCTAGGCCATAACAATGAAAGCCAAGTTGCAGAGGCAAGTGAAGCAAGCCAAGGCTTGAAGAGCACAGCTTACTGCAAAAATTGAATGCTTCCTGGTCGAGGGAGAAGACTTTAGAAGCATATAAGAGTGCTTTGAAACGTGAGATTGAGCCTAATAAGAGCCAAGTCTCAGCTACAAAACTTGCTTGGGTTGGAACCAAGGTGCGGGACTCTCGAGTGTTAACCGAGTTATGAGACAACAAAAAGTTTCAAAAGCTCCTCTTGGTGGCACACAAGGAAATGGTGACTTTCCACCAATCTTCTATCACCTTCTACAAGGAACTCACCCAGTGAAAGACCTCCAGAATTCTACAAGGGTATGCCTACTGCAAGTATGACCATCTAGAATTCCTTAAGGAGCTCAATTATAGTGCTCGGCCAAACCTCATTATAAGAAGGCCCTCCAAGGACCTTAAGGAGTAGCAAATAGTATGTTATGGCAAGGAGGCACAAGCCCGTGTCTCCATCAGTGGCGCCCCTATCGAGACTTCAACCTCTATTATGGTTGCTGAGGCCCGGACACTTGCTCCTGGGATTTAGCTCCCCACTTTTTGTAATAGCTCTTCAAAGCAATTTATATATTAGACTTTCTAATCAATGAAGAATTTCTTTCTAGTTGTCTTCTCTTGATTTTGTGTTTTGCTTCTCTAAGTAACATTGTGACCTTATATATGTTGACTTGTCTGAGTCATGACTTGCAATTATGGGCTTTGTCCCAAAGGTATGTGATCTTGATCCCAAATGCACCCTTGGTTCATGTGATACATTAGCTCCAAATTTCTAGGGTTTCATCTTTTTCCTTTTGGAAACTATTTCATCTTGTTTATTAAGCTCCAAGGAATTTTAGGTCCTGATATTTATGGAACTCGAGTTTTTGGGGATGTTTTACTAAGAATACTAGTTATATGTACTCTTGCTACTACTAGCGGGGATGAACAAGAGGCCCTTTCTTCAGCCCTAAAAACTCTAATAGCTTGGTCTCCATGTTTCAAAGCAAATTTGCACCTTGCTATAGTAGGCATAGTTTGTGGCTTACAACAATCCTTGACAAGCGTAGAGCTTATGATTAAGATTCAAAAATTCAACTGTGATGCTTGCAACATGAACCATTGCCTATTGTAGCAATTTTGTGAGTTAGGTTCTCTCAATCAAGCGTGAAACTTATAACCGATCACTATTCCTCTGTTAAGTATGGACTAATTCCTATTGTGGCAATTTTATGATGGAACTCCCTCCAATTGAGCATGGTGCTTGTGATAAAGAATCCATTTCTTGAGCAAGTGTTGAGCTCATAACAAAAAATTATATCGCCCTATCATGGGGGTAGAAGTAAAATAGGTTGATAATTTTAATTTCACGAATGGAATTTACATGAGTCATTGCTCATTACAACAGTTGTTATGCGAGTGTCAAGTGTGTAGCTTGTAACTCTAACCTTTATCTAAGTATCAAACTTGTAGCTTGAAACTTAGATCTAGTCAAGCCTTGAGGGGCTTGGTTTGATGTTGCAATAGGAGTTAGCATTAAAATGAGCTGACAATTTTTTCTTATCAATGAAACTTACATGGAACTTTGTAGTCATGCTATTCAACAAAGTGTTGAATTTGTGACCAATTTCTGGCCACCAAGGCTCCCAGACTCAGCTTTATTTTGAGTTGTTTTCACTCCACATATTTGGGACACAACCCCAATTTCTCCTTAACTCTTAGCCAAGTGTTGAACTTAAATCCAAGTTGTGTAACTAAGCATTGAGGGCTTGACTTGGCACTATGAGAGAAGTTGGTGGAAAAAAGAACTAACAACGTAATCTTACGAGGCTTACTTGGCATTCAATCAAGTTGCATTCAGTCTTTGAAAGTCTAGTTTGTTATGCTTGATCGTTTACCCCTCCTGGCTGACCCCCAAGCCTATTCTGCCCCCCAAGTCACTAGTTATTAGGGGGGACATGCTTGAAGCTTGGTGTGGACTTCTTTCTAAAGTGTTATGTCTAGTCTAGTGATATTCTAACACACATATGGGATCTTGCAAGGTATCTTAACTATTCAAATTTCTACACATGCCAAATCCTGCCTTGGAGGGATTTATCTCCCAGTGTTGGATCGAGGGGATCAGGACTATTGGAAATGTGGATAGAGATTCACTTGTCAAACTACGGATCCCAAGCTAGATCTAAGTGATTTGGGGCCTTGATGACTTCTTACATATTGTTGTTTTCTTCTCTTCTTCTTCATTTCATTACAAAGCTTCCACTGAGCTCCAGTGAAACCAACTTTTGTGTTGTTTGGCATTCAGAGCCTCTCTATCTAGATCATGATGTAATTTCACTTTGATTTCCTTCTTCAACAATGTATGGTGAGTTTCCACTCCTCTCACTATTTCATTTGGTTTTAGCTATTGCTTGTTTCTTTTCTAGAATCAAACAGTGGCTCACATTTGTCATGGTTTTTGAAGTCTATATTAGAGGAGAAGAACTTGGATTCTTGGTGGGAACTAGGATAGACTTTGTTGGAACCAAGAAAGTTAGATGCATTGATCTAGGAATATAGGTACTATTACACAACATATTGGATTATGTTTGAGATGAGATTCTAATTCTCCGTTCAAGGGTCCATTCATAAAGCCTTGATAGAGTATGACTTACCACTAAGTCAAGTGTTGCCTAATGCCATGTGTTATCTAGTTGTCAGATGCTCATTAGGTCTCATGGTTTCAAGCCCTCGGTTAGGAAGTTCAAGAACACCTTTTTGGCTATACAAATCCAGCAGTAGCCTAGGCAAGTGGCACTTCACACCAGGTTTTGGCTATTGGTTCTTCTAGAAGAACCCAATCTCTATCCACTAATGAAAGAATTACAAGATGATAATATTCAGCTTAAAGGATATTAATATACCAATGCACAATGGGGATCCAACTTTACATTGATACAAACCAACAATCTCTAAGTATGAAAGTGAGTTGATGGTGGATTGGGTATACTTTGCCACCCTTAGTCTATGTAAATGTCATGCTAGGTTTTTAGTGGAGTGCTTCCACCTCTATAGCCTAAGCATGACCAAGATCATTGGGATTTCCATCTCAAATCCATGACACTATATCTTAGTTGTAGCTTCACTTTGTTAAACTTTCCCTAATTTTTGCTGTTCTTCATGACAAGTCCTAACGCTTGTAGTATTTCCACTAATACTTTGGAGGAGATGATCTCTCCTCTGCGAACAACTTAGCCACCTTCTCACCCAAAATAGAGGTAGAGTGTTCATACAACCATGAACCTTGCTCCCCTTGCAAAGGTGCCAATAGTAGGCTAGCGTCGAGGGCCCTACTTGTAAGGTTAGAGGTGCTAATTTTTGCTTGCATCCCCCAATACTCAAAGTAGGAGGATGTTGCCTATAGGGCCCCTCCATTGCAATCTCCCCAAGAACCTATGGGTGGGGAAACACAGAGAGAATCCTACACGGGTTCTTCACTGAACTAGGTAGAAAGAAGGAAGAGGAAGAAGCATGTATCCTCTATAGTTCAATGATGGCCATATAAAGACCTCATGAAGGCCATCCTAAAATAGAGGTAAACCAAATGACAGATGTTCCTAAGGAGGTCATTGAATGACTTTTAAAAAATTGAGAGATGGCAATGTATGCAATTGATGCTACGATGGAGTTGCTAGCTGACTTGAAGAATGCCAAGGACTTGGCAAAGCTAAAGGGTAAACTTGTTCCATCCTAGACAAAGGTGGAGGATGCAAGGTTTGGGAGGCTGCTTTGAGGTCCAAACCCTCTCATGTTGAGGAAATAGTTGCCCAGGTCATTTTAGAATTTTGTGGTAGTGTCGAGTTATAAAAACTATTGGAGGAGGCTTGGCAAGAAGGCACAATATATTTTCATTCCTCCATCTCTTACCACAAAGAAATGATGAACTGCAAGGTCACTTGAATCTTTCAAAGCTATGCTTATTATAAGAATGATCTACTAGAGCATGCTAAGAACCCTAATTTTCATGCCCATTGTGACCTTTTGATCAGGCAAGTTGATGAAGAGCTGATGGAGCACTAGTGTGCCATACATCACAAATTAAAACTCTTCCTCTGAAGATGGTCTTTTGAATTTTGGGGCTGTGGCTCAAGACCACTAAGAAGCCAACATATGACTTCTAGAACCTACTCCAATGTTTCCATACTCTTGTACCTTTGTAATTTTGATGTTTTGGGGCTCAATGCTTAATCTTGTAACCACTCTTTGAAAATTTCATGTATAAATTTCTCCAATGAATGAAAAGACCCTTCAAAAATCAGCATTAGTACCTATATTGTTTGTGTGTGACATGAAATTTGGATCTTGGTTTTTGCATCACATCTCTATATAGGATTGCTCCTATATCTGAGTTGTTGTGACTCAATTACATATCACTAGTAACTCCGAGGAGCCCTGCTAGTTGAATTCCAAGTAACCAAGATTAGCACCATTAGATGTGTCCGCAACTCTACTCCCAAGAACTCGATCAGGTCTTCCGCAACTCTCTATCTTGTGAACCTAGCTTGATCTTTTGTCACGTTCTATTGTTGACTAGCATTGGTACCTTGCTGACATGGCACATCAGGCTACTGACTGGATTTAGGCTAGGTGATTGGATCCAACATGCTTTCTTGAATCACTCCAACCTAGAGGAGTTCTCTGAACTGATCTTTTCACTTGGCTAGTTCTAATGAACCTCGTATCACAATTACTAAGTGGGTTCCATAGTTGGAGTCTATATAAGCACCCCAGTAAGTAGGGTTGTAACATTGTCCTCGACTATTTATCGCAATTACTAAATGGGTTCCATAGTTGGAGTCTACGTAAGCACCCTATTAAGAAAGGTTGTTATAACACTGCCTTTGACCATTTATCACAATTACTAAATGGGTTCTGTAGTTAGAGTCTACATAAACATTCTGATACAGGGTTGTTATAACACCACCCTCGACCAAAGGCCAGGAGCAGCATTATTGCAAATGTTGCTTTAGGCTCGATCTCACTGGTGCATGATTAGAGGGAATCTCAGTGAAAGGAACATTGTAACACACATTAATCTAGGATGCTATTGAGAAAAGCTCCAACTAGATGAGTCATATCCAAACTCTAGGATAGTTGTGCTGTCTGCAAAACAACTAAAAGTGTTGCCTATCAGGGATTTTCCAGACAAAAGTCACTCCAACACTCAAGTTAGATGAGGTTCCCTAAAGATGCCAATAAAACCTCCAAGGATTTAATCCTTGAGGAGACGATAGTGGAGCACTCTAAGGGCTAGAAATCTCTTCTTAAAGCTAAGGAGGAGGATCTATAGGGGATAGAGATCAACCCTCTCACTCCTAGCCATGGAGAAGAGATATCTCTATATTGCTTGCCCTAGGAAAGAGACAAATAAAAAAAGAAAACTCACCAAATTTGCAACATTGTGGGTTTATATACCTTGTGGCCAGACTGTAGTTCGTGGGGGGGGGGGGGGGGGGGGGGGTTGGTGTGGGGTGTGTTGCCAAGAGCAATTGAGTCAATTTACTGAGAATATCGTGCCTCCATGATCATGCTTCTTATCACATAATGGGAGGTGAAGCAAGCTGTAACCGTCCACTACTCCGTAATAGCCCATTACTCGAGCCCACTACCCATGACCCAATAATCGCTTCTATTTATAGGCAGCAACCACCCACTAAACCTTTACGGATTGAGAACTTGTCTAGGAGTGAAGAGAGTCAGGAAATGATCGTCGTGAAGGCTCACAGAATGACAAGAAGTTTTGAGATGATTGCCATCGAGATTCGAGGTAGGTTACCTTTATTTTCGTTCGTTCTCTCTTTGACTCTATTCCTAAGATAATTTCATGTCGAATAATTTGTAAACCTAGTGACCCTCATGATATTTAGAAGAATGATGATAATCTAGATTTAAGAAAAACTTGATAGAAACTAGATATGTCTAAATTTTGAAATATTATATTGATATAAGCATGTTTTGGGAATAGAAAAAATTAGAGGGTTATGTCTGCAAAATCTTTGTCCCTCTCCACAAAGCAATGAGAGCTGCTTACCGGCGACCAGTAGTGATTCGAGAGTGGGGCGGCGTGTGGTGTGACAAAGTGCGGCGCCGCTGTGCGTAGGCATCATAAGCAAGCAACACACATGACTGCGTGTGGTGTGGCTGCACGCGACCCAGTGACAGTGCAGCTCCAGCATGAGACTCGATGTCGGCGCAAGTCCAGTGCGTGGCATGGCGATGAAAGCGGCCGGTGGTGCATACAACGCCAAGGTAGCGTGCACGACTGCGAGGGCCAGAGTTCCGCTAGCTTGTGGCTGCGCGGTGCACCAGCGCGCGAGGCAGGGCGTGGCTGAGTAGGCTGCACGGGCTATGCTGTGCGCCAGCGTGCGGGGCAGCCCCAGGTTGCGCGGACCGCTCGAGCTGTGCAGGTTGTGGCGACACGTGACCCGACATGATGGCGCAGGTCTGACGATGACTAGGGGCGGCCATCTGGTGGTGGCGAGCCAGCGGTGGCTGTGGCCCAGAGGAGGCAGCAGCACTAGTGACGGTGGCGGCGAAGTAGGGTTTGGGTTTGATGGTGAGTTAAGGAAGAAGAAGATGGGTTTAAGTTTAGTATAGGATTGGTTTTGGTTTAGGTTCTGGTTTGGAGTTGGTTTGGATTGGGCTTTGAGTTAATTGGATTAGTCATGATGTAAGTAATTTAGATTAAATCAAGTGATCTGGATTTATAATTTGATGAAATTAGATTAGAAGTTTAACTAGTAGCCGATCAGACACCTAGAGGACTTGTTGGTTCTAAATTGAGTTAATTAGTTTAATTCACTGAATTTAATCTTGGATTTATAGAATTGATTAGAGACTTGAATTGAACATTGATTAGAAATTAAATAATATCTTATAATTGAGGGGCTAAATTTATAATATCTTCCAGCTGATCTAATCTGATTTGTCATCGAGTCGACTCGTTTCTATCGTTTGGTAATCTCGACTCGATATTTATTATGGCTGAGCTTTTGGTATATTGGGGGACATATGCAGCAGGGATTTATTTGACTGGTACCAGTAGACGATTCTCTACTTCAGTAAGGGATTAGCAAAACTATTAGACGTGACAATAGTCAGTCTCTTGAGTTATAGGAGATGTGATCTGTTATGTGATTAGACGGGATCACCACTCTATCAGTAGTTGGGAGTGCAGCGTGATATGACTCTGCTTGGTAGGAGGTCCAACCACACCCTTATACTGTGCTAGATCTCCTAAGTTCTAGGGGACGTGATTCATTATGTGACTAAACGAGATCACCACTCCATCAATAGTTGGGAGTGCAGCATGGTACGACTCTACTTGGTAGGGGGTCTAACTACACTCACAGACTAATTTACGTGTAGATTGGTTTGACCCTGCTTGATTCATTCATTACTGTGGATGTTGGTTTATCTAATCATCATTGTCATTGTATTATTATTGATGTTACTATTGTTAATTTTATTATTACTTCCTATATATTGATCTCTCCTACTGTTTGGAGGAGGTAACTCCCTACTGAGTATTTTTGGCTCACCCCTTGACTCTCCTCATTCACAGGAGAGTAGCTGATAGACATAAGTGGCAACAATAGCAGTGCACATGCGCGTGATTACGCTTGGAGCTATTATATTTGTAGGTGATTTTATTTTCTTATATGAAGGACATTGTGAGAAACTTGAGTATTTATTGTTGGACCACTTTTCTTTAGGTTATCTAGACTATGTTTGCATTAATGTAATAAATCTTAATTTTATGTATTATGTAAACCTTTTATATATATTATCCACTTCGTATTGTGGTTCAATCGGAAGACAATAGGAGTGTTACACAAGCCATGACACAAAGGCTATCAATGACGCAACTAGGTACCACTCTTGGAACATTTGAGAGGAGCTATCAAGGGCCAAGTTGTAAGAACCCGAGCAAATATTCAATGCTCAAGAGTAGTCTCATGAAGGTGTTGAGGAGCCTCTAAGACATATTTCTATGATCAGATTGTGATAGCACACTTGGGACTCTGGATTTGGTGAGAGTCTTGGATGATGAGAATGTAGTACTTTTGGATGAAATGTTGGACATCTAACAGGGGATTGTGTGGTGGTTGGTGCTTTCATATGCTCCCTTTAAATAGTCTTTGGGGTAGTTACTAGACCACTAAAACTTGGTTCAATTTGGAGATGTGGGTTTGAGGTGTGGAGCCTTGGACAAGGTTAGCACCTGTTCATATGCACATCAGGTACCATTGGGGAAGTCAAAAAGCGAGTCTTTTCTCCTCCAAAATTCAATATGTGATCAAAACCCAAACTTTGGGGAGTCATCCTTGGGAGTTATTTGAGTAAGACCACTCTTGGTCCCCATCTCCACTAGGTCACCTAAACTTGACACAATAAAACCCAAGAGTAAAAAAAGCCTAATCTAACGTAAAAAACTAAACTACAAAGACAATAGACCCTACAGTCACATCACCAAGGTGGGGAGAAAAGGATAAAGTTCATCTATGGGACTCTAAACTCGATCCACTTGGAAGAACCCACCAAATAAAAAAGGAAAAAGGAAAAGAAATAAAAAAAAAATAGAGAAGCAAGGGGAAGATCTGCACCTGGAGTAAAGAGAGATGAAGTTGTAGCCATACCAGAGGTGTTCAAAGAAGGCCCAGAGGTCTTCATAAGACAAAGAAGTTGAACTTAGCCTGACTAGGGGTAGAGATGAAGCATAAGTAGCACCAACAAGAGAACTAATACTAAGGGTGCCAATATCAGGTGCCAAAACCACCAAAATGATGCCAAAGCCTCTTGCAGTTGCATCCAAGTTTGTTGTGTCTTCATCAACAAGAGAATTGAAGGTCTAGTTGTCTGCCATGGATCCACTAAGAAAACATTATAGAAGGGAAAGGCAAGAGCAGAAAAATAAGAGGGCAAAAATAGAGGTAATTGGCCCCAAAATTTCTTTTATATAGTGTAGAAGACTTGTTGAAGATTGACATGTGTTAGGCATTGCACTGCTCAAAGATAAAGGGGTAGAAAACTTCATGCTAGTCAAAGGATTCATCCATGTGGCTAGATCCCAAGGGCACAACTTAGATCAGAAGGCGGACCTCAAACCCTACCTCCTCCTCAAGAATCTGTGAATCTCATTATTCCATATGATTAGATGAAGCAGACATACGATAGATGATCTAGATGGATTCCTGAGATATGATGCATTAGATGTCTCCCAATCACGAACAACTCCGCACCCAAGCTGCAAAAAAGCTTGATTGCAAGAGTTGGAGGGCACTAATGGGGCCCACAACTTGGGTACAAGTCAAGGCCAAGCCCAAGCTAAGACCAAAAGTGTTTTCATTAGGAGGAGATTCCCTACTTCAAGGAGAAGAGGAATGTGACACTGATGAGGTTCTAAACCTCACTTAAAGGGAGAAGAGCACGGGACACCCCCAACTATACTTAGGGAGCTTGATGTCCCATAAGCGCTGAATCCCTTCTTCCCATACCTCAGTTATCACCCAAAGTCCATCATGGTGACCACTCTTGACAAGAATGGTGGTTTGCTTCATCTCCCATTACAAGACAAACCTCACACCTTTAATTTGTAGAAAGCGACATGTACATTTCCTCCTATACCCTTAATATAATCTAAGGGTATGCGATCAAGTGAATCTCATCTCGGGGTAAAGTCAACTAATCTTATAAATAGCTCAAGTAACAAGATATGAAATTCGAATGTCCCTCTTCTCTCTCAACTCTATTCCTATCTTCCAAATGCATAGCTCACTTAAGCATCAAAGGGACTATTGTTTAAAAGCTTATGGCGATCCTCCTCACAAAGTTCAATAACTGCAAGGAGGACGTGTTAGTGGTTAGCCAAGCAACAGCCAAGTGAGAAGAACTAGGTTCAACCAAAGTGGGGACCATGGCATTATCAATCATCTTTTTTTTTTTCCTTTTTTGTTATTATTATAAATAGCAATATAAGATTTCTTTATAATGTTATTGCTTCTGCAAATTATTAACTTGATTCTAAAATATAGATTTTGATTTTAGTAAGCGATAGACAACTAGTATTGGATATTATTGTAAGAAACAAGTCACTTTGAGTTGATATATATAATGCCTAAGGGGAGCAAAAGAACCAGACAATTGATATATTATATTATAGCAATTAAAAACCATACTGAAAAATTGGTTCTAAAAAAATCAATACAAATTTTGCTCTTAATTTTTGTAGAACCGCAAAACTAATTGCATCTGCGGTTCTACATTTTGTAGAAAATCAATCAATCAAAACTGTACCAATTATATATATATATATATATATTCATTATATATATATTAAAGCTAAATTCATATTTATGATTTTCTTAACCACTATCTCAATTTTCACCAAAATTGTGATTTTGATGGATGAGTAAACAAAGTATGTAATAGGCTACATTGAATTTAAAGTGTTATATGTAAAATACAAAATCAAAAATCAAAAATTGGTATATTAATTTTAAAACTGTTTTAGAATATGAATCAAGAATCTAGTTGTCAACCCAAACAGTTAGGATTTTAATTTTAAAATTTCAAGAATTGAAATTTTATTTCCATTCTAAAAATTATAGAATCAATACAGTTTGCCAATTTTACTCGCCCTTAATCAATACCTACTGAAATTTTCACATGGGCAGATGCTCCAACAGCATGAATAATAACATCATGTTTATTCCAATCCAAATTTCAAAGTTGTATGCCTTCCTCACATAGCGTGCTAATGGCTAGCGGACATGTACAGTAGTCACCAAACAAGCAAACTGGGCACCAAAAATGGAGCAAAGAAAATTCCAAATGAAAAGCCAAACTGAAGATGGGAACAAAACAAAAATAGTGTACACCAAACATATAGGAGACCTTAGAACTCTACTTCTATAAATGGAATGAACAAAAGAAATGACCCCTAATTTTTCTGAATACATCTACACTTGCAAAAATGGTGGAAGGCAAGAATCCCATTTGTGTGTGTGTATATATATACCTCAAATAGGGGCCAATCAGGAGCTAAATATGTGAACGCTGAGAACCACCAACAAATATCATTACTTACAACAGTTGCATCAGTACCAAAAACAGAGCTAACTCGCAAAACTTGCTGCAGACATTTTTCCATGCTTTGAGCAATGCATGCGTTGCCAAATTACAAAGGGTGATATCCATCAACTTGGTGCAGAGCAGCTGACAGATTACTTTTCTCATCAGCTTAAAAAATGCCTGAGATATTAGTGAGGTTGGTGTCAAATAGGAGCTGGGGACAGCAGGGAGAATTCAAATGCTCTCTAGCATTCTGCTGATCACAGTTCACGGAAGTCCTCATTGGATGATCCATCAGAGGAATCGCTCTGGCATGGTGAAGTTTCCTTTGGTGAAGATGGAAGTGAATCTCTTTGTTGCAGTGTTAAACCTGAGAGTAAAGTTTATACTCAAAGATATTGAAAAGGAACCATAACCCTTGCAATTCAGAAGAAATGCATCCAGCATTGGCATCAAGTCCATCTGTTTAGCACATAAATAGGACATAGGAATAAAGTTCACCTGATTCTCTTTGACCTCTTGAGCAGAACTTCTTTGTGTGCCTGCGAATGAGTTTTTTAGTTTTTGTTATTGCCAACTGTCTAGCAAAAGGAGAGAACTCGACATCACTTTCACTCCATTCTCCATTGAACTCCTTTTCTGCATCTCTCATGGTTCGCAGCACAAATGCCTTTGCTTTCCGGTGTTGAGAATTGAAGTCCCATTACGGAGGTAACAAAGTTATCAGCAGCACCATCAGTTAGCCGCTTAAGCCATGATATAGGGTACTGATCAGACTTCCCATGTTGGCCACCATCACTATTGCTTAAGTTAAGATCAGAGGTGTCAGGAATGCCTTGGGCATCCCTCTGGGTTTGGGCCTTATCTTAGAATTTCTTAACCTGCATTATTGATGATTATCACAATAGCATGTCAAGCACAAAATTCACAATAAGATTAAAACAAGATAATTTTGAATTAGGCTTACAAAAGAAATTTTTTCTTGACAACTTTCTAACCAGAAAGAGGTAACATGGCCAACAAGAAAACTGTATTTGTTTTCCCAATACTTTAATATTTCAGAGAGTTTCCAAGACACTGATAACATTAAGATGTTGATTTTGCGAGGCACATCAGATATTAAAAAATAATAATAAATAATAAGAAACAAACGATCAATCAATTTTAAGCCAGGTCAATTTAAAATTGCATGTTGCATTTTACCGGCATGCCAGTGACCAACTTCAAGACTCCCCAAATGATATGCTTCTTGACCCTTGAAAAGAGCCGCCTCCATGTACCAGTAACATCAGCTCGGTGGAAAGTATCCATCAGCAGTCTCAAGTCACTGACAGCAAATCTTGATCCCTCATAAGTGACTAATAATTCAACCTATGAATGCAAGATTTAAACTATATGAATAAATTTCAACCCAATGGTTGGAACCGATTGCTGGCTCTAATCTGCAAAAACTATCCTGGCTTATCTTGATATTGCGAAATTCCATCATCTTTCGAGGCCTAATTCTTTTATCATCCTGAGATTTTGCAATCTTCTTTTCCTCATGAGACAAACGACCTGCTTTGACTGCTTTATCTTTTGGTTTAGATTTATACGTCTCTTCGTCAAGGTTAGTTTGAACATCTGGTGTGGAATTAAGGGGACGGCTTTTTGAAGATATGCTTGAGGAATGAGCTTGCATGACAAGTTCATTGGCTACGGATTCAGCCACATTTTCTCCCATGTTCTATCAAAAGAAGGTGTTCGCCGAAGCTCCGAACTTGAACCAGATAAATTTGCTTTCTTGTTTTGTGGCTTTAATAACTGTGCAGATTAACATGTTAAGGAACTAGGGGTACTCACAGAAGTAATATAGAAAATTCAGAAATATCATGTGCACAACAGAAGGCTTAAAATGCTATTTTCATTGGCAAACTTGCTACTAAAATCCAAAAAAACAGAGGCGGAGGGCAATATGTTCAAAATACTTTCTTTGCGTCATGCCTTTGTTCTGACACAATGTAGAAAGTACTTATCGTGGAATTGCCCAGTGAGAAGAAACTAGCAATCATGGAAGGTGCCAGTGCATTCATGCTGTATTAAGACTTGGGAAGAATCAGCAGGTGCAGAAGCTTGGTTACTTCCAGTAGGAACAGAGGACACACGACTTGCCCCTGATTTTTGGAGAGCCTCCAACTCCTTTGCTGTTTGGCTTCTTGATGAAGCAGCTTCAGGGCCAGATATACCTTTTTTTGCACGTCTTTGATCCAGCAGTTGTTGAAACTTTCCGAACCTCCTATAGATTTTCATAAAATGAGAAGTGGATCCTTGAGCACAAAACAAATTATTGAACAAAGAAGCACTAAAGTCGTAAATGCAGCTAACCTGACGCCTTTGTGAATATTGTTCTTCTTCAGGGAAAAAGTAATCCAACATCATCCTGTACATTAACTCAGCCAAATGCATTTTCAGTGGATATATTTCCACCTGCAGTGAAAGAGTCATCGTCAACACTCTTCTTTGTAGTTCTCTATTTGCTTCCATTAAAATTGCTTAAACAAGATAATAAAAGAAAAGAACAAGAAAAAAGAGAAATTAGAGTTGATTCAAAGCCACCTGGAAAAGTTTGGGTGAGGAGCTTCCATCCTCCAGAGCTCCCTGCTTGGCATCCACAAGCAGAATAACTTTTCTGCAATAATTAATAGAGATAAAATATGTTTTTACTATCTCAGAAATATGAAGAAAAAGCATTTGAGCTACATCAGACTTAGCTGAAAGAGTGAAAAATTTTGCAGGAGTATATGACAATACTTATGCAAAACTAAATTTAGAATGCCAAAAGTGAGTGTATCAATTTCTTATATTAAATGCCTAAAAAGAGAATGGGATATTCACAGAAAAAAAAAAAAAGAAAGCGGGATTTTGTCTGGCTCAGATGCCAAAACTAAGGTTTGAAATATTGTCATATATACATGAGAAAAAGATAGCTGAATAAGAAAGAAATAACAGCATTAGTCCATACAAGCATGAACTCATGGAATGTGCTAGCCACTTGGTACTGGAACTAGTTCTGAGAAGATTTTATTGAACACATACCTCCTGAGAAGAGCTATAACTTTACTATAAGAACTAATAAAATGCCATAACACCTACCAAGGAATTCCAAGATGTAACAGTGGATACTGGTATACCTATGATGCTTATTTTGGTAGAAAAATAGATGCTTTAATTAGTGATAATAAGAACAGTTCTCAAAATTTACCAAGTGCTTAATTCATGATATCTATCATAATAATGTCATGAAAGTAGAGAAATGAAGCAGGAAAAATGAATGCCACACTTTCCCCATTCTGGAGGTGCATTGCAGGCTGAGAGGAGCATATCTGATTTTGCATTAGGGAGACAATTTCTTACAACAAATGACTTCGTTGTGAATTGAGCGACACCAATGTCTTTATAGCCGCGGTCAAATCATAAGTCTGTCAATAGATATGTAGAAACGCAGAGAACTAATTGCAATCATAAAACAGAATTCAAAAATTCTTAACAACGAAAAATAGGAAGAGCATAGATACATGTAAAATGCATTCCTCTTATCTGAAAGCAAATAATATTTGGAATTTTCAGGTTATAGGGACATTTGATTAAGACCATCCAAAATAAACATATATAACATGAAAACTATCTCAAAGAGTATGTCAAATGTGAAGAGACACATCAAACTCGGAATATATTTAATAAGACAAATCAGACATTTGGATTTGTTAAGGAGATGCTAAATTTTGAAAACAAAGCTGTTAAGAGTGGACAAGAAACCCTAATATCATTTTGAAGAACTCAAAAGGATACACTGCTCAAACAATATTGGCCTAAGGAAATAGTGAACCCCTGGTGTCATGCCTGATTTCATCATTCAACTTGTCACCTGGACTTGACTTGCTAATGATTGGCTAGTTTTTTGGTTCTTTGTACCCATTGAAAGAATGATCAACAGTGAACTATGATCCGGCCTATTTTTATCTGACTTGCCTTTTAGCATAAGATTATTTGTCTGAATTGGCTTGTACACTTGGAATCAACAATTGCTCTCAATTAAGGAACAAGAAAAGCATAGAAAGGAGAGTAAGAGCTTTAGTATCCTGGCAACCAATATCTGAATAGTACACAATATTCGATGCAAGCCACATAGTCAAATTAAGGTTTGACTGCAGTAAAAAATGAAGCAATCCATGTTTTGACAAAACAGAAAACTTTACGTTCTTTAATGTTCTTTCAGACAACTTTCAAGTTCAACCATGTAGTTCTCCACATTTTAGTTGTATTAGTGTGTAAATTTATACCATCTGCTTGTGGATTCTCTACCAGGTTTAAGCAACTGATACTTTGTATAAGTCAATATCTAACTTGATCATAGTATCAAGGTGTAATGATTGTTAATTTTCTTAATCAAAGACAAGTACTATGCAATGCTTTCTTTGGTTACGCAAGGTACGAATTATATGCCTGAAACAAGTAACTGTAGTTGCAGTGCAGTCTGCTTGAGTGGGTAAGTGGTTGACCTTGTTAGAATTTGAACTATAAATCATATATAAGGACATATAGACGTACATGTATTGCATGAAATTATTGTGTATATATTTCTATTATATGGTATAAGGACCCAATTGAGGTGATCTATTTAATTTAGGGTCTTTGTCATCTAAAATATAAGTGTGGTGTCTAAATTATGAATGTATAAAATTCTTGGGGTGTAATTGTTAATTATTGATGGATTAATTAATAATTAACCCATTAAGATTTATGGGTGTGGTCTTTGACTGTGAAATTTGATATAAAAGGAAAAAGAAACCCTAGATCCATCGTGGCTGAAATTCCAAATAGTCAGAACACCTTCTCCCAAAAACCCCTTCTCCTCCTCCCCTCAAGTCCGGTGCCGGCGCTAGGGTTCCGACGAGTTCGCGAGGCCGCCGCCGCCGCCGCCAGGCCGCTGCGCTGCCACGCCGTCACGCCGTCCGGCCTCCTCGCTGCCACGCCGTCGTCCCCGCTAGGCCACGGCTGCCAGGCCGTCACGCCGTCCGGCGTCGTCAGATCCGAGCTCTCCCGCGCCTCCGGTCGTCGTCACCCCGAGCCGTCGGGCCGAAGCAGGCGCCGCCTGCGCCCGAGCAGCCTGCGCACGACGGCTGCCGCACAACGCCAGCCTGCGCACGACGCCGAGCCGTCGGGTCCCGTGCTGTCTGCGCACGACGCCTGCGCGCAGCAGCGACGCACGCCGCCGCACCGCACGCCGCCGTCTCCGCTGCCGGTGGCCGGAGCACCGCACGCCGCCGTCTCCGCTGCGGGTCGCCGGAGCGCAGTGGGCTTGATTGGATATCAGTCTTATTCCAATAGAATCAGGTACGCTTCCATGTTCTTTATTTTTCTCAATGACATGAATATTTCTGGATTGTTTTGACATACATTCATGAATTTCTTACAGACCTTGCTTTCTATATAGCTACTCTGATAATCTTGCACCATCAATTAATATAATTAAACTCTTTAAAATATTCTTTCACAGGGATTCTCTGAATTCTCTATTTTTCAAAACACAAACTCTCAAACATGATGAAACTTTGAAGATTCCAGTTTAAAAACGAATTTCAAACTAGTTCAGTAAAAGGACTTCGAAAAGGTCTGCATCTACCATTCAGCATCTTTTGCATTGATAAATATTAACAAAGAGCCCACTTTGAGGGAAAATAGTAAATGAAAAACCTTTTTGATGCCACATAGATATGAACATCAACCATCATTGAAGAGAAAAGAAGATAAACAGAAGAAATATGGACACATACCATATCATTTATCTCAGCTTCAGCAAATGTTTTGCCATCAGCAAGCATGCTCCAAACAACCTTGTTGATTCTCATTGAAATTCGCATAGCATAGGAAGGATTTTTACTCTTTTCCTTCTCCATTAATTGTAAATGTGCAGCTTTCTGTAAAGCCTCTCTCAATGCAGAAGAAGCAGCTTTCTAGTTCTGTATGTTTGTTAGCTCTTTCTTTAGATCTTGGACCTGGCCATGATATGTGATAACAATGAAAACAGCATAAGGATGGAAACCAAAGAAATATTCAACTAGCAAGCTCCTCATAAGTGATGCGCAAATGAACACCCACAGCATTTATCCAATCAAATAAATAAGCATATGAAGGATTCCGCTTTTACATCTAGAATCATAGTGAAACAGAATGATAAGCAGAAAATGAACTTGTTAAAAAGCTTAAAAACTGTGTTAAATAACTTCTGCAGGTTATGAACATACCAGCATTGACTTTCCACACGTGATCATCCACAAATCACCATCCTTTTCAGGAACTAAACACAGATCACCAGAAATATCATTAGTAGCTAATAGCGTTCTTATGTCATCATGTAATAACTTCCTTTCTCTTTCTCTTTGTTCAATACTGATTTTTGCAAGTTCCACCTCTTCAACACCATCAGAGACCATCTCATCAGCCTCTTCTTCAATATCGTCATCATCTTCAGAGGCATTCGACAAACTACTCTTACAAGGCCTAACAAAACATCAAATGATATTAGCAAGCAAAAAGTGATTATCATGCAAATACTAATTCCTGAGCAGGTGCCGTTTACAACCTATTCAGGGTCAGGTGCAAAGAGCAATTCCTGCTGACATCTATGTGCATCTACTGTAAGAAAGAGAGACAGAGGGAGAAAGAGAGAGAGAGAGCATAGTAATCCATCAAATTGAATATTGTCCATTGCATTAAAACGTGTATTTACATTCTTAGACAAACAATCTTTTATCTGAAATAATAAAACTACCAGTTTAAGCATAATATGTTGGCACAAATCAGAAGCATCTATTCTCGTATACTAAATTAATTTTGAATATTGCATAATGCATATGGATAGTAGTTCGTTCTGATAAAATATTTCGTCATGGGAGTTGGGCACCAAGAGAGTTGTACTAGTTGGAAAACCTAAATATGTTATATAGACAAATTATTCAATTTGATGGTCCATCAGATCTACTTGCATATGCAAATGGAAATTTGCATATATTGAACAATTATAGGATTACTGACACATTATTCTGATGGTGTACTTTGAAATAACTTTCAGTTATACTAGGAGCAGAACCTGTATTTTATCTTTTAAAAATAACTTTCAATTATTGAGACAATGTGTGTGTTTGGAAAGGGATACAACTGTTGAAGTACATTAGAGTTTCTGCTTTACAAGGCACATATATTTCTGTCTTTTTCTATTTTCTGTACTTTTCCTAGTCAAACTAGGAATCCCAGTACGTTAACCAGAGTAATCCCTTATTGGAGTTGGAGGCTGAGTCTAGTTAGTGATCTAGTTGGAGCAATACTTCTATACCTATATATATGTAACTAGACCCAAGAGGTCATATTTATTGTACCGATTTTCTTGTCAGATGATAAGTAAACTCTACTTCTCTTTCTTTGCCTATTTCTCTGTGAAACCCTAGCTGTTATTTAGAACCCTAGCTTCTGCTGCTTTCCCTATCAAAGCTACAAGAAATCTTACAATAACAAGGATGTGATGAGTTATCCCACTCACAGTTTTAAAAACACAAGGTGTATGCAGACTGACTAGGGGACCATATAGCGCCTATGCAGTTTTAGATAAAAAATGTTTTAAAAATTTAATAGAATAGGTAAAATTATAAGAGTTAGAAGGAAAACTAAAATAGTGCTTCAAATAAACATGTAACTATATTCTAGCAAAATGTTCTATGAAACAATAAAACTACCAGTTTAAGCATAATATGTTGGCACAAATCCAAAGCAACCATTCTTTTGTACTAAATTTTTTTCGAATGTTGCATAATGCATAAGGATAGTAGTTCGTTCTGATCAAAAATCTTGTCACAGGAGTCAGGCATCCACAGATTTGTACTCATTGGAAAACCTAAAGACGTTATATAGATATAAATTATTCAATTTGATGGTCTTTATCTACTCTCATATGCAAATGTGAATTTGTATTATATTGAACAATTTTAGGATCTGACACATTGACTGTGTACCTGGAAATAACTTTCAGTTATTCTAGGAGCAGAGCCCGTATTTTATCTCATTAAAGATAACTTTCAATTATTAAAAACGTTTTTGTGTTTGGAAAGGGATAAAACAAGGATGCAATGAGCTATCCAACTCATGGTTTTGAAAAATGCAAGGCATATGCAGGCTGATTAGGGGATCATACAGTGCCAAGGCAGTTTTGAATAAAAAAAGTTTTGAAATTTAATAGACAATGTTAAATTGTGTAAGTTACAAGGAAAACTAAAATAGTGCTTCAAATAAGCATGTACTTATATTCTAGCAATATGTTCTATGAAGATAATTCATGTATACTAACTACTAACACAAATAAAAACTCCAAATTAATTCTTATATTAACAAATAATTCATATGTCTATATTAAGTTAATAGTATCCAAATCAATAACATTTATTGGGCCAGATCCTTTGAAGCCTGATGAGGTGGGCTGCTTAACTGCCTAGGTTGGCCACAAGGCAGCCAACCACATAGTAACTCATGCAGATTGGACAGCATACTAGACCCAATTTATAGATAAGCAAAGTGTTAAGGGTACTGCTCCACCTAGGCAGCCTAGGCGCTTTTTTAATACAATAATCCCACTAGCACCACAAACAGGATTTTAGTTCCATAACCATTTTGAAATAATTCACTCACAATGGGGTGGGGATAACTCCATCCCTATCCCTAACAATAAGCTACAAGTCTAGAACAGTTGGTGGCATAAAAAGATCATATTATCTTCTACAAAAAAGCTGGTGTTTGACTAATTACCATGAGATAAGCAGAAGCAACCCATAACAAACGTCATAACCAACAGGTCCACAAAAGAATGCACATTATTATGGGCCTTCTGTTATTAAACAAGATCAACTACATGAATTTATGGAAATTGAAATGTCACCCAGGAACATAACTACATTCAACTTACATAGAGGCAGTACAACAAAAGCTAAATCACAAACACCGGAATAATATGCAGAAATTATTAGTTTCAGACCTGAGAATCTGAAAAAGCTATATTGGAGGAAAGTAACTAGTAGCACAAGTATCAAATATAAATTTATAACCTATCTGACGATCATCTGTTTCTACTCCTAACATGAAATTTCTAAGAAATGTATGATACAACAATTAAAAGAAAAAAATTGAATCGTTCAGCACCAAAGGTTGGGATTAGATTCCGACAAATGACCTAAAAACAAGATTGGAAAACTCGAAAAAAAAATTGACAAACTGAAGGACTCAAAGGTACTCTAAAGCTCACTTTGGAAGCCTGGCCTACAGAATATTACTTAATACATCCTGCATAACCTGAAACTGGCAAGATGCCATTGTGGCAGTAATATTTGGGGAATCGAAAGTGAGCTCTTTAAGTGGTTTCACCTGCATGCAAGTACTTATTGTCAAGAAGAAACTCCAGAGTTTATACAACAATTATACCACCCTAAACCATTTCAGAATTATCAGCCCAATGGTCTCCATATGACAAGTCCTGGCTCAAATTCTAGTTTTTTAGACATTTTACCTTCAAATCTGCAGTTCCACCTTTATGCCATGTGTAGCGGAAATACATTTGACAAGGCAGAAACACCCTTTTAAGTAAAGCACTGGTATGCTTTACTTTTGGTGAGCTCCTGAGGATCTTCGGTAGCCATTGGAGTCCCACCTGGGTCCACATCAGTAGGTGCTACATAGGCTTGAACATGTTCCAACATAACAGATAACTCTACACGTTTCCATGTCATTTCAGGTTCTGCCTCAGGAATATGCACATTTCCTGAACCAAGTGCCTGTTCTATCATCTCATATCCAACAGGAACAACAGAATAGAATGAACGGGCTAAGATACGGCCACTGGCTGCTGCTAGCAGGAATCTACCCTGTCATATGTAGAAAAGGGGGAAAAGAGGGATATGGATTATCAACTGAAACAAAATTTTGATGTACAACATATAACAGGAAACTTTAGTTTCACAAACCCAAAGGAAAAACCTGTTTGAGAAAAGAAATAAAATAACACAATTTAATCTTTCTGGGTGATGCAAAAGGAAATAATTGGAGAATTTTCCTGAAAGAAACCCTTAATATCTTATAATTTTTTACATAGATTTGTTTTCTTCCAAAATTGATAGCAGGTCTAATTCTAGAGGCGAAGAGGAAGAATTCTTTGGTATTTGGATATTGAAAGCACTCATAAGGGAAAAATATCCTCCTATTTAGTATCACAGTTCAATTTATTTCAAGGTTGATTTTCATTTTTCACACTAACGAGTGCAATGAGATCTGAGGTCTTTTATTGATGCAGCGGGAGAGGGGGCACGAGAGGTAGGAAGAAGAACACCATCTTCTCACCACGACAGATCCACTTGATGCAGCGAGAGAGGAGATACGAGGAATAGAAAGAAGATCACCGTCTTCTCACAATGATAGATCCTCTTGATGCAGTGGGAGAGGACACGAGGGATAAGAAAAAGATTACCATCTTCTCACAATGATAGATTCTTGAATCCATAAGGAAGATAGGAAGAGAACAAACCCAAAATAAGATAATATTATTAATAGAAAATCTCTCTTTTTGTTATAACCTTGGGCTATATATATAACCCTCTTATAAACTTAGAGTCCTACTTGGTGTAAATTAAAAAAGGACTTAAACTATATTAAGAATTCTACTTGATATATCTTAAATAAAGATATATAAATCCTATTCTTTATTGAACTAAGACTATTATTGATTCGAACTGATAAATAAATCCTAATTTTGACCGATACAAAGTTTGAATTATCCAAAATAGTAAATAAGAGACTTGTAGGAATCGATCTCAGCTTTCCAACGGATAGTTATTTGCTGAATTTGGATCAATATCTTAGGAGATATAACCATCAAACTGTACCTGTACAAATTTTGACGGATCCTAATTGGAGTTGAAATTCAACTTGAAATGGATATCTAATTTTACTATAAAAGGAATGTAGTTGTTCTACATCATTTATTTTCCTATGTTACCATATTATCATCTAGATATCTACAGTGTTTTTCTACAATGAGTAGCACTTTTCTATCAACTGGTAGAGGTCCGCAATAGAACCCATGTCTTCTCTTTGTCAGATTTCTTTAAGGAAAAAAAATAAAAAGGCAATTGAGGCTGTCTACATAATTAGGTCAAGAAAAGAAATCATGTGACTTGAAACAAGAAATAAACAAAGAAAGATGATAATAGTATAGCAAAGGCATTCTCCCAAATTAGTCCCAAGCTAGAAGAAAACTGAAATTGAACCCTTATTACAATTGGAGCATCATAGTAAAGGCCACAAGTTAAAGATAATAAGCAAAAATCAAGGAAAGCATTTTTCCCAGGTCATCCGTAAACTAGAGGGCAAATGAAATCAAGCCTATTTGCAATCTGAGCATCCTAATAGAGAGTAGAACATAAGTTCCAAAAGATAAGATGCAGAAACTGTAACACCCCTTTCGCATCCGATCGAACCACAACACAAGTGAACAACATACATATAAAAGGTTTACAGAATATATAAAATTAAAATTTATTTCATCGATACGGATATAGTTCAGATAACATAACAAAACGTGATCTCACTAAAAATACTCAAGTCCTAAAAAATATTCCCATACATAAAAATAGAATAACATATAAATAAATCTGCTCCAGGTGTAGTTGTGCACGTACTCTCTGCTACTGTAGTCACATGTTCCTAACTGCTACTCTTCTGTTGATAGGAATAATCAAAGAATGAGCCACGAATGCTCGGTAGGGAGTTACCTCCTCCAAACAGTAGGAGAGATCAATATTTAGGTGGCAACAATAAAATTAATACAGTAGTATAAAAAATAATACAACGACAATGATGATTAGATAAATCAACATCCACAGTAAGGAATGAATCAACAAGAATATCTTATGGGTGTGGCTGAACCCCCTAACAAACAGAGTCATACCACGCTGCACTCCCAACTACTGATGGAGTGGTGATCTCGTCTAGTCACACAACGGATTATGTTCCCTATAACTCAGGAGAATGACTACACAAAGGTGTCACAATCACGATAGCCAATGGTTAGGGACAGTGACTATGGACTCCCCTATATATATTACGGAGACGGTCGCACCCCCACCAAAGAGAGTCGAACCAATCTACACGTAAATCAGTATATGGGTGTGGCTGGACCCCCTACCAAGCAGAGTCATACCATGCTGCGCTCCCAACTGCTGATGAAGTGGTGATCCCGTCTAGTCACATAACGGATTACGTCCCCTACTACTCAGGAGACCGACTATTGTCACGTCTGACAGTCTCGCTAATCCCGTACAGAAGTAGGGAATCACCAACTAGTACCAGTCAAATAGAGTCCCACTGCATACGTCTCTCAAGATACCAAAGACTCAACCACAATAAATATCGAGTCAAGATTACCAAGCGATAAAAAGGAGTCGACTCGATCACAAATCAGACTATTCAGATAGAAGATATCGTCAAAGAAAGGATTTGAGACCAATAATAGAATCAGCATGAAAAACCGAGTCCAACGACTCTTAGACCATACAATCGGATCTCAAATGAGAAAGTCATAACTGTTCAAATGTATATATGCAATTTAACCCCTATATCATTCTAAATTACATTTCCATCATCAAGATAAATAATTTCCATCAATTCTACATTATGAACAAATCCAGCAATTTATCACCCAAGTCATTAATAATTCCAAATTTAATCCTTACAGTATATTTTTCACAAAAGTCCCAAATACAATTTGATTCATAGATTAGTCCTTCAAGTTTCTAAGTCATAACCAATCCAGTCGATTTCCAAACAAATCATAATTTGATTCCATCTTACAAATTCATCCTCAATGAGATTTAAGTATCTCAATTAAATTTCAACACAATCATAACTTCAGTTATCTCAAACCCAAATCAATTTATCAATCAATTTAATCAATCTTACTAAATTCCTCCAATCTAATCTACAATCAATTTCAATTTCAATTCGTAATAATCAAACTCATTTCAATGAATCAAATCATGAATTCAGATTACTTAGGTTGATCTAAACCATTCACCTCATCAATAGTTCGATTAATCTCAAGCCTGATTCAAACCAATTCCAAAACCAGAATCTAAACCAAAACCGATTTTGAACCAAACCTAGACCAAAATCGACTTTAAACTAAACCTAAACCAAAACCAACTTTAAATTAAACCAAAACCAAAACCAATCATCTTTTTCCTCCTTAAACCCTAACCTAATTTGCTGTCGTCGCCGCTGCCGCCAAGCCATCATGCCGTCAGGCCGCCCCGCTGCCACGCCGCCAGGCCGCCACGCCACCACGCTGCCGTCTCCGCTGGGCCGCGGCTGCCGCCAGTGTAACCACCCGTTACTCTATAACGGCCCATTACTCGGGCCCACAACTCACAACCCAATAACCGCCTCTATTTATAAGCAGCTACCACCCACTAAACTCTGATGGATAAAGAGCCGGTTTGAAAGTAGAGAGAGAGTCAAGGAACGATCATTGGAGAGGCTCACGGAGTGGCAAGAAGATTCAAGACGATCATTATCGAGATTCGAGGTAGGTGATGTTACTTTCATTCGTTTCTCTTTACCTCTATTTGAAGTAGATTGAGTTATTTTCATTCGTCTTTCTTTGCCTCTATTACTGAAACAAATTCATGTTGAATAATCAGAAAATTTAGTAATCCCCATGATATTTAGGAGTATGATGATAATTTAGATCTAAGCAAAACTTGGTAGAGATTAGATATGTATAATTTTTGAGGTGTTATATCGATCTATAGCATGTTTTGAGAATAGAAAGATTAGAGGATTAGATTTGCAAAATTCCCATCTTCTTCTCCAATCAGCGTCCGCTGTGCTCCGGCGACCGGCAGCGGAGACGGCGGCGTGCGCGACGTGATATGTCGGCGTGCAGTGCGGCGGCATGCGGTGCGGCGGCGTGCGTCGTTGCTGCGAGCAAGCATCGTGCGCAGGCAGCACGGGAACCGGCGTCGGCATAATTCCGGTGCGTGGTATGGCGTCGGGAGCGGCCAGTGGCGTGCGCACGAATGCGCGGGCCGTGGTTCGCTAGCATGCGGCTGTGCGGGCCGCTCGGGCTGCGGCAGCACCTGCTTCGGCCCGACGGCACGGGGTGACGATGACCAGAGGCGCTGGGAAGCGCGGATCTGACGACACCGGAAGCGGTGGCCAGGCGGCAGCCGTGGTCCAGCGGAGACGGCGGCGTGGCAGCGTGGCGGCCGGACGGCGTGGCGGCCTGGCGGCGACGGCGACAGTAGATTTAGGTTTGGGGTTTGAGGAGGAAGAAGATAATGGGTTTTGGTTTTGGTTTAATTTAAAGTTGGTTTGGTTAGGTTTAGTTTAAAGAGGATTGGTTTTGGTTTAAAGATAGGTTTTGGTTTTGGTTAGTTTAAAGTCGATTTTGGTTTAGCTTTGGTTCAGAATCGATTTTGGTTTAGATTCTGATTTTGGAATTGGTTTGAATCAGGCTTGAGGTTAATCGAACTAATGATGAGGTGAATGGTTTAGATCAAGCTAAGTAATCTGAATTCATGATGTGGTTTATTGAAATGAGTCTGATTATTATGAATTGGAATTGAAATTGATTGCAGATTAGATTGGAGAAATTTAGTAAAATTGATAAATTATTTTAAGTTTGGGATAATTGATTTATGATTGTGTCAAAATTTGATTGGGATACTTAAATCTCATTGAGGATAAATTTGTAAGATGGAATCAAATTATGATTTGTTGGAAAATCGACTGGATTGGTTATGACTTAGAACTTGAAGAACTAATCTGTGAATCAAATTGTATTGGGGACTTTTGTGAAAAATATACTGTAAGGATTAAATTTGAAATTATTAAAGACTTGGATGATAAATTCCGAATGATCAATGACTGTTGATAAAAATATGATAATTTTGAGGTTCACAATGTAGAATTGATGGAAATTATTTAGCTTAATGACGGAGTTGTAATTTGGAATAATATATGGGCTAAATTGTATATATACATTTGAACAATTGTAATATTCTCATTTGAGATCCGATTATGATGGTCTAAGAGTCGTTGGACTCGGTTTTTCATGTTGATTCTATTGATGATCTCGAATCCTTCCTTTGACGATGTCTTCTAGTTGGATAGTCTGATTTGTGATCGAGTCGACTCCTTTCTATCGCTTGGTAATCTCGACTCGATATTTATTGTAGCCGAGCCTTTGGTATCTTGATGGACGTATGCAGTGGGACTCTATTTGACTGGTACCAGTCGACGATTCCTTACTTCGGTACGAGATTAGTGAGACTGTTAGACGTGACAGTAGTCGGTCTCCTGAGTGGTAGGGGACGTGATCCGTTGTGTGACTAGACGGGATCACCACTCCATCAGCGGTTGGGAGTGCAGCGTGATATGACTCTGCTTGGTAGGGGGTCCAGCCACACCCATATACTGATTTACGTGTAGATTGGTTCGACTCTGCTTGGTAGGGGGTGCGATCATCTCCGTAATATCTGTAGGGGAGTCCATAGTCACTATCCCTAACCATTGGCTATCGTGATTGTGAGTGTCTTGTATGGTCGGTCTCCTGAATTGTAGGGGACGTGATCTGTTGGGTGACTAGACGGATCACCACTCCATCAGCGGTTGGGAGTGCAGCGTGGTATGACTCTGTTTGGTAGGGGGTCCAGCCACACCCATAAGATATCCTTGTTGATTCATTCCTTACTGTGGATGTTGGTTTACCTGATCACTATTGTCGTTGTATTATTTTTGTTGCTACTGTATTAATTTTATTGTTGTCACCTAAAAATTGAACTCTCTTACTGTTTGAAGGAGGTAACTCCCTACTGAACATTCGTGATTCATTCTTTGATTGTTCCTATCCATTGGAGAGTAGCAGTTAGGCACAGGTGACTACAGTAGTAGAGGGCACGTGCGCGACTACACTGGGAGCTGATTTATTTACAGGTTATTCTATTTTTTTATGTATGGAAAAACTTTTGAGGACTTGAGTATTTCTGGTGAGACCACGTTTTATTACGTTATCTGAACTATATTCGTATCGATGAAATAAATTTTAATTCTATGTATTCTGTAAACCTTTTATATGTATGTTGTCCACTTGTGTTGTGGTTCGATCGGACACGACAGGGGTGTTACAGCCAGACCACCGCCTTCTGCGATGTCAGATCCGCATTGCCCCGCGCGCTGGCCGAACTCCGGCCTGTGCAGTTGTGCGCTCGCCACCGGCTGCTCCCGACGCCGTACCACGCGCCGGAATTGCGCCGAAGCCGGGTTCCGTGCTGCCTGCGCACGATGCCTGCGCACAGCAGTGCCACACGCTGCCGCACCGCACGCCGCCGTCTCCGCTGCCGGTCGCCGGAGAGCAGCGGATGTTGATTGAAGAAGAAGATGGGGATTTTGTAAATTTAATCCTCTAATCTTTTTATTCTCAAAACATGTTATTGATTGGTATAACACCACAAAAATTAGACATATTTAATCTCTACTCAATTTTGCTTAGATCTAAGTTATCATTTTTCTCCTAAATATCATGAGGGTCACTAAGTTTACCGACTATTCAATTTGAACTTGTCTTCAGAATAGAGGTAAAGAAAGACGGATGAAAATAACTTAACTTATTTCGAATCTCGATAATGATCGTCCTGAATCTTCTTGCCACTCCGTAAGCCTTCCCAACGATCGTTCCTTGACTCTTTCTCTACCTTCAAACCGGCTCTCGATCCGTCAGGGTTTAATAGGTAATTGCTGCTTATAAATAGAAGCGATTATTGGGTTGTGGGTTATGGATCCGAATAATGGGCCGTTATAGAATAACGGGTGGTTACAGAAACTGTGCGTGGTGTGGAAGTCTTCACTTGCAAACACAGGATATATTTGTATGTTTGTGTTTGAGGAATTAGAATTTTATGTTTGCTGCCAAGAGCCATAACCATGAAATATACATAGTCAACTATAAATGGAATGCAGTGAATGAAGAAATGTTAAATTTGATTGCTAGCTCTTTCGAAAATATAAATAACATCTAATTTTACATGAATTTTTCCTTTCTGGCAATTGATAATATATTTATTTCGGGAGTCTATCATGCACAACAACTTGAAAAATGATAATTTCTCCTTTTTGGAATCCTTAAATGGCATGTATTGTGCTAATGTGGTGACATGTAAGCATAAAATCGAAGCCTAGTTGATAAACTTGTTGAATCAACACATGGCACACCATAATCTAACCAATTTGAGCTACGATTTAAGCTATTCAGATAAGTTAATGTTGTCATTGGAAACTAACTCGATCCATCAGGCAACCTGATTTTCTCGAAGTTACACTGCATATTGGGTGAGTCATACAAAACATCAATTGATTGCTGTTAAACCTAATCCAAATAATTTAACACTACTAATAAAAAAATACATATCCTTTTCTTATTTAAACAAAATGATAGTTGAAGGGGCTATAATATTTCAATCAACATTACAGTTAAATCGATTAATTCCAATATAGAAAAATGCCAGGTTCCTATGTAAATTAATTTTTATTTTGATGTCCTTTTAAAATTCTCTTCTTCATATTTTTTGTCCCAGTAGCCATATTAAAGACCAAAGTATGTTCATATCCTAACAATAGTTTGCATGCAACATTTGGTACTAGAATCTTCACAAGTTAGTTTTCATTGTTAGCCAAACTCAATCCATACAGGTATATGAAAGTGTGATCAACAAGACGAGTCCTGGAAATGTTGGATGTCCAATTGGACAGTTCATTGATTAATGCAATTAGAACTTTGATAACACAGGAACAGAATAGGTATGACTACGCCAATTGTTTAGTTAGTTCAGCATTTGAGAATAGACACTGATGATCTCTCTAATGCAGGAAGTCTTCCGAGTTCAAGAACAGGAGTTTTGGACCATAGAGTTCTGACCAATTATTAAGAATTTTCAAGATTCCAAATCTTTTGTCATCCTAATTTTTCTTATGGATGTCTTGAAGCAAAGTGACATGAAACCATCATCATCCTAACCTAACTCCAAATGGTACCAGTGTAAGATCAGAAGCCAATTACACTTTTATTCAATTTCCTCTGCTATTAGGTTGAAATTTCTTCCTATTTAATAGTTTGTTTATCTTTTTGAATTTTTATATTTAATCTCAGCGTCATATCATAATGCACATGTTTTGCTTCTAGTATTGATTATATATGAGCATCCTAGATCCTGGCATATTAAAGCCACCACATGCATATCAGATGCATAGAGGTAGTTTTATGCTTTGTGCCATAAACAAGTGTGTACCTAGTGTGAATTAGATGCAGTTAGGAATTTCAAATAGATTGTGGAAAATCTGGAGAGCAATGGTTTAAATGGCAGCTTATTTCTTCCATCTTTTTGGCATTCACGTCTTTGTCAGTGTCAAAAGAAAGAATTTTCATCTGACAGCCAAAAAATTAATTCCTAAATGACTGAAAGACCCAACTAATAGTGAAAAATTCAACCAAAAGTGCTTGTACAGAATTGTTTCAAATGGTTTCATTGAGTGGGAGGTGCTGCAGAGAGAATTTCTTTACTAATTGCCATGTTGATTAACAAATCAGTAAGAATGCAATTAGCATATAACAATGTAAAAAGGCAGTTTGCTTGAGGCTGTTTGAATTTGCAAAACTACATAGCGGTTACTGGAAGACACCTAGCGTGGACAAATACTTTATGTTTTGAGGAAAACAAATTAGATGCTAAAAAAGGAACTTAGAACAAATAAGATGAAATAGAATTACCAGAAAATGCCATGAAACTATAAGTGAAGCAAAAACGAAAAGAGGTACACTAAACAGACAACAGTATATTATTGGAATCCAAAGCATAGAACAAATGAATCTGAAACAACTTACATTTGCATCTTCTGAATGAAGATTGAATTGAGGCTGAACAATGTTCACCATAAAATGGCGTGTACCCTCCTCTTCCAAGTCATCAAGATGTTTCAATTGAGAATGTCGAACTGAAACAAGTTAACCAAAACTAATAATTCTATTAGTGGGAAATGAACATTTATATGTCTAATGCTCCAAGATTTTCAGATATAGGCAAGTTAAAGTAATCTAGGCAAATCATTAATTTACTCAGAATGTTCATCCAAAATGAACTGGAATCAACCTTAAGCGGACTTACCAACTACAGTAGCAGACAAGGCATCTATCTTCTCTGAGGGAGACGAAGATGGAAGTGTTCCTGAAGCCTCGCCATGTTTTGGAGAAGAACTTGCAGCCTGAGAAAAGGAAGGCTTGACATCATCATCAACAACCATTTCTGAACCTTCAGATACTTGTCCCTCAATCACCTTCCTTTGAGCATATTGGCAAGCAGGGGAAGGTTTTGGATGCCCAAATGCTTCAGACAATCCACCAGCCCACGACCAAACAGCATCTCTGTTTTCAATTGTCCAAAAGAGTTTTAAGCCATAAACAAACACACGCTGACAATTATCAGCTATTACAACATTAAATCCATCATCATCACTAGGGTCAGAACAAGTGTGATCCCTCTCACTGCCATTTGCAAATTCAGACCTTACATAAGTCATCTCAAGGTTCTTCCTACCTGCTTCTTGCCATGCCAAAAACTGTGCAGGATCGGCCTTTGGAGACTGCTTTCGTATTGTAAAATAATCAGAATATAAAAGGAAACCATCATCTTGGCTCTTTTCAGTGCAAGTAGTGAGATAGCTGCTTTTTTCATTGCCAATTTTGTCTGCTTGTACAGTGTCTGAGCTTCCTTTCGTTTGAATATCTTGAACAGCTTTGCCATTGTCTCTATTCAAATAGGCTTTTAACATGTGAAGATCAATTCCCTGGTAATCAAGAGGATCACGCTTACATTCAAAAGTATACTTCTGCTTTCCACGACTATAACACATTCGAATTTCAACTTAATCACTCTAAAAACTCAAACCACTAGCAGGATCATCATCTTCTAAAGGCATGTGTTTGATGGAAGCTGGTGTAGCATCAATCCGAAGAAAATTTTTGGTCATAACTTTGTCCAACGATAAATTGCCTGATCTAGGAATTCTTGGGACTCCAAAATGTGGGAAGTGAGAGAAAGCTCGCAGCTCATCGGGAGGATTGTACATCATATTCCACCACCTGAATACCCAGGCCAAGTCATGGGCTCCAAAATTTATGGTAGGGGGATCAGTGGAACTACTTTCTATTTTCTTGGTAGAGCCATAGGCAGCCCCATCTAACATTGCACCATCTTCAATGCTAGAGTTAGGATTTTTGTCTAATGATTGCAAAGAGGGTCTTAATGAAATATTCCATCTAAGGGAAAGTGCAATAGAATGAAAAGGATCAAAAATTTTCTCCCTAGGCACTCCTTCAGTGGGAAGGGCAAATAGTTAATGGTTAAGGGGATTACCAGACTCACATTCCCAGTCCATGGAAACTACAAGAGAGAAAGCAGGTGAATCAAGAATAGGCTCAGAGCTGGTACGACGAATTTTAAACTGCAATTGCATGTTAAACTTTCCAGACTTGTAATATAAACCTTCAATTCCTTTGTATTGAGTAACACACAACCATCAGATTGCTGAATATACAGGTAATCAGTTACTGTCTTAAGTTTGTCCAGCTTTTCATAAGGATTAGTTGTTGCAAGCAGGTTCCAAGTTGTCCCACTGGAACTCAAACTATTTCTCCCATGAATGTTGTTTCTAACACCATCCCACCATGGCAAACTGAATTCCTTTCTGGGTGGCTGACTCAGGGGATTTGGATTCCTAGTTCCAAGATTTGCCCTGCGAAGTGCTACTGTAAATGCATAACTGACATCTGTAAAAACTGGTTCATAACCTACCCCAAAAGAAACTTCTCCTTACTGAAAATAAAGTGGCAGGTCAGAGTCTGTTTTCATTGGAGTTGTACCAGTTGCTGAACGTAGCAGTCGCACACTTCTCCATCTTCCAACATAAACATCTTGAAGTATTTGGGGTTGGAAACAAGTTGCCTGCAAAGGAATTTAAAGTAAATTGTGAGCAGCAGTGAAACCTGTGCTGGAGTTGTATAATTCAATACCAAAAGAACTGCTGAAAGAGCAGAAAAGCAACTTAGGAAAACTAAAATTTCTCTCAAAATTTCCAAAGGAATTTCAGATTTGTGATGAAGACTCAGCATTTAGTCCTGAAACTTGATGCAAGATAACTCGCCTTCACATGAAATTGCTTCAAATGCCACAAGATTTAAAAGTTCCATTTTTGCGATCAACAGAACTGCATAGTGGCATTGGAATAGCAAGAATAACAGCAACAGCATTTGACTCAGCTCCTTGGCATACTTGGGTTGCCAGTCTCAGGCAAATCCCTCAGAAACATAAGACTTTAAGTCATTTTAGGACTTGAACAAACTTCTCATGGTACAAGCTGACAACAGTCATCTAAATGGAAGTTGTCAGCTCATGTATAGGCAGGTTTTGATATTCATATGACAAGTGCTAGTAAGGTCCAGAACTTTATTTCAGATTTATTAATAGTAACAGAGTTCATCATAGAACTTTATTCCAACCTGATATGACAATGGCTGGTGTTAAAAAAAGAATTTCAGAAATAAATTTCTGGACATTTATGTCTAAAGCAATTTACTCAACATAAGTTAAGCCCTTATTTTGTAGCCTACCAAATGAACTTGGAAATGGAATGAAGTTGTAAAAATTGTCAGAAAATAGAGTTTATCATAGAATTTTATTCCAACCTCATATGACAACGGCTGGCACTCAAATTCTAAAAGTTAAATCTTGAAAAGTGTTCCATAAAGTACTGTGGTGATTTGAGTTTAGATGATGCAATTGTTGAAGACCCTAAGCGTGTGAATTATGGTTAAGGTGGCGAGCAATAATTAGTGGCCGAGCACTATAAGACAAAGTTACACTAAAAAATCGCTTCCATATGCTAAAATACCCCAGGTTCATCACAAACCAATTTTGTTTTGTAATCAGGTCATTAGTAAAGCCCAACAAAGTTAAGAGTTCAGTCCAAGTACGAGACTAGTAGGAGTCCGAGATTTTGGCCAAGTTAATTAGGGCAAAGGCCTATATAAACATGTATTATTGACTGTCTCAGAGTGCACTGTACTCATCGTTGACCACCAGCAACCCCAGCTTTTTCACGACAGAAACCCCAGAATGCCACTGATTAACTTGGTATCAAAGCCTTCCGGTCAATAGAACGAGCCAATAATGACCAACAGTGAGGAGAGCAAGCCACAGAAGGCTAGAAGGAACTTGCATATTACCTCCACTAAGCTGAAGGGAATAGGAAATTATTTACCATAGGCTGGAGCCACGGAAATATTCTTGATATCAAAAGGTAAGCAAGATTATCTTGTCAAAGAGCCAACAGAAGAAAAGAAGCCTAAGGATCATGAGAAAAAAGTGATGTCTTTAATCTTGAACAATCTTAAACCCAATATGTGAAGATTGTTACTTCCTTGCCAAACTTTAAAGACAATATGGGAAAAACTCAAGGGGATGTATGGAAATGAAGAAAAACATCCCCTTGGTGTTTGTGTTATATAAAAAAATTTTTACAACCAAATAAGATGGAAGAGACCTAGAGAAGTGAAGATGGTCTAATTTCTAATTGGATTGAATACATAATATGAATGATTAAAGTCGAACTTTATGAGCACCAGTGAAATCTCCTCACTAAACCAGGTTTACTGCAAGTTAAAAAGGGAAACTATGGTACCAATGGAAGAGGAGCAGATTTCTTAAGAAAAAGAGGCAAGGTGAAGCAAATAAAGGAAAAGGCAGACGAAACTCTAATATCACAATGAACAAACGTAGGTTTGTTGTAGGCTAGGCAAACCATCATGAGCTAATCATGCACAAGATGACTCAACCAGCTTTGAACATAGTGGAGGACAAAAGCTAGCTCCAACAACAAAAGATCTAATATTTATATCAAGAGAGGAGTATAATAGATACCTTCAATATTGTGAACATCTCAATGACCTCGAAGTCACTCTCAATAAGCCAACAATTTTAGAAAAATCCTTGAATTATTGATTCAAGAACATCAGACCACATGACTAATAATATAGAGCTCTTCACAATACTTGATCAATTTTGCAGCAACAAAACATATCACTCTTCCAAATGGAACCCTTTAATCATAGCTCATAAGCGGAGTGTGCACACTCCATCTATTATCCAATCCTCCGTACTACATGCTTTCAAATTTTTAGTTAGCTTATTATTTGTGAGTTAACTAATCAAAAATTTGAATTATTGTGGAACCTTTTCTTCCGAACAGGGAAGAAGATTGGTGAGAATATTACATATCACTTTATATTCCTAAAATAAATAAAACTAATTCTTATATATTCTATATTGTTCACAATGATGTTCGAACAACTAAGGATTAGTTTTTGAATGGTTACAAATAGTTTGTCACATTCATTAATAACCAATCAAGAGTGACATGACTTTATTGCTCGAAAAAATATTAGAAGTTTTTGAAACTTTTAGAATATTCCATAAGAAAATTTATAATTAGTTTAATACAATTATTAAAATTCTAAGATCTGATAATGGATGAGAGTATCTCTTTACTAAATATCAAAATTACCTTAGGAAACATGACATTATTTCACAAACATCATGTGTATATTCCCTTCAGAAGAATCAAATTGTTGAGAGAAAAAATTAGCATCGTCTACAGGTGGTAAGAGCACTAATGTTTGAAAGAAATATCTTCACTTCTTTTCGAGATAATTCAATTCTCATTGTATCGCTTCCCATAAACAGAACTCATACTTTATTGTTGAATAATCAAAACTAATTCAATGTATTGTATCTTAATGAGGAACCATTTCATTTACTATTAAGAGTATTTGGATGTCTTTACTATATTCATAACCATGATCTCTTTAAAGACAAATTGCAATCAAGATATATAAAATGTATATCCACAAGATATTCCAGGACTAAGGCTATAAGTGCTATAATCTACAAACATAAAATCTATAGTTCAACATATGTAACCTTCTATGAAGAGATTGCCCATTATTCAGAAAAAAAAAGGGAAAAACAATAATAAGATCATCACAAAACTAGTAATTGAAGAAAACATCTCTTATCTTTGCCTAATGACCAAATACTTATTGAAATTGACAAGCCAAAGATATTACTAGTGTAAAATAGGAAAAGAAAAAGGAACAGTCAACAATACCACCATCATCTGAAATTTTTGAAGTGGTTCCAACTACACAAGAACAAGCTCATGCTCAACATGGAACTGATCCAACACAAGAACCACAACATGAACAATTGTCTCGACACACAAGCTCAAAAGCAAAAAATCATTATAATTAGCCAATAGCCTTGAGAATAGGAAAAAGAGCTTGTACACAACCTCCCATCTTTAAGTTTGTGTCTTACAAATACTTGAACCCTATATACAAGACTTTTGCTTGAAATTAATGGCTACATGAGTACCAAGAACAATACAAGAAGTCATATCTAACAACAAATAGAGAGAAGCTATGGAAAGTGAGATGGAACTCTTGCACAAAAGTAGTGCATGAGAACTAGTTCTTAAACCAACAAATAAACTCATTGTGAAATGTAAATTGGTATACACAACTACATATAAGGTAAATGGAATCGTTGAAAAGTGCAAGATAAGACTAGTTGCAAAGGAATACACACAAAAATAAGAATTTAATTACTTTGAAACTTTCCCTTTGTGGCAAAAATGAACACTATTAGCTTAGTTCTATCACTTGCAATGAACAGAAACTAGGAAATGAACGAATTTGATATCAAAAATGCATTCTTATATGGAGATCTAAAAAAATAAAAAAATTTATATCAGAACGTTTAGGATTTGACATAGGTACAAAGGGGAAAACATATTGACTAAATAAAATGCTCTATGGTTTAATGCAATCACCTAGAACCTACTTTGAGAAGTACAATTCAACCATGATGAAAAATAGTTTTAACATAAGCCAAGCATATCATTCCCTCTTTTTTAAGAAGGATAAGTAAGGTATTATCATACCACTTGGTAATAACATAATCATCACTAGGAATAATATTGGAGGTATACAAAAACTCAAAGGAATTTTGAGAACTAAGTTTAAAATCAAGTATTTGGAAAAACTTTACTATTTTCTTGAAATTATGGTGGTTGATTCCAACCATAGCTTGGTGTTATCAGAGAAAAAGTATGTGCCAAACCTATTAATGACAATAGATTTCCCAAGCAACTAAACTACCAAGGTACTGATGACTACAAACTTCAAATTATTTTCATATTAAAGGGTACCACTTGAGAATTCCAAAATGTACAAAAGAGTCGTTGGAAAGCTAAGGATACATTTGGTAATAGATTAAAACTAAGGCTAAAGACTATTGAACCATTTTTCTATATTAGCATTTTTTTTAATCAAAATTGACTTTATAATAATTTGAAGTTCGAAAAGCTAATCAATTTTTCATAATAATTTAATTTAATAGTAATATAAAATAATTAATATTAATTTTTTTTAGTAAAATACTACTTGACCAGGCTAATTTTTTGTTAGCCTATTACCAAATGATCGCTAATATATTTCATTATCACAAAGTTAGACATCAATCAAGCAGTAAGCATAGTCAATTAATTTGTACAAGACCCAAAAAAGATACATTTAGAAGCAATCTATCAAATGTCGAGATATATCAAGTAACCACTTGAATTGGAATTATAGTACATGAAAAAGTGAAATACTAGAATTAGTAGCATACTCAAATATTGATTCAGTAGGATTACTCATTGACAGAAAATCAATAACATGAATTTTTATAATATTTGAAAGAAATCTAGTTGCATGAAAAAGTAAGAAACATATTGTAATTATCAGGTCAAATGTTGAGGCTGAATACAGAACCATACCACTAGCTACTTATAAGGTATTGTGGCTAAAAACCCTGTTAACAAAACTAGAGTTCATTGTCAGAAAGTTACAATATTATTTTGTGATAATCAATTAGCACTCCATATTTCAAACAATCTTGCCTTCCATGAGAGGACTAAAGACATAAAGATGAACTTGCATTTTGTCATAGAGAAGTCCAAAGCCAACAAATAAATCTAGTTTACTTGAAGATAAAGGATTAGCTAGCATACATATTTACCAAAGCTTTACAATCAAATAAACTAACCAAAATAAAAGGCAAGATGGGCATATATTGATTTCTACTGTCTAGCTTGAGAAAGGGTGTTAAAGAGCAAGTTAGGACTCAATTCCTATTATGGACTGAGCAATAAAAGATATGATTGCACTAGAAAGTGTCCTCCAAATGCTCGAATACTATAGATTCATTACATCTCAAACAAAATTAGAATTTTGAGTCTAAGTAGGAGACTAGTAGGAGTTTTGATTTTTTAGCCAAGTCGGTTAGGTCAAAGGCCTATATAAACATGTATTATTGACCCTCTCAAAAAAAAATTAAATAAATAAAAATCTAAAAGTGCATTGCCTTCATCATTGACCACCACCAAATCCTAGATTTTTTCATCACAAAAAGCCAGAATACCACTTATTAACACACCTTATGTATCCATTATGCTTATTTTGAATCTAATATAAAACATATTCATGTGATTGAATCCAAACTCCTTCAAGAAAGGCTGCCTACTTTGTCTTTAACAGATGCAATTTGCCTATGGTAGCTAACAAAAACAAATAGACAAATCAAGCTCCATTCTACCAAATCATAGGAAAACAGATTGGTAAACAAGCATTATAAGATCGACAAACCGCCACAGAGTAAAGAAATATGTTCTCATAATGCAACCTCTAAACTTTGAACATCTCCAGTCCGAGTAAAAAATGGTTAGAATAAAAAATGAAGTGGTGTCAAGTAGAAAAGGAAAACTGGGTATCCATGAACCATGTGGAGTACACATTTTTTGCAGAAAGGGTTCTTATCATTCTTGTTTTCATGGACTAGGAATAAGAGCCTTTTCTGCAAAATGTTTACTGCACATGTTGTTGTCGTTGTAGCATATAAGCTTGTGCCCGTTGAACACACAACACCAACTATGAGCACTATCCCTCTGAATCCCAGAAGCAACAAAAGTCATCAACTTGTAAATCCCCTAAAATAGGAGTGTAGATTAGAGACGAGCTTCCAAGTGCGGTTTTCTAAGTTACTCTTAAAATCACAAAAGCTGCTGAACTGACCAAGATTTTTTTTGGGTCTTATGAACTTGTAATTGAACAATGAGGGAGTACAACAGGATACTATATAATATCCTCAACATGGAGCCGCAGCTAAAGAGGGAAGTTTGCATTCCAATAGCCTGAAAAGAGGAGTTATCTGAGAGTAGAGGTTCCGAATGTGGTTTGCTAGAAAGCTCAGGAAAGACTGCTTCTCATTGAATAAAACAAGGCCAAAACTGATAAGGCCCAAAGTCTGACAATGCAGGCCATCTGTTTTTATTCCCTCGATAAGTAGGTTTCGCATGGTTAGGAGCCTGATGCAGCTTCAAATATAAAGCAGATAAGTGTAAGCATTCTAATGCTTGGAAGTATTTAATCAGTTGTTCGAGGCTTTTTAACATATATTTAGGCAACACTATACTATGTAGGAAGATTACCACAAAACCAGTGCATATTTAAAAACAAGAGTCACGAAGAGTCGTTTCTTCAAACTCTCTGTCTATCTTCAGTTGTTTAATTGATTATTCTGAACTTTTTAACCACATATGCAGACCACAAATGCTTTCACATATCATACATGTTTCAGATCTTGTATATCACTACCGACTATCTTGCATTGGATCTTCAGTATACATAGAAGCATGAAAAGTCAAGTTACAAAACAAAGGGGGAGATAACAGAAAGTTGACAAGGAGACAAGGATGTTCTCTTTTTCAGTTCATGTTAACTGCGGTTAAGGCAGACAAAATGGTTTCAATAGTGTTATGTAAAACTGATACACTAATAAAAACCTAGTTCAAAGACTGAATATTTGATCTTGTAAAGATTCGGAAATTTCCAGTCGTAGCATTGACCATGAGATGGACGAAGTGCCTGAGCTTTTCTTGCTTTTTGACCAGTGAAATGGATACTTTCACATCTAAAAACTAGGATGGGCATGTTTTTGGATAGATGGACATATGTCTCAACTAGTGAAGTCCCAAATGTAATCAGGTCTGACCTAACAGACTTACATGGTGATACCAGTTGACTATATCAAGGTCAGTTAACAAGAGTTTAGATAATATTGCTTGTCACTAAACAAGTATTAGTTAAAATGGGTTCGTCTATTCAGAACCCTTTCATATACTAGTGGTTGTATAGTACCAAAGACTACTTTCAAAGGAACTAGATTTGCTCTTCAGTCCCCCCAATCCTCTTCTGAATCATCAAAAGGGAGCAAGACAAAATGATTATTCAATTCTTTAGACATTGAACTTGATTAATGATGAAATGGGAACTGATCATATATTGAGATATTCATATTAAGGTCTACTTTTATCAAGTGAATATGAATCTATGGTAGAAATCAGAAATCAAAAATCATACCCATATTTGTTAAAATTGGATACATGCAATGTCTTTTTTCATCCATATAGATGTAGAAACAATTCCCAATTATTAACATAAAAAGGTAGTTAAAACATTTAGATTATAAATCTCATTATATAGGATAATATGAATACTTAAAACTGTAACCACTCGTTACTCCATAACGGCCCATTACTCAGGCCCATAACCCACAACCCAATAATCGCCTTTGTTTATAGGCAACAACCACTCACTAAACCTTCACAGATTGAGAGCCAATTTGAAGGTAGAGAGAGTCAGGGATCGATTGTTGGGAAGACTTACGGAGTGACAAGAAGATTCGAGATGATCGTTATCGAGATTCGAGGTAGGTTGAGTTATTTTCATCCGTCTTTCGTTACCTCTATTCCTGAGATAAGTTCATGTTGAATAATCGGTAAATTTAGTGACCCTCATGATATTTAAGAGGATGATGATAACTTAAATTTGAGCAAAACTGAGTAGAGACTAAATATGTCTAATTTTTGACGTGTTAACCGATCTATGACATGTTTTAAGAATAGAAAGATTAGAGAATTAGATTTGCAAAATCCCCCTCTTCCTTTCCGATCAGCGTCCGCTGTTCTCCGGCGACCGGCAGCGGAGACGGCGGCGTGTGCGGCGTGGTATGTCGGTGTGCGGTGCGGCGGCGTGCGGTGCGGCGCTGCTGCGCGCAGGCAGCACGGGACCCGGCGTCGGCGCAATTTCCGCGTGTGGTACGGTGTCGGGAGCGGCTGGTGGCGTGCGCACGACTGCACAGGCCGAAGTTCGGCCAGCGCGCGGGGCAATGCGGATTTGACGACGCCGGAGGCGGTGGTCTGGCGGCAGCCGCGGCCCAGCGGAGACGGCGGCGTGGCAGCGTGGCGGCCTGACGGCGTGGCAGCGGGGCGGCGTGACGGCGTGATGGCTTGGCGGCGGCGGCGGCAGCGGCAGCAAATTAGATTAGGGTTTGAGGAGGACGAAGATGATTAGTTTTGATTTTGGTTTAGGTTTAGTTTAAAGTTGATTTTAGTTTAGGTATGGTTTAAAGAAAATTGGTTTTGGTTTTGGTTTAGGTTAGTTTAAAGTCGATTTTGGTTCAGGCTTGGTTCAGAATCGGTTTTGGTTTAGATTCTGGTTTTGAAATTGGTTTGAGTCAGACTCGAGATTAATCGAACTAATGATGAGGTGAATGGTTTAGACCAAGCTAAGTAATCTGAATTCATGATTTGGTTCATTGAAATGAGTCTGATTATTACGAATAGGTATTGAAATTGATTGCATATTAGATTGGAGGAATTTAATAAGATTAATTAAATTAATTGATAAATTGATTTGGGTTTAGGATAATTGATTATGATTGTGTTGAAATTTGATTGGGATACTTAAATCTCATTGAGGATAAATTTATAAGATGGAATCAAATTATGATTTGTTTGGAAATCGACTGGATTGGTTATGACCTAAAAACTTGAAGGACTAATCTGTGAATCAAATTGTATTGGGGACTTTTGTGAAGAATATATTATAAGAATTGAATTTGGAATTATTAAGGATTTGGGTGATAAATTGCTGGATCAATGACTGTTGTTCATAATATAGAATTGATGAAAATTATTTATCTTGATGACGGAGTTGTAATTTGGAATGATATAGGGGCTAAATTGCATATATATATTTGAACAGTTATAATCTTCTCATTTGAGATCCGATTATGATGGTCTAAGAGTCATTGAACTCGGTTTTTCATGCTGATTTTATTGGTGGTCTCAAATCCTTCCTTTGACGATGTATTCTAGCTGAATAGTCTGATTTGTGATCAAGTCGATTCCTTTCTATCGTTTGGTAATCTTGACTCGATATTTATTGTGACTGAGCTTTTGGTATCTTGAGGGACGTATGTAGTGGAACTCTATTTGACTGATACCAGTCGACGATTCCCTACTTCTGTACGGGATTAGCGAGACTGTCAGACGTGACAGTAGTCGGTCTCCTGAGTTGTAGGGGACGTGATCCGTTGTGTGACTAGACGAGATCACCACTCCATCAGCAGTTGGGAGTGCAGCGTGATATGACTCTACTTGGTAGGGGGTCCAGCCACACCCATATACTGATTTACGTGTAGATTGGCTCGACTTTGCTTAGTGGGGGGTGCGACCATCTCCGTAATTTCTGTAGGGGAGTCCATAGTCACTGTCCCTAACCATTGGCTATCGTGATTATGATATTTTGTGTAGTCGGTCTCCTAAGTTGTAGGGGACGTGATCTGTTGTGTGACTAGACGGATCACCACTCCATCAGTAGTTGGGAGTACAGCATGGTATGACTCTGCTTGGTAGGGGGTCCAGCCACACCCATAAGATATCCTTGTTGATTCATTCCTTACTGTGAATGTTGGTTTATCTAATCATTATTGTCGTCGTATTATTTTTGTTGCTAGTGTGTTAATTTTATTATTGCCACCTAAATATTGATCTCTCCGATCGTTTGAAGGAGGTAACTCCCTACTGAGCATTCGTGGCTCATTCTTTGATTGTTCCTATTCACAGGAGAGTAGCAGCTAGGCACAGGTGACTACAGTAGCAGAGAGTACGTGTGCGACTACACTTGGAGCTGATTTATTTACATGTTATTCTATTTTTTATGTATGAGAATACTTTTAAGGACTTGAGTATTTCTAGTGAGACCACGTTTTGTTATGTTATCTGAACTATATTCGTATCGATGAAATAAATTTTAATTCTATGTATTCTGTAAACCTTTTATATGTGTGTTGTCCACTTATGTTGTGGTTCGATCATACACGACAGGGGTGTTACAAAGCCAAGCAAATATAATACAACCAAAGTTAATAGAAGATCCAGGTGAGCATCTTCAATGGTTCTAAGAACCCACTTAATAAGCAACTATTAAAATACATTCCAGTACCATGCCAATTAACAATATTTAGAATACTACAAAATTCAGAAATACAACTCCCAAACCACAATAAATCTATATATAAGGGCCTAGTTTCTGTCCTGAATATTCAAATATTATCAGATTCAGATCTAAATCCTAGTTGAATATGAAATTCATCTTTATACACTACAATCTGGACATGGACACAGACTTTTTATCTATATATCAGGGTCTAATTTGGATAAGTATGTCAAGAGGACTAGGGGCTTTTATCTGATTTGAACTTGTTCTTGCATGATGGTAAAATGACCACCTCGATGACATGTGCATCAGTAAGAACACCAGAATTGTACAGTGTGCCTACTATACTGAAATGTTTGGTTTGGAAAATGAAGAAAAAACCCAAAAGGACACAAAAAGAAACATTGCAATTTGTGCAACAGGAATCAGCGTAAAAATACTGTATTGTGTGCATCAAATATTCAATTTGTGTGCACAAAACTGCAGACTTATAAATAAAGTTCATATAAAATCTGAAAACCTTCTCTGGAAACAAAAGAAAATGCTTCTTCATTGACAGAACTGAGGGTTTCTTCTTCTGAGAACTTTTATCTATAGAGGGATCTAAAGAACAAGCACCACTACCTGAACCAGTGGAGGTCTCTGACTTGCAGTACTAAGGAAGAGATTCTCATTCAGGTTGACAGTGACTTCTCCACAGATCACATCTAAGTTCCTGACTTTAACACCCTTTTCCCTGTGAAGAGCAAGTTCAATTTGTCAAGTTACCAATGAGTAGGTTGCTTTATGAAAGAAGCAGCAGGACAAAAATACTTGGTAAAAACAGAGACTATGCCAAGTGAAAAGTATCAAACTGCTTCGTACAGATATGAAATTACTTCCAAACAATACATAATTAGTTATTCTTCAGCAAACTAAATCCACTGAGTTGATGAATCAGACATACTATAGTAGTGAGGACAACACAAAGAATTGGACAGAAGGAATCGGCTATAGATCATTATAGACACCTTAGTAGACTATCAAAATAAAGCTCTGCAGTATGAGCGGTCAAAAATGCAGCCAATTATATTCCTAACTTACTGCAAGAACACATTTAGTTCAATAAAAGCATAGATGAAAATGTTGAAAATAATATGGATTGTCTGTTGTTTTCCATCTGCTGTTTTCTGTCTTTTTGTACTTGTTCTAGTCTGACTAGGAATTTGACTAGGACTCAGTGTACATTAAGGACCTAGGTTCTCTTATTGGACTTGGAGATTGAGTTTTGTTAATTACCAAATAGGAGTAGGACTTCTATGTTGACACAATATATAAGTAGGGCTCAGTAATACTTATATAAACTCAAGATTTACACGTATAGTTGCTTATTGAAGTACCCTCCTATATTTAAAAAACTCGGGTTCATCACTGCCCAATAAAAAAACAAAAAATCTCGGATTTCAAACTGAAAAAGCAGATCTAACTTAATATAAACGAGTCATTAGTAAAGCTCGAGTAGAAATCAAACTTGTACATGATTTCTTCCTCTATATAAAGGATGGAATATTAGGGCAATGCAAACATAAATTATCTTATAAATAGCTCCAATTTCATCATCAAGAAAATCCTAGTTCTGTATCCTTGAAACCCTAATTGTGTCAACATGGTATCAGAATTTTTAGGAGTATAGTCAATCCAAGAAATAGTAAGGTTGTAAACCCTAGGAACCATGATAGAGTCTAGAGAAGTCAACAAGGCATATGTTATCCTAGGAGACAACTTCGATATCCAAATGACATCAATCAATTAGCTAGATTTAAGAATTAATTCTAATGGGCCAAAGTTATTCAAGTATTTCTTAGAACAAAGGAAAAAAGATCATACATTAAAAATAACCTACCTAAGGACCCAACAGAAGACCGCAGAAAGAATGGTCAAGTTATGATCTTACTCTAAAACAGTATGAACCCAATTGTCACTACAAACATGAAAGAATATGATACAACAATTTAAGTGTGGCAAAAAGCCAAGAGACTATATTCAGACAAAGATAATAAGTTTAGGATATTTGAAATTATAGAAAGGATAGTTGGGATGAAATAAGAAAGCAAACCTTTAGAAGAACACCTGGCCAACATGAAGAACCTTTAGAGTAAACTGAATGTGTATCAATTCACATCCAACATTAAAAAACAAAACTAGTATAAAGTAAAATTCAAAATAACATTATTTCTATCAACACTCGACTGTGAGTATGCCCATTAAGAATCAGTCTATGTCAAAAGAGATGGTACCTTTAATCAAAAAAATTACAGAGAGCAAATATACATGTAAGTCGCAACTCTAGCATATAAATAGTAGTTGCAACTGCTGATAACAACAGAGGCTGAAGAGGTGAACCTAACAAACGTGGTAGATACCCAAGAAGAAGAGGAACAGAAAGAGGACGGGGAAGAGTTAAGCAAACCTCAAAAATACCCCATGAAAGAACTAATCGCACAATGGATAAACTCCCAACAACACATATTACACAAGCTGCAAGACCACCTTAAGAATGTTATGAGATCACAAGTATATCTACACATGCATATTCCAAAGATAGTAAAATTAGAATTTAGGAAAGAAGAATACGAACATGCGGTGCAAGCCAAAAATGCATTATTTGCCTTAACCAATACAGGGATCAAAGCAACACAAATCTTACCATGCATCATTGACTCAAATGACACTTATCATATATCCAGTAATTCCAAACTTTTCTTATCTTTATCCACCATATCAGAAGTCAAGCATATACTCCTTACTAATGGAGAAAATGGATTGATGAAAGACAAAGGAAACATTCAAACCAGAACATTGAATCTTTCCTCAACTCTCCTTGTGAACCATTTTTCTTATAATCTACTTTTAGCAATCCAACTCACAAAAATCTTAAATTATAGTGTAATTTGGAAGGTCAGAACAGAAATAACTAAATTTGGAAGGTCAACAAAACTAATCATGAAAATAATGAGATCAACAAAAGCTCCAAATATGTTATGGCAAGAGAACAAAACCTCCTAATTCAAGAATAAAAAGAGAAAAATATCAGAGTACTATTAAGTATTTTTCAGTTTCAAGGTGTTCTATTCCCCCATCTGTAACCTGGCTTAATGTTGCTTTGCCTATTCTAAATCAAGTATAAAGCAGAGGTTGACACAATTGTATTTTAAGTTGCTCATCTTTCATCTAACTCAGTCCTGGAGATTGGGTAAATTGCATACTTAATCTCAAGAACAAGAGTAAACTTTGCAAGTGCACTATAAAGATGAACTACCAATGGGAACTTTGAGATGCATCATCTGGTTTTGTTATGAACATAAAAACTCCAAAAAAAGGATGAACAGTGACACAAGAGTACAAAGTATTTGTGGCCTCACCTTACTTTCTGCTGAGTTCTGTTTATTTGCCTTAAATGCTTGCCAATCTGCCGCCCACATGATTCTAACTCCTGTAAAAAAAATTGGCTTCTTCAGTAGAGTCAGCATTGTAACACCCCTGTCGTGTCTGATCGAACCACAACACAAGTGGACAACATACAAATAAAGGTTTATAGAATACATAGAATTAAAATTTATTTCATCAATACGAATATAGTTCAGATAACATAACAAAACGTGGTCTCACTAGAAATACTCAAGTCCTCAAAAGTTTTTCCATACATAAAAATAGAATAACATGTAAATAAATCATCTCCAAAGATAGTTGCGCACGTACTCTCTGCTACCGTAAACACCTGTGCCAGGCTGCTACTCTCCTGTGGATAGGAACAATCAAAGAATGAGCCACGAATGCTTAGTAGGAAGTTACCTCCTCCAAACAGTAGGAGAGATCAATTTTTTTGGTGGCAACAATAAAATTAACACAATGTCAACAACAATAATTCGACGACAAAGGTGATTAGGTAAACTAACATCCACAGCAAGAAATGAATCAACAAGGATATCTTATGGGTGTGGCTGGCTCCCCTACCAAGCAGAGTCATACCACTCTGCACTCCCAACTGCTAATGGAGTGGTGATCCGTAATCACACAGCAAATCACGCTTGATGGAGTGGTAATCCGTAATCACACAGCAGATCACGTCCCCTATCAAGCAGAGTCATACCACTCTGCACTCCCAACAGCTGATGGAGTGGTGATCCATAATCACACAGCAGATCACGCTTAATGGAGTGGTGATCTGAATCACACAGCAGATCACGTTTGATGGAGTGGTGATCCATATCACACAGCAGATCACATTTGATGGAGTGGTGATCCATATCACACAGCAGATCACGTTTGATGGAGTGGTGATCCGTATCACACAGCAGATCACGTTTGATGGAGTGGTGATCCGTATCACACAGCATATCACGTTTGAGGGGGGTGGTGATCCGTAATCACACAGCAGATCACATCCCCTGCAACTCCGTCACCAAGATAAATAATTTCCATCAATTCCACCTTATGAACCTCCAATTTATCATGTTATTATCAACAACCATTGATCTAGCGATTCATCACCCAAGTCCTTAATAATTCCACATTTAATCCTTACAGTAATTTCTTCTCAAAGGTCCCCGATATCATTTGATTCACATATTAGCCCTTTAAATTCTAAGTCATAACCAATCCAATCGATTTCCAAATAAATCATAATTTGATCCTATCCTACAAATCCATCCTCAATAAGATTTAAGTATCCTAATCAAATTTCGACGCAATCATAAATTCAACTGTCCCAAATCCAACTCAATTTATCAATCAATTTAATCGATCTTACTAAATTCCTCCAATCTAATCTGCATTCAGTTTTAATTTCAATTTGCAATAATCAGACTCACTTCAATGAACCAAATCATGGATTCAAATTACTTAACTTGATCTAAACTATTCGCCCCACCATTAGTTCGATTAATCCTCAAGTCTAATTTAAACCAATTCCAAAACCAGAATCTAAGCCAAAACCGATTCTGAGCCCCACCTAAACCAAAGCCAACTTTAAACGAAACCAAAACCTAAACCAACTTTTAACTAAACCAAACCGAAACCAACTTTCGGATTAAACCAAAACCATAATCAACTTTAAGTTAAACCTTAATTAAACTAATCCTTCTTCCTCCTCAAAACCCTAACCCTAATTCTACTGCCGCCGCCGCCGCTAGGCCATCCCACCGTCAGGCCGCCCCGCTGCTAGGCCACCACGCCGCCACGCCGCACGCCGACGTCTCCGCTGGGCCGTGGCTGTCGCCAGACCACCGCCTCCGCCGTCGCCAGACCCGCGTTGCCCCGCGCCTCTGGCCGACTCCGGCCTGTGCAGTTGTGCGCACGCCACCGGCCGCTCCCGACGCCGTATCACACACCAGAACTGCGTCGACGCCGGGTCCGTGCTGCCTGCGCACGACACCCGCACGCATCAGCGCCGCACACCGCCACACCGCACGCCGCCGCCTCCGCCACCGGCCGCCAGAGCACAGCGGACGATCGGGGAAGAAGATGGAGATTTTGCAAATATAATCCTCTAATCTTTCTACTATCAATCATGCCATAGGTCGGTATAACATGTCAAAAATTAAACATATCTAATCTCTACTCAGTTTTGCTTAGATTTAGGTTATCATCATCCTCCTAAATATCACGAGGGTCACTAAGTTTATCGATTATTCAACATGAATTTGTCTCGGACATAGCGGCAAAGAGAAACGGATGAAAGTAACACCACCTAGTTCGAATAGAGGTAAGGAGAAAACAAATGAAAGTAACTTAACCTACCTCGAATCTCGATAACGATCGTCCCAAATCTTCTTGCCACTCCGTAAGCCTCCCCAACGATTGTTCCTTGACTCTCTCTATCCGTCCGGGTTTAGTGGGTGGTTGTTGCCTATAAATAGAGGCGGTTATTGGGTTGTGGGTTGTGGGCCCGAGTAATGGGCCGTTATGGAGTGACGGGTGGTTACATTCCTACCCCGTTAAATAAATTTGGTCCCCAAATTTTAAAATGAACATACCTCAAAAGATATGGGGGTATTTGCCCTTGATGTCCTCCTCTCTCTCCCAAGTGGCCTCGTCCACAGAGTGATGCTTCCACTGTACTTTTACCAAAGGGATCACCTTTCTTCTTAACACATGCTCTTTTCGTTCTAAGATCCGAATTGGCGACTCCTCACATGTCAAGTCCTCCCTCAGCTGTAACTGCTGAAACGATAGTATATGTGTGGCATCTGGGATGTACTTCCTCAGCATTGACACGTGGAAGACGTTATGCACATTAGCTAAGGTTGGAGGTAAGGCAAGTTTATAAGCAACTACTCCAATTCGCTCTAAGATCTCAAAGGGGCCAATATAACGAGGTGCTAACTTGCCCCTTATCCCAAATTTCATCACGCCCTTTGTTGGAGAGATCTTTAGAAAAACATGATCGCCCACGGGAAACTCCAGATCCCGCCTTCTGGTATTAGCATAACTCCTTTGTCTATTTTGTGCTGTGAGTAACCTCTTTCGAATCACTTCAATCTTCTCAGTAGCTAATTGAACCAACTCTGGTACCAAAATTTGCCTCTCACCAACCTCTGTCCAACACACAGGGGATCTACACTTCCTCCCATACAAAGCCTTATAAGGTGCCATTTGAATGCCAGCATGATAACTATTTGTTGTAGGTGAACTCAGTTAGACACAAATGAGAGTCCCAGCTCCCCTTGAAATCCAGAGCACACGCTCTCAGCAAGTCCTCTATGGTCTGGATTGTTCTCTCTGATTGACCATCAGTTTGAGGGTGATATGCAGTACTAAAACGTAGCTGCGTCCCCAAGGCTTCCTGAAAACTACCCCAAAATCGTGAAGTGAATCTGGGATCTCTATCAGAAATGATGGTAACAGGTATTCCATGAAGTTTTACTACTTCCTCCATCTATAGTTCAGCAAGCTTGTCCAAGGAGTAGGTCATCTTAATAGGAAGGAAATGGGCTGACTTAGTTAACCGATCCACCACAACCCAAATAGCATCCAACCCCTTCCTTGTCCTGGGTAACCCAGCCACAAAGTCCATGGTCACATGATCCCATTTCCATTCAGGGATAGGGAGTGACTGTAACTTTCCTGCTAGTTTTTGGTGTTCAATTTTGACCTGTTGACACACTAAACATTTGGAAATAAATTATGCAATATCTCTCTTCATGCCCTGCTACCAATAATTTTGCTTCATGTCTCGGTACATTTTTGTACTACCTGGGTGTACTGAGAAACGAGAACGATGAGCCTCGTTTAGCAATTCTTGCTTCAATTGAAAGTCATCAGGAACACACAGCCGACCCTGATATCGAATCACACCATCAGTAGTCACATCAAACCCTAGTTTAGAATTTTGAGTTAACTCAAATTTTAAGGTCTGCAACCTAGGATCTTTCAACTGGCACTCTTTAAGTTCCAACACCAGTTCTGACTCTAGGCGCAATCCAGCTAGCAATCCTCGTTGAGTCTCTGTTATAATGGCTAGTTCCATGTCTCCTAAGGTTTCTAAAATCTTCCATCTTCTTACCAATAAATGTGCTGAGTATCCTACCGATTTCCTACTAAGTGCATCTGCAACAACATTGGCTTTACCTGGGTGGTAGTTGATTGAGCAATCATAATCCTTGAGGAAATCCAGCCATCTCCTCTGTCTCATATTAAGTTCTTTCTGGGTGAAAAGATATTTCAAGCTCTTATGATCTGTAAAAATTTCAAATGTTTGTCCATAAAGATAATGCCTCCAAATTTTTAGTGCAAAAATGACAGTTGCGAATTCAAGGTCATGAGTGGGATAATTTTTCTCATGGACCTTTAATTGCCTAGAGGCATAGGCTATCACTTTTCCATGTTGCATTAGAACACAACCCAATCCGTTGATGGAAGCATCACTGTATACCACCAACCCATCACCGCCAGAAGGTATGGTCAGTACTGGTGTAGTAGTCAACCTTCTCTTTAATTCTTGAAAACTTTGCTCACAATCCTCAGCCCAATCAAATTTAACATTCTTCTGAGTCAATCGGGTCAGTGGAGTAGCAATCTTGGAAAAACCTTTCACAAATCTTCTATAGTAACCTGCCAATCCAAGGAAGCTCCTCACTTCAGTTACGTTAGTGGGCCTCTTCCAGTCCAACACAGCTTCTATTTTCTTGGGATCCACTGATATACCAGCACCAGAGATCACGTGACCCAAGAAAACCACCTTCGACAACCAAAAGCCACACTTTCCAAGTTTGGCATATAATTTCTCTTGTCTCAAGGTTTCCAACACAATTTTGAGATGTTGCTCATGCTCATTATGACTTGGAATATATTAGGATGTCATCTATAAAGACAATGACAAATTGATCTAAATACTGCCTGAATACCCTATTCATTAAATCCATAAAGACAGCAGGTGCATTGGTCAAGCCGAATGGCATGACAAGAAATTCGTAATGTCCATAGCGAGTTCTGAAGGCCGTTTTTGGGATGTCCTCCTCCTTAACCTTGAGTTGATGGTAGCCAGATCTTAGGTCAATCTTCGAGTACACTTGGGTACCTTGTAACTGATCAAAAAGATCGTCAATCCGCGGAAGGGGATATTTGTTCTTTACTGTGCTTTGATTTAACTGACGGTAATCTATGCATAATCTCAGAGTCCCGTCTCTCTTCTTCACAAAAAGAACTGGTGCACCCCAAGGAGATGCACTAGGGCGTATGTAACCCTTATCTAAGAGCTCTTGCAATTGTTTCTTCAACTCTATTAACGCCACTGGTGCCATTCTATAAGGGGGTTTCGAGATCAGAGCTACACCGGGCAAGAGGTCTATGCCAAACTCCACCTCTCAGTCAAGAGACAATCATAATAACTTCTCAAGAAAGACCTCTGGATACTTTCGGACAGTAGGAATGTCCTCTAATCGAGGTGTACTCAATAGCTCCTCAGAGATAAAAACTAGATACTCCTTGCAATCATTCATTAGTAGTTGTTGGGCTTGCAGAAAAGAAATGATAGGAGAAAAGTTTTCTTACATACTGGAGAAAGTAAAAGCATCTTGTCTAGGTGGTCTGAAAGTTATTACCTTCATCAAACAATCAACATTGGCATGATAAGCTGCCAACCAGTCTATGCCTAAAATGACATCAAAATTCTTAAAATTTAATAGCACTCGATCTACGGTGGGTTCTTAGTTTCCAATTCTAACAATACACCACTTGAATACCTGATCTACAATCATTTTATCACCAGTAAGCATTCCAACTATCAAAATTATCTTCAGAGGTTCAGTCTTTCTAATCAGCTTGATAGCAAAGTGAGGGGTAATAAAAGAATGTGTAGAGCCATAATCGATCGATATAGAGACCATCCTATTATCGATAAGAATTGTACCTTGCACCACATGAAATAAATCTTAAAACTATGTTATTCTTAAACCTTATGCTCTGATACCATAAAGTTGTAACACCCCTGTCGTGTCTGATCGAACCACAACACAAGTGGACAACATACAAATAAAGGTTTACAGAATACATAGAATTAAAATTTATTTCATCAATATGAATATAGTTCAGATAACATAACAAAACGTGGTCTCACTAGAAATACTCAAGTCCTCAAAAGTTTTCCCATACATAAAAATAGAATAATATGTAAATCAGCTCCAAAGATAGTTGCGCACATACTCTCTGCTACCGTAGACACCTGTGTCAGGCTGCTACTCTCCTGTGGATAGGAACAATCAAAGAATGAGCCACGAATGCTCAGTAGGAAGTTACCTCTTCCAAACAGTAGGAGAAATCAATTTTTTTGGTGGCAACAATAAAATTAACACAATGTCAACAACAATAATTCGACGACAAAGGTGATTAGGTAAACTAACATCCACAGCAAGAAATGAATCAACAAGGATATCTTATGGGTGTGGCTGGCTCCCCTACCAAGCAGAGTCATACCACTCTGCACTCCCAACTGCTAATGGAGTGGTGATCCGTAATCACACAGCAGATCACGCTTGATGGAGTGGTGATCCGTAATCACACAGCAGATCACGTCCCCTATCAAGCAGAGTCATACCACTCTGCACTCCAAACCGCTGATGGAGTGGTGATCCGTAATCACACAGCAGATCACGCTTAATGGAGTGGTGATCTGAATCACACAGCAGATCACGTTTGATGGGGTGGTGATCCGTATCACACAGCAGATCACGTTTGATGGAGTGGTGATCCATATCACACAGCAGATTACATTTGATGGAGTGGTGATCCGTATCACACAGCAGATCACGTTTGATGGAGTGGTGATCCGTATCACACAGCATATCACGTTTGAGGGGGGTGGTGATCCGTAATCACACAGCAGATCACGTCCCCTGCAACTTCATCACCAAAATAAATAATTTCCATCAATTCCACCTTATGAACCTCCAATTTATCATGTTATTATCAACAACCATTGATCCAGCGATTCATCACCCAAGTCCTTAATAATTCCACATTTAATCCTTACAGTAATTTCTTCTCAAAGGTCCCCGATATCATTTGATTCACATATTAGCCCTTTAAATTCTAAGTCATAACCAATCCAATCGATTTCCAAATAAATCATAATTTGATCATATCCTACAAATCCATCCTCAATAAGATTTAAGTATCCTAATCAAATTTCGACGCAATCATAAATTCAACTGTCCCAAATCCAACTCAATTTATCAATCAATTTAATCGATCTTACGAAATTCCTCCAATCTAATCTGCATTCAGTTTTAATTTCAATTTGCAATAATCAGACTCACTTCAATGAACCAAATCATGGATTCAGATTACTTAACTTGATCTAAACCATTCGCCCCACCATTAGTTCGATTAATCCTCAAGTCTAATTTAAACCAATTCCAAAATCAGAATCTAAGCCAAAACCGATTCTGAGCCCCACCTAAACCAAAGCCAACTTTAAACGAAACCAAAACCTAAACCAACTTTTAACTAAACCAAATCGAAACCAACTTTCGGATTAAACCAAAACCATAATCAACTTTAAGTTAACCCTTAATTAAACTAATCCTTCTTCCTGCTCAAAACCCTAACCCTAATTCTACTGCCGCCGCCGCCAGGCCATCCCACCGTCAGGCCGCCCCGCTGCCAGGCCACCACGCCGCCACGCCGCCACGCCGCACGCCGACGTCTCCGTTGGGCCGTGGCTACCGCCAGACCACCGCCTCCGGCGTCGCCAGACCCGCGTTGCCCCCCGCCTCTGGCCGACTCCGGCCTGTGCAGTCGTGCGCACGCCACCGGTCGCTCCCGACGCCGTATCACGCGCCAGAACTGCGTCGACGCCGGGTCCGTGCTGCCTGCGCACGACGCCCGCACGCATCAGCGCCGCACGCCGCCGCCCCGCACGCCGCCGCCTCCACTGCCGGCCGCCGCCTCCACTGCCGGCCGCCGGAGCACAGCGGATGATCGGGGAAGAAGATGGAGATTTTACAAATATAATCCTCTAATCTTTCTACTATCAATCATGCCATAGGTCGGTATAACATGTCAAAAATTAAATATATCTAATCTCTACTCAGTTTTTTTTAGATCTAAGTTATCATCATCCTCCTAAATATCATGAGTGACACTAAGTTTATCGATTATTCAACATGAATTTGTCTCGGACATAGCGGCAAAGGGAAACGGATGAAAGTAACACCACCTAATTCGAATAGAGGTAAGGAGAAAACAAATGAAAGTAACTTAACCTACCTCGAATCTCGATAACGATCGTCCCAAATCTTCTTGCCACTCCGTAAGCCTCCCTAACGATTGTTCCTTGACTCTCTCTATCCGTCCGGGTTTAGTGGGTGGTTGCTGCCTATAAATAGAGGCGGTTATTGGGTTGTGGGTTGTGGGCCCGAGTAATAAGTCGTTATGGAGTGGCGGGTGGTTACAAGCATGGTATGAAACAGAGATTAAGAAGTAAACCAAAGCACATTTGTGTGTTGTTGACCCTTAAGTACATAAAAAAATTGTCGTCTTTACTAACAGGCGAGAGAAGAATGTGGGTTCATTTGTATCATGAACTTCAGAAAATAATATAAGTTTAATAACAAAAGATACACAAAGGACAGACCTGATTGGAATTCATCATTATCTTCTCGTGAGAAACTTCATCATAAAATTTGATTCTGCTTTTTAAAGCACCATTGGCAGCAAGAATTTTCACTCCTGCAATGTATTAGTGCGAGATTACAATCTTCAAGGAGACCTCAGATAAGTAATGTAACTGTTATTATTGGCAGCAGTAAGCCATATTAGAGAAAATGCACAAGCTTAGAGAGAGAGAACTAATATGAAAGCACTAAACACTAATTTACCATGGATACTTGGGGCCCATTTGAGTTCACACTAAGGAAGAGGTTAGTGCGTGCTCATCTCTTCCTTCGATCATTTTTCAGGACTAAGTTTCATGACTAACACAAAGAATAACACTATTATGTATAACACTAGTTATACCAACACCAAACGCCTACTAACAAATATTATCAACTTTTATGACAAACTCAATAGTCTTACTCGGAGTTTAGGCACCTTAAGTTTGAGATCATCTCAAACCAAATGGGCCTTCAAGTCTCAGAAGTGAAGCAGAGATAGCCATCGATAATCAGGAAGAAACTCAAGCAAATTTCAGCTGCAAAATTGGTCAGCCTTTCAAAAGTTGGAAAAAATACTTTTTTAAATTAAAAAAACTAGCCATCAGCTCTGTGCACATGAGATTACAAGAGTGACCTACTCAACTGGAAAAACAAATAGGAAAAACAAGCAACTCAGAAGAGACCATGCTTGAAGGACCTAAAATCAGGTTTCCTAGACATAGATCAAAACTATGGATCTTGTATTGGGTCCCCCCCTAATTGATGAAATGTGCAGGTTTTCAGCGAAACTTGATATTCTTTCATGGGAACTTTAGTATGGATTGCAGATTATATTGCATTAATAGATCACTTTATATTGATGGCTGTTATCAGTCATAAAGCATATATATAACTATGCCTCACAGATAATTCTCTTGTGCAGTCTTTACCGAAAATTGGCCTACTCACTGTGTACAAGTGCTCATAAAAATAGTCCAGCAAGAAGTCTTGACGACATGGCTTGACATGTACTGCCAGCAGGTACAACATAGAAAATAATGTCACAATAGGTCAAACAGTATAAACTTTTTTACTATAAAGTCATTTATAGTCTGCTTAAGCCTGATAACATCTCCGTGCCAGATTTTTTCCTATATGGTCATCTGCAATCTGCTCATACCTAGTAACAGCTATGGATAGATATTATCAAGGCACCTTAAGCCGTGAATCTATTATGCATCTATACATGGAATAAAATGCAATCCATTTCCTAATTAGCACATGGAATTTTTGTATAAATCCTTTTAATATGCACCAAGTTCATATCAAATGGCATTTGACAAACTAGAGTTTGCGGCACAAGACATGGCAAATCCTAGGTAATTGCTACCTTAAATGTTATCATTGCTTCATCAGTTGAAAAGAACTGCAATGTGACACCAATTCTAATCTCTAACCATCCATGCCTTGCACTTGTAACTTAGAGAAACTGGCTCAGTAAGTTGCGTGGCAACAAAAAAAAGGGATTCATGAATCAAGTTGAGAAGGACAGAGATTTAGGCCAGCAAGGATTTCCCCATAGCTTGGAATCATGGACATTGAAATATAGCAAGGAAAAACACTAAAAATATGAAAGGAAATGTGGATGACTGGTTGAATCTACTCCACCATTTTCTTTCGAAACCAAGATATCATGTTTTCATTGGCTGGTTCAAAAGAATTAATGGATCAAATACTCGAAGAAATCTAGAAAAATTTATGCTAAACAACCTGCTCTGGCTTTCCACCAGCCTTCCAAGCATCTCGCATTGTAAGATAGCTTTTTCTAAGATGATTGCGAGGGAGAGATGATGCCAAAGCTAGGATTATGTTAATGTCAGGATAGCCATTAGTGGACTGATGAGCAGCAGGACATCATCATCTTCATTGTTGTTGAGGTTCTACTCTGGCTACAATCCCTACATCTTGCTCCCATACATAATCCAATCTCCTATCAACCTATTCCTACTAAGGTGATCCTCTTCCATATGCTAAAGCCTAACCCTCTCCCACAAACACCCAGTTTCCCGAATCTACTTCAAAACTGAAATAGCCAACAATGTTGTCGTATCACTTCTCTTCCTTTTTAGCTCATTTCATTGTTCTGTCAATCATATCCAGAAGTTTGTTGTTGGTGTAAACAGAATCCTGCTGAGTCAATTTTGTAAACCATATGGAACTTCAGCACTTCAGAATAGCTTAGCAGCACAGTTTTTCCTCAAGTTCGACAAGTGATGTAGATGTTGTTTTCTGATGAGTGAGGTATTGCTCGTTTTGACTTGTGACGTGGACATCTAGGCACACATAGTTTCTCCCTGGGGTTCAGTTCCTGACATGCACCTTACTTGAAGATGGATAGGTCTCTATTTACAAACCAAGACCTCCTTGACTAGCTGATGAAGACCAAGATATGGGTGCGCACAGCCACAAGAGGTACTGCCCACTTTGATTGCGAGGACCCATTGGATGACCTAGGTCCACATGGTTTCGTCCCTTGGGTTTAGTCCCGAAAAAGCTGCTGACATGAGAAGGGAGCGGCCTGCTCCTTATAAGTTGAAGCCTCGTTACCTCACCATACGATGCAGAACCAAATGGGTTACCTCCCATAAACAGTGATCAAAAACCGAAATAACAAAAAATAAATCCTTGCCTTCAACTGTAACCCTAGACCTCTAAATAATTTCACAAACAAGGACAAAGTATAAGAAATTGGAGCTTCTCTGCAAAGAAGCAATGCAATGAGAGCAATAACATGGATTAGAAAATTAGAACTATTTTAATCAGACGCATCAGTTTCATACAATTTAGTCACTCTTGCAAGCAAGTTGGCTGACAGATAGCGAAGCTCTAATGGTTTCTTGTCTTTACAAAATTCATCAGTACCAACTACATAATATTTTGAAAGTCAGTATGCTACCAATTTTTAAATGAAGCAGAAGATTCAGTACCTTTGGATTCATTTGACATCACATTATTGGCAACCTTTTCTGGTCTTACAGCTTTTTCTTTAGCAATTTTAGCTTCAAGTTCTCTAGCCCTGGCAGCTTCTTTTGTGTTTCCTCAGCTATCTTCGCAGACTTCAATTTAGCCTGTCAAAGTACCCACAGTAACTTTCCAAGCAAATTATACGAACTCTAAATTCAAAAGCATATCAGGTAAAATAAAAGTAAAAGATGATGCTAGTATGTGGTTTACTAAGCTTTCTAGTTAAGCAACCAGACACAGAAAATATTGAGTTCAATTTGGCACAAAAATACTAAGAACCAATCCATATTACCAAGATTTTGTTCTTGCCATTCCTTGAAGTTCAGTTGAAAACCTAAATGACAAGGTAGAAAAAAAAAACACAGCAAGACCAACTACTTTTGGACCAGCGTTTTGTTGTCTTGAGTGGGGCTCCTCACTGCTAGAAGCATGTATTGGTTGCTTTGAGTATGAGTAATGATTTCATAATGTGGTGTTTCGATTTTTTTTTTCAGGACCATCTTCCTTCTCAGCATCCACTGGAGAGTGGTGAATTTAAAGTTGAAACTTTTTTATCAATGAAGAATTAAAGATGGCTTACTGAAAGGCGCTGCATCTGTCAAAGCAACTTTGTTCCACTTTCTTGATTAAAGTATTATGTAGTCTGAATCAACTGGCTCTCAGCTCTTACCTTCTCAAATACCCAAATTCAAGTTTTAGTTCTTCCCAGTGATAAACTAGGACAATAAAGGATTGACAGCATCTAAATCTGATGAATTCCAATCAACAAAAGAAATAAAACATCGTATAAAAATGAAAAATCTTACAAAGGATATGCATCTGCAGCTATCATTGGCAAAAAGAAAAGTAAAATGAGGTAATTCGGTTCCTAAAAGAATCCCTTAAGTCTAAAAGAGAGACAGTCAGATTTCAGAAGAAATCCATTAGGTCAATGTGAGGCTTTCCGAAAGAATCTCTTAAATCTGAGAGAGAAGTGATCAAGTTTCTAAAGAAATCTCTTAGATCAAAACAAAAGGGTTAGATTTTTAAAAAAATCTCTTAAGATTGAAAGTGAAGTGATCGAATTCCCAAAAAAATTACTAAGTCTGAAAAATATGAATGTACATGACATGCAAATCAAGATAAAGGGGGAGAAAAATAAAATAAAAAATCTTTTTTTTCACTTTTTTCTTTTCTTTTTTTTCTCTTTTTCCTTTCCCTGCAACTTTCAAAACTCCTCTTTTTTTTACTTTTTATTTTAACTTCCTCCAACTAGCTACCAACTCCTTCTTTTGTCTTTTTTTTATATTTCTTTTACCTCATCTTCTTCCTAGCAAGAACATCTCCTCCTCCCTACTTCTTCTTTACCCATAGCCGTATCCTTCTCCCTGTTCTCTTCATTTCACGGATTCGGGCCTTGGCAATGATGGGCGACAAAATGGCTGGGAACAGGCAGTGAGGAGAGTGGCTAACGGTGGGTGTGGGGTGCAGCTAGGAGCATGGTTGCCGGAGCTTAGTGAGGCCGGTTGATGTAGGATAACTACATCCTTTTCCATAGTAAAATTAGAGATCTAGTTCAAGTTGAATTCCAACTCTAATTAAAATTCGTCAAGATTTGTATAGGTACAGTCCAAAAGTCATATATCCTAAGATATTAATTCAAATCCAGCAAATAACTATCCGTTGAAAAGTTGATCAAAATTAGGGTTTATTTATCAGTCCAAGTCAATAATAGTCTTAATCCAATAAGAAATAGGATTTATATATCTTTATTTAAGATTTATTAAGTAAAATTTTTAGTGGAGTCTAAGTCTTATTTTTAGTCTATACCAAGTAGGACTCTAAGTTTATTAGAAAGCTATATATACAGTCCAAGGTTGTAACAAAAAAAAAAAATTTTATGAATAATATTCTCTTATTTTAGGTTTGTTCCCTTTCTGTCTTTTTTGTGGATTCAAGGATCTATCGTAGTGAGAAGACGGTGATCTTTTTCCTATCCCTCGTGCCTCCTTTCCCACTGCATCAAGTGGATCTATCGTTATGAGAAGACGGTAATCTTTTCCTATCTCTCGTGCCCTCTCCCACTACATCAAGTGGTATCAGAGCGATGTTGTTCCTGAACTCAACTCCATTGATCATAGTTGGTGGTAACAACTTCATGGACGGTGATATAGGAGATTATCAAATTCAAGATTTGATTAAACAAAGTTTTCTTGTTCCTATCACTAGGAAGTATGAAGATTTGAAACAGATTGAAACTAAGAACCAAGTTTATCAATTGATCGTAGAAGAGTCTCGCGGTCCGATGTCTTGAAGATCAATATACGAAGCTATTCAGGAAAACCAAAATCTTGGTAAGGTGAATATTTCATACTTTCATGGATATGAAAATTTATTTATTTGGATCGATAAAGTTGAGAAATTCTTTAAGTTTATGGAGATTCCTGAAGAAAAGAAGGTGAAAATTATTGAATACAAGCTTGATAGTTATGTTTCATCTTGATGGGAGCAAATTCAAGTCCAAAGAATACGTGAAGGTGAATCAAAAATCTGCTCATGACCGAAGATGCTTAAAATATTCTACATAAAGTTCTCAAAAGGGGATCAAAATCAAGTAAAACAGATCTCTCATCCAAAGGCTTCTGAAATTGAAATCAATGGAGATAATAATGAGTTATTAATTCCACATCTTAGTAACTTTCCTCTGATATTGAATTACCAAATCGAAGAAAAGGTTGTGGATCATGTGGAAGATAAACAAATTAATGAAGATTTTACTGAGATCCCCAAAGATGCTTTCTTTGATGAGTTAGAAAATCATGTAAAAGTGACTTTGGATGTTACATAAAATTTTCAAGAGACTATCGATGAGAAATCATATGAATCAGTTGATAATCTTGAAGACTATAAGGAAGAGTTTTCTACTTGTGAAAATATTGACTGTACTACTAAAGATTATTCTTTGAATTCATCAAAAGCCAACTCTCTTAAACAACTAAAGGAAATTTCTACAGGAGTTATCACTATGCAAGATTCAAAATTTGTAATGATATATTCATATTATTATAGTAATTGTTAGCAAACTTGTGAAGAATATTTTCATTGCATGACAACAAATCATAAGTTGGTGTGTACAAAATATTTATTTCAAATAAGCTCGAAGGGCACCCTGCAAAAGTTTAAGGGGTTGTGTTGAAGAAAAATAGAAAACCAAAGTGCTGAAGATGTTACTCGAAGAAATCTTATTAGTTTACATCATTAAGTTTTATGTTGGAAAGAGTTCAAGAGAAGTACAATTGCACCAACGGAGACTCTAATCTTTGACTTGAGGACAAGTCTTTTACAAGTAGAGGGGTCTAATGTAGGACAACTACATCCTTTTTCATAATAAAATTAGAGATCTAGTCCAAGTTGAATTCTAACTCCAATTAAGATCCGTTAAGATTCGTATAGCTACAGTTTGAACGCCATATTTCCTAAGATATTGATCCAAATCCAGCAAATACCTATCCGTTGAAAAGCTAAGATCAATTTGTATAAGTCTCTTATTTACTATTTTGGATAATTCAGACTTTGTATTGATCAAAATTAGGATTTATTTATCAGTCCAAGTTAATAATAGTCCTAATCCAATAAGGAATAGGATTTATATATCTTTATTTAAGATATGTTAAGTAGAATTTTTAGTGGAATCTAAGTCTTATTTTTAGTCTACACCAAGTAAGACTCTAAGTTTATTAGAGAGCTATATATACAACCCAAGGTTGTAATAAGAAAAAAAGCTTTTCTATCCATAATATTATCTTATTTTGGCTTTGTTCCCTTTCTATCTTCCTTGTGGATTTAAGGATCTATCGTGGTGAGAAGACGATCTTCTTCTCCCTATCTCTCGTGCCCTCCCTTGTTGCATCAAGAAGATGACGGTGATCTTCTTCCTACCCCCTGTGCCTCCTATCCCACTACATCAAGTGGATCTATCATGGTGAGAAGACGGTGCTCTTCCTCCTACCCCTTGTGCCCCCTCTCCCGCTACATCAATCAGTTGATAATCTTGAAGGTTGTAAGGAAGAGTTTTCTACTTGTGAAAATATTGATTGTGCTACGCAAGATTATTCTTTGAATTCATCAAAATCCAACTCTCTTGAACAACTGGAGGAAAGTGTGACAACCCTCGACCCATCACGATATTGTCCCTGGGTGTCTGCAGCCTGTGTCCAACTGATCCCAGGGTTTTATTTTTCCCAGCTCCCCAGGAAAAGGACTCGTTGTTGGGTCTATAACAGTCATTATATTTAACCTAATCTCAACTCCAACACTTTGCTAATGTGGGACTAAAGACAACTGCTGCTAGTTACAGGCCCATTGCCTACGTATTGGCCCCACCGGACCTTACAATCTCCCCTCCTCAAGATGAAGCATAACTATCAAGCTTGTATTCAACAATTTTCATCTTCTTCTCTTCAGGAATCTCAATAAGCTAACCAAGGTTTTGGTTTTCCTGAGTAGATCGGACCGTGAGCCTCTTCGATGATCAATTGATGAACTTGGTTCTTAGTTTCAATATGTTTCAAAGTTTAGTACTTCCTAGTGATAGAAGCAAGAAAAATTTATTTGATCAAATCTTGAATTTGATAATCTCCTATATCACCGTCCATGGAGTTGTCACCACCAACAATAATCAATGGAGTTGAGCTCAGGAGCAATGTCGCTCTAATACCGCTTGATGCAGCGGGAGAGGGGGCATGAGGGGTAGGAAGAGAGCACCGTCTTCTCTCAATGATAGATCAGAGCACCATTTTCTATCAATGATAGATCCTCTTGATGTAGTGGAATAGGACATGAGGGATAGGAAGAGGATCACCATCTTCTCACCATGATAGATCCGCTTGATGCAGCCGGAGAGGACACGAGGGATAGGAAGAAGATCACCGTCTTCTCACCACGATAGATCCACTTGATGTAATGGGAGAAGAGGCACGAGGGGCGGGAAGAAGATTGTCGTCTTCTCTTGATGCAGCGGGAGAGGGCACGAGAGATAGGAAGAAGATCACTGCCTTTTAACAATGATAGATCCTAGAATCCACAAGGAAGATAGAAAGGGAATAAACCCAAAATAAGAAAATATTATTGATAGAAAAGTTTTTCCTTCTTTCATTACAACCTTGGGCTATATATATATCCCTCTAATAAATTTAAAGTTTTACTTGATGTAGACTAAAAATAAGACTTAGACTCCACTAAGAATTCTACTTAACATTTCTTAAATAAAGATATATAAATCTTATTCCTTATTGGGCTATAAGATATATAAATCCTATTCCTTATTAGGCTAGGACTATTATTGACTCAGACTGATAAATAAACCCTAATTTTGATCAATATAAAGTCTGAATTATCCAAAATAGTAAATAAGAGACTTGTAAGAATTGATCTCAGCTTTTCAACGGATAGTTATTTGCTGGATTTGGATCAATATCTTAGGAGATATGGCCTTCAGAATATAGCTGTACGAATCCTGTTGGATCCTAATTGAAGTTGGAATTCAAGTTGAACTGGATCTCTAATTTTACTGTGAAAAAGGATGTAGTTATCCTATATCAGACCTCTCCACTTGTAAAAGGCTTATCCTCAAGTCAAAGATTGGAGTCTCCATTGGTGCAATTATGCTCCTCTCGAACTCTTTTCAACATAAAACTTGATGATGTAAACCAATAAGATTTCTTTGAGTAATGACTTCAGTGCTTTGATCTCCTATTTTCCTTTGACACAACCACTTGAACTTTTACAGGGTTCCCTTCGACCTTATTTGAAATAAATTTGTTATACACACCACCAACTTATGATTGATTGTCATGCAATAAAAATATTCTTCACAAGTTTGCTGACAATTACTATAATAATATGAATATATCATTACAAATTTTGAATCTTGCAGAGTGATGACTCTTATAGAAATTTCCTCTAGTTGTTCAAGAGAGTTGGCTTTTGATGAATTCAAAGAATAATCTTGAGTAGCACAGTCAATATTTTCACAAGTAGAAAATTTTTCCTTATAGCCTTCAAGATTATCAGTTGATTCATATAACTTCTCATCGATCATTTCTTGAAAAACTTCTATAACATCCAAAACCACTTTTGTATGATTTTCTGACTCATTAAAGAAAGAATCTTTGCCAAACTTAATAAAATCTTCATTAGTTTGTTTGTCTTTCACATGACCCAGAACCTTTTCTTCGATTTGATAACTCAATACCAGAGGAAAATTACTAAGATGTGGAATTAATACCTCATGGTTGTCTTCATTGATTTCAATTCCAGAAGCCCTTGGATCAAAGATCTATCTTCCTTGATGTTGATCCCCTTTTGAGAACTTTATGTTGAATAGTTTAAGCATCTTCGACCATGAGTAGATTTTTGGTTTGCCTTCACATGTTCTTTGGAGTTGAATTTGCTTTCACCAAGATGAAGCATAACCATCAAGCTTGTATTCAATAATTTTCACCTTCTTCCCTATCTCTCATGCCCTCTCCCACTGCATCAAGAGAAGACGGTGATCTTCTTCCTGCCTCTCGTGCCTCCTCTCCCGTTGCATCAAGTGGATTTATCGTGGTGAGAAGACGGTGATCTTCTTCCTATCCCTCATGTCCTGTTCCACTACATCAAGAGGATTTATCATTGAGAGAAGATAGTGCTCTCTCCCTACCCCTCGTGCCCCCTCTCCCGCTGCATCAAGTGATATCAAAGCAACATTATTCCTGAGCTTAGCTCTATTGATCGTAGTTGGTGGCAATAACTCCAGGGACAGTGATCTAGTAGATTATCAAATTTGAGATTTGATCAAACAAATTTTTCTTGCTTCTATCACTAGGAAGTATAAAGCTTTGAAATAGATTGAAACTAAGAATCAAGTTCATGAATTAATCGTCGAAGAGGCTCGCGGTTCGATATCTTAGAGATCAACATACAAAACTACTTAGAAAAACCAAAACCTCGGTCAGGTAAATATTCCATACTTTTATGGTTATGAGAATTTATTTATTTGGATCGATAAAGTTGAGAAATTCTTTAAGCTTATGGAGATTCCTGAAGAGAAGAAGGTAAAAATTGTTGAATACAAGATTGATGGTTATGCTTCATCTTGGTGGGAGCAAATTCAAATCCAAAGAACACGTGAAGAAGGCAAACCAAAAATCTGCTCATGGCCGAAGACACTTAAACTATTCAACATAAAGTTCTCAAAAGGGGATCAAAATCAAGAAAGACAGATCTCTGATCCAAGGGCTTCTAGAATTGAAATCAATGGAGACAACCATGAGGTATTAATTCCGCATCTTAGTAACTTTTCTCTGGTATTGAGTTATCAAATCGAAGAAACGGTTGTGGATCACGTGAAAGACAAACAAACTAATGAAGATTTTACTAAGTTTGGCAAAGATTCTTTCTTTAATGAGTCAAAAAATCATACAAAAGTGGCTTTGGATGTTACAAAAGATTTTCAAGAGATTATCGATGAGAAGTCATATGAATCAACTGACAATCTTGAAGGCTGTAAGGAAAAATTTTCTACTTGTGAAAATATTGACTGTGCTACTCAAGATTATTCTTTGAATTCATGAAAAGCCAACTCTCTTGAATAACTGGAGAAAATTTCTACAAGATTCATCATTGTGCAAGATTCAAAATTTGTAATGATATATTCAGATTATTATAGTAATTGTCAGCAAACTTGTGAAGAATATTTTTATTGCATGACAACAAATCATAAGTTGGTGTGCACAAAAATTTTATTTCAAATAAGGTCAAAGGGGACCCTACAAAAGTTTAAGGGGTTGTGTTGAAGGAAAATATGATATCAAAGTGTTGAAGATGTTACTTAAAGAAATCTTATTGGTTTACATTATTAAGTTTTATGTTGGAAAGAGTTTAAGAGGAGCACAACTGCACCAACGGAGACATCAATCTTTGACTTGAGGATAAGTCTTTTACAAGTAGAGGGGTCTAATATATGACAACTACATCTTTCTTTACAGTAAAATTAGAGATCCAGTCCAAGTTGAATTCCAACTCCAATTAAGATCTGTCAAGATTCGTATAGCTATAGTCCAAAGGCCATATCTCCTAAGATATTGATCCAAATCAAGAAAATAACTATCCATTGGAAAGCTGAGATCAATTTCTATAAGTCTCTTATTTACTATTTCGGATAATTTGGACTTTATATTGATTAAAATTTAGGTTTATTTATCAATCCGAGTCAATAATAGTCCTAGCCTAATAAGGAATAGGATTTATATATCAGTATTTAAGATATGTTAAGTGAATTTTTTAATAAATTCTAAGTCCTATTTTTAATCTACATCAAGTAGGACTCTAAATTTATTAGAGGGCTATATATACAGCCCAAGGTAGTAACAAGAGTAAAAAATAAAGCTTTTCTATTAATAATATTCTCTTTTTTTGGGTTTGTTTCTTTTTTATCTTATTTGTGCATTCAAAGATCTATCATGGTGAGAAGATAGTGATTTTCTTTGTATCTCTCGTGCCCTCTCCTACTGCATCTAGTGGATCTATCATGGTGAGAAGACGGTGATCTTCTGTCTATCCCTCGTGTCCTCTCCAGCTATATAAAGAGGATCTATCATTGTGAGAAGACAGTGATCTCTTCCTACCCCTCATGCCCCCTCTCTCGCTGCATCAAGGCCAGTGCGAGCACTGGATGGGGTGTGACAATAGGAGGTGGGGAGCAACGGCAAGACAAACACAAAGCCATCAGAGATGGGGTTCAGAGAGGTGAAGAAATTTCGTGGTGGCACGACACGAAGCCGCGAAGATGGTGACCTAAGGGGAGCGATGTGCGATGGAGCTACCTTTGGTAGCTTAGATCAAGGCAGCCGGGTGGCTGCGGCCTTCAGCCACAGTACAAAGATTGTGCAGTTTGATTGGTGGTGCGATTTGGGTACAACTGTAGGTTCGGAGCAGCGGGGAGCCATAGATGATGGAGGGACTCATCGGAGACTCATCGAAGCAGTAGGGTGGCTGCCATAGTGGGCAACATCATGTATAGGGAACTCGTTTGGTGGCCATGGTGAAAGAGGAGCGGGCAACATCTTCATGCAATGTAGAGGAGGTGCTCAGGGATCCCTCATAGACAACAAAGAAGCAGGAATTGGAAGAACAAAGAAAAGACGAGCAAGAAAGCTAAGTATATTGAGTTTCAGCTTATCCTTGATCCTTGTTCTCACCCCCGTTCTTGTTTTTTTAAGGGAGCATTTGGTTTGTGATCAAAATGAAGGTTAAATTTTTTTTAAAATTAATTTTTTTACAAAATTAATATTATTTATTTTGCATTATTATTAAATTAAATTATTATAAAAAATTAATTCGTTTTTAAAATTTTAAATTATTGTAGAATTAATTTTAATAAAAAATATTAATTTATAAAAATAGTTCATTAACTTTAATGTTAGATCTTGGTCTTGATTTTGAACTAAACACTCTAATTTCTCTCTCTTTTTTTTAGGTCTTTATGGGTTTTTATAAGCCCAAAAAAGATAATTTGATTGTGATTTTAAATTTTTGAATTATTGAATTATCCATTCAAAATTCAAAACATGGATGAAATTTATTTGGATAAAAATTTGTTTGAATTAGATAAATATAATTTATTTGTTATCGATGAAAAAAAATTAAAAAATTGGTACCCACTTGTGATATCAAGGATTATCTACAATTTTTTTATCTTCAAGAACCAATTTATAATTTTGAAGAATTCAAAAGTCTTTTTAAAAAAGACTTATTTACAAAGTTTTGAAACTTTTAAAATTCTTATTGTAAGATTTTATTTGCAAAAATAATGAAATTAAATTTATTCATAAATAAAAATTTTGAGAGAATTATTTGTAAACTTATAAATATCAAATTTATAACTAACATTTTATCAAGCATTTATTTGCAAAAGATGAAATTATATGAATGTATTTGCGAATATAAATTTTTTGAAGGATTTATTTGTAAATTGTAGATTTTATAAAGATTATTTTTTATTTTTAAATTTTCAAAAGGTTTATTCATAAATTTTATATTTTGCAGGAATAAATTCACAAATTTAAGATTGTTATGGATCTTTTTATAAAAATTTTCATCCTAGGACTTATTTAAAGGAAAAATTCAGCCAACGATATGTAAAGATTTATTTGGTTCAAAAATTTATTTGTACATTTTTTATTGTAATTTAAATTTTTTGATGAATTTTAGATTCAATTCTATTTTAAATATTTGATCCACTTAGCCGATTTGGGCTGAATTTAATTTGAGTCCTAATTTCTTAACAACTCAAGCTCAAATTAAGCTCAATTTTTAGTCAAATTCGATCACAATTCAAATCTAACTGAGATTCACATTTGAGTCATAATCTAATAGCATCCAATTTTTAATTTTGATTAACTTCATATCAAATCTAATTTTAACAAGAATCAATTCAAACACAGTGAAATAAACAAATGTCACTTAGAACTATCTATTATTTGACAAATGGACTGCAAGCCATATATTTGATAGGTGGATGAATGAATCCAAAGCCAAGGAAATAACCATTAAATTCACTATTAAACATAACAATGCAACATACAGAAGTTTGTACTTACCCAACTAAGTAGATACATTACATATCTATATTTAGATATCTAGCATGCACTACGCTAGGTTAAAGGATGTGGAATGTATGAACAAACACAATAAAATGTCACGTGCACTCAATCTACTATGTACACTTAAGTGCTTCATAAGCTCAAAAATTTTGAGGTAAACAATCAACAATTGGAAAATTTAAATAAGGCCCTCAATCCTAACTTAGCAACATATGACATCAACTTATCCAACACAAGTTAACACTTGAATATGAGCTCTATCAATGTGAACATCCATAAAAAAAAAGCTGATATATTTTTATTTTTCATAACCATGAAAGTTTGAGTAGCAGAATTGAAAATAGATAAAAAGTACAAACCATGGTTGTGGATCACCAGAGCAAACACAAAGTGTAACACCCCTGTCGTGTCCGATCGAACCACAACACAAGTAAACAACATACATATAAAAAGTTTACAGAATACATAGAATTAAAATTTATTTCATCGATACAAATATAGTGTAGATAACATAACAAAACATGGTATCACTAGAAATACTCAAGTCCTCAAAAGTATTCCCATACATAAAAATAGAATAACATGTAAATAAATCAGCTCCAGGTGTAGTCGCGCACGTACTCTCTGCTACTATAGTCACTTGTGCCTAACTGCTACTCTCCTGTGGATAGGAACAATCAAAGAATGAGTCACAAATGCTCAGTAAAGAGTTATCTCCTCCAAACAGTAGGAGAGATCAATATTTAGGTGGCAACAATAAATTAACACAGTAGCATCAAAAATAATACAATGATGATGATGATTAGATAAACCAACATCCACAACAAGGAATGAATCAATAAGGATATGTTATGGGTGTGGTTGGACCCCCTACTAAGCAGAGTCATACTACGCTGCACTCCTAACTACTGATGGAGTGGTGATCCCGTCTAGTTACACAACGAATCATGTCCCCTACAACTCAGGAGACTGACTACACAAAGATATCACAATCACGATAGCCAATGGTTAGGGACAGTGACTATGGACTCCCCTATAGATATTACGGAGATGGTCACACCCCCCACCAAGCAGAGTCGAACCAATCTACACGTAAATCAGTATATGGGTGTGGCTGGACCACCAACCAAGTAGAGTCATACCACGCTGCACTCCCAATTGCTGATGGAGTGGTGATCCCGTTTAGTCACACAACGGAACACGTCCCCTACAACTCAAGAGACCGACTACTGTCACGTCTGACAGTCTCGCTAATCCCGTACCGAAGTAGGGAATCATCGAGTAGTACCAGTTAAATAGAGTCCCACTACATACGTCCCTCAAGATACCAAAGGCTCAGCCACAATAAATATCGAGTCAAGATTACGAAGCGATAGAAAGGAATCGACTCGATCACAAATCAGACTATCCAGCTAGAAGACATCGTCAAAGGAAGGATTTGAGACCACTAATAGAATCAGCATGAAAAACTGAGTCCAACTACTCCTAAACCATCGCAATCGGATCTCAAATGAGAAGGTTATGACTGTTCAAATGTATATATGCATTTTAGCCCCTATATCACTCCAAATTACAATTCCATCATTAAGATAAATAATTTCCATCAATGCTACATTATGAACCTCAAAATTATCGGATTATTATCAACAACCATTGATCCAACAATTTATCACCCAAGTCCTTAATAATTCCAAATTTAATTCTTACAGTATATTCTTCACAAAAGTTCCCAATACAATTTGATTCATAGATTAGTCCTTCAAGTTTCTAGGTCATAATCAATCCACTCGATTTCCAAACAAATTATAATTTGATTCCATCTTACAAATTCATCCTTAATGAGATTTAAGTATCCCAATCAAATTTCAACACAATAATAACTCAATTATCCCAAACTCAAATCAATTTATCGATCAATTTAATCAATCTTACTAAATTCCTCCAATCTAATCTGCAATCAATTTCAATTCCAATTCGTAATAATCAGACTCATTTCAATGAACCACATCATGAATTCAGATTACTTAGCTTGATCTAAACCATTCACCTCATCATTAGTTCGATTAACCTCAAGCCTGATTCAAACTAATTCCAAAACTAGAAATTAAACCAAAACCGATTCTGAACCAAACCTAAACCAAAATCGACTTTAAACTAACCTAAACCAAAACCATCTTTAAATTAAACCAAAACCAAAACCAATCATCTTTTTCCTCCTCAAACCCTAATCTAATCTGCTGCAGCCGCCGCCGCCAGGTTGTCACGCCGCCAGGCCACCACGCTACCACGCCGCCAGGCTGCCACTCCACCATGCCGCCGTCTTCGCTGGGCCACGGTTGCCGCCAGGCCACTACCTCCGGCATCGTCAGATCTGCGCTGCACCGCGCGCTGGCTGAACTCCGGCCCGTGCTGTAGTGAGCATGCCACCAGCCGCTCTCGACGCTGTACCACTCCCCGGAGTTGCACCGACGCCGGGTCCCGTGTTGCCGCCTGGTCTCATGCTGCCTGCGCACGATGCCTGCGTGCAGCGGCGTCGCACGCCACCGCACCGCATGCCGCCACACCGCACGCTGACGTACCATGTCACGCATGCCGCCCACTACCGGTCATCGGAGAGCAGTGGACACTGATCAGAGAGGAAGATGAGGATTTTGCAAATCTAATTCTCTAATCTTTCTATTCTCAAAACATGTCATAGATCGGTATAACACCTCAAAAAATTAGACATATCTAATCTCTACTCAGTTTTACTTAGATCTAAGTTATCATCATCCTCCTAAATATCATGAGGGTCACTAAGTTTACCGATTTTTCAACATGAACTTGTCTCAGGAATAGAGGCAAAGAGAGAGAACGGATGAAAATAATTCAACCTATCTCGAATCTCAATAACAATCGTCCCGAATCTTCTTGCCACTCCGTAAGCTCCCTAATGATCGTTCCTTGATTCTCTCTACCTTCAAACCGGCTCTCGATCTGTCAGAGTTTAGTGGGTGGTTTCTGCTTATAAATAGAGGCGGTTATTGGGTTGTGGGTTATGGGCCCGAGTAATGGGCTGTTATAGAGTAACGGGTGGTTACACAAAGGGTGTGATCAAGAAGTCAAAAGTGTTCTAGAAATTATTTGGCATTATTAATGTAGGATAACTTTGTAAATTTAAGGTCAAGTCAAAGTTAAATTGCAACTCTTACTTAGATTTATCAGTATCCATATAATTGCACTCTAAAAACCAAAACTTCTAAAATATTCATCCAAATTAAGTAAGTAGCCATTCGTTAGAAAGCTAAAAGCAAGTGTTACAATTTTATTATATATTATTTTTACTATTTCGATTCTTAAGCCAATTAAATTTAAGGTTTATTTTTGAATATGAGTTTGTAACAATCTGAATTTAGATATTTTATTTAGAATAAGTTATATAAGATTAATATTAGAGTTTAAGTCTTGTTTTTATTTTATTCCAAAATACAGTCCCAAGGTTATAAGAAAAATAGAATCTCCTTACCAATAATATTTTCTCATCTTAGATTTTCGCAAAGACTTACTATAGTAAAAAGATGGTGATTTTCTTTTCTACCCTTTGCGATTCTCCATTGCATCAATTTTACACACTAAATCTTCCATTTATTTAGGTTTATCCTCTAATCCAAATAAATAATATCACAACTATGCACAAACAAACCCACCAATCTAAAGAGATATGTGTAATCTATTAACAGGAGAACAACATGTGTCATCTACAAATATATATTAGCAAACCTTCCCTAATGTTAAAATTAACCAAAAAAAAAAATCTGAAAGGTAACCCTGCCAAAATTAGGGCTTTGATGAAATAAAAGCTCAACTTTCAATCAAAAACGAAAATTTGACCAAAATAGAACATAATCCAGAACTAGGAATCCATACAAATGAGAGGATCTTACTGCCATGGATGGTTTGGGGCTAATATAAAATTTAGGCAAATAAAAAATATATCAAAACGATAGGAAAAATTTTAACATATAGCCAAAAATGAAAAACCATGTAGATGATAGCACACACACCTGAACTTTAGTCTCATGCTCCCTTTCAAATTCAAATAAGATGCTTCCTCCACACTTTTCTTGTGAACCATAAGGCATGCAATATTGAGATGTACATCATCATTGGATTCTTCAGGTTCACTAAAATGAGAGTTTTGAACCATCAATTCAATAAAAGATACTACAATTACAGATGCATAAAAACTCTTGCAATAATGACAATTCATTGTACAAGAATGCAACCTGATTTATATCAGTATAGCTTACATATGTTAACCATAAGTGAATTTACTGGATTGAGAAAATAACAAGTATATGCACCATTAACAGTTACCTGCTGTCCAACCTGTGGGTGCTCAATTCCATACACCGGCATATGTTTGAAAATTGGCTGCACTTTTGAAACATCCAGCCCATTAATGATTGAGTCAAGTATATGGAAGCTCAAGCATAGGTACACAAGAAACAACCAATGCAGGCGATGTATTGTTAATGCAGCTTACACCACATAATTTTGATTGTGCATGTTTATGTGATGGAGTTCAAGCAACATCACACCAAGACTAGATGATGACACCATCATAGAATCTCATACTCTTCAATTATCCTACTCATATGTCAATTACCAGTTTTCAAACAATTCAGCACATAAATAAGGAGCTTTCTTCAGATATCTTTATTGCACTAGATTCCCTATTTCTTACTTCCATAGAAGCAAGAACAAAAATAAGAAGCAGCAAGATTTTGGGTTGAAAATTTGAGTTTCAGAAAATCCAATAGGTTGGAAACCCTTAAGCTTGCGCTTTGGTAGCCCAGGTGCCAACCACTTGGCACCCAAATTTGGCGCCAGTTTGTTGTGCCTATCCTCCATAGGCGCCCATGTACTGACGCCCAATCAAGAAGAAAATCTTGTTGATTGGTGCTAGCTAGACCTAGGATCCGATGCTAGCCATCTGTTATTAGTGCCAGCTTTGCCTCTTCAACCTATAAATAGAACCCCATTTTCACCCTTTCAACCATGAAAGGAGTCATTTGGAAATTATTTAAAAATTATTCAAAAAATTATCTAGAAAGCTATTGGGAATGTAACACTCCTGTCGTGTCCGATTGAACCACAACACAAGTGGACAAAATATATATAAAAGGTTTACAGAATACATGGAATTAAAATTTATTACATCGATACGAATATAGTTCAGATAAGATAACAAAAAGTGGTTTAACTAGAAATACTCAAGTCCTCAAAAATATTCTCATACATAAAAATAAGATAACATGTAAATAAAGTAGCTTCAAGTGTAGTTGCACACGTACTCTCTGCTACTGTAGTCACCTATGCCTAACTGCTACTCTCTTGTGGATGAGAACAATCAAAGAGTGAGCCAAAGATACTCAGTAGGGAGTTATCTCTTCCAAACAGTAGGAGAGATCAATATTTAGGAGGCAACAATAAAATTAACACAGTAGCATCAAAAATAATACAACGATAATGATGATTAGATAAATCAACATCCACAGTAAGGAATGAATCAACAAAGATATCACATCTATGATAGCCAATAGTTAGGGATAGTGATTATGGACTCCCCTACAGATATTACGGAGATGGTCGCACCCCCCACCAAGCAGAGTCGAACCAATCTACACGTAAATCAGTATATGGGTGTGGCTGGACCCCCTACCAAGTAGAGTCATACCATGCTGCACTCCCAACTGCTGATGGAGTGGTAATCCCGTCTAGTCACACAACGGATCACGTCCCCTACAACTCAGGAGACCGACTACTGTCACGTCTGACAGTCTTGCTAATCCCGTACCGAAGTAGGGGAATCGCTGACTGGTACCAGTCAAATAGAATCTTACTGCATAGTCCCTCAAGATACCAAAAGCTCAGCCACAATAAATATCGAGTCAAGATTACGAAGCGATAGAAAGAAGTCGACTCGATCACAAATCATACTATTCAACTAGAAGACATCGTCAAAAGAAGGATTTGAGACCACCAATAGAATCAACATGAAAAACCAAGTCCAACTCCTAGAGCCTCAAAATCGGATCTCAAATGAGAAAGTTATGACTGTTCAAATGTATATATGTAATTTAGCCCCTATATCACTCCAAATTACAACTTCATCATCAAGATAAATAATTTTCATCAATTCTACATTATGAACCTCAAAATTATCAAATTATTATCAACAGCCATTGATCCAACAATTTATCACCCAAGTCCTTAATAATTCCAAATTTAATCCTTACAGTATATTTTTCACAAAAGTCCCCAATATAATTTGATTCACAGATTAGTCCTTCAAGTTTCTAGGTCATAACCAATCTAGTCGATTTTCAAACGAATCATAATTTGATTCCATCTTACAAATTCATCCTTAATGAAATTTAAGTATCCCAATCAAATTTCAATACCATCATAAATCAATTATCCTAGACTCAAATCAATTTATCAATCAATTTAATCAATCTTACTAAATACCTCCAATTTAATCTTCAATCAATTTCAATTCCAATTCCGAATAATTAGACTCAATTCGATGAACCAAATCATGAATCATGAATCCAGAGTACTTAACTTGATCTAAACCATTTACCTTATCATTAGTTCAATTAACCCCAAGCCTGACTCAAACCAATTCCAAAACCAGAATCTAAACCAAAACCCATTTTGAACCAAACCTAAATCAAAATCAACTTTAAACTAACCTAAACCAAAACCAACTTTAAATTAAACCAAAACCAAAACCAACTCCTTCTTCCTCCTCAAACCCTAAACCTAAATCTGCTGTCGTCGCTGCTGCCAAGCTGCCACACTGCCGTCTCCGCTAGGCCATGGCTACCGCAGGGCCACCGCCTCAGGTTGTCGTCAAATCCACGCTGCCTCGTGCGCTAGCAGAACTCTAGCCAGCGCAGTCGTGCGCACGCCACTGGCCGCTCCCGACACCGTACCATGCGCCAGAATTGTGCTGGCGCCGGGTCCCGTGCTGCACGCTGTCGCACCGCACGCCGCCAGCATCAACTGCCTTCCTCTGGCCACCCTACTCTTTGCCGGTGAGCAGCTCTCGCTGCTCTGTGGAGAGGAAGATGGAGTTTTTCACAGAATTATCTAATTTCTATTAATTTTGTTTAAAGCTAGGTTATCATCATCTTCCTAAATATTATGAGGGTCACTAAGTTTACCAATTATTCAACATGAACTTGTCTCAGAAATAGAGGCAAAAAGAGAACGGTTGAAAATAACTCAACCTAACTCGAATCTTCATGACGATCGTCTTGAATCTTCTTGCCACTCTGTGTCTTCACAATGATTGTTTCTCGACTTTCTTCACTCCTAGAAAAGTCCTCAATCCGTGAAGGTTTAGTGGGTGATTATTGTCTTTAAATAGAGGCGATTATTGGGTTGTGAGTTGTGGGCCCGAGTAATGGGCCGTTATGGAGTAATGGGTGGTTACATCAAAGAATGTGATGCCCCCGACCCAGCACGATATTGTCCCTGGGCGTCTGTGGCCCACGACCCACCCGACCTTAGGATTTTGTTTTTTCCCAATTCCCCGAGAAAAGGCCTTATTGTTGGATCTACGACAATCATCATATTTAGCCCAGTCTCAACTCCAACATTTTGTTGATATGGGACTAAAGACAACTGCTATCAGTTATAGGCCCACTGCATGCCTACTGACCCATTGGTCCCACCAGGCCTTACAAGGAAATTATCAACAACTTCTTCTCGATTTTAAGAGTTTGGCTTAGTACTCCATCTGTGTTTGACGGGAAGACGAAGGGGTCATACAAACTTTACTAGGTTCATCCTCTTTCTTTTTTATTTAATTTCATTTTCATTTCACACCTAAGTTAGAATCATAGCTAGAAATTATCAATCTAAGCTAGCATATAGTCTTGTACACTTAGGTGGTCTAAAGAGGGTTAAGGAAGGACCTTTGGGTGCTCCTTTATTGAAGCACTGGGTAAGTCTCCACCAATTTTTTCTTATTGTACTCATTCTGTCAATAAATTTTACATCTAAACCCTCATGAAATTATTCTTTTATTGTAGGTACACATGAAAATAAGTCAAATGTCATCAAGGTGGGCATATTCCTTATCTAGTGAAATGACTCTCTCAAAATCTCCTTGCAATATGCACACTTTGTAGGTTGGGAATGTAATTTTTTATCCACATGTGAGAATAATTGGTTGCAAATGAGCAAAATCATGACCAATGTGCCACACCACTAACCCAAATCTCTCAGGAAAACCTATGGAATAGTGATCATAGTGGGATCTTTTTTTGTTAGATGAAACTTTCACGTTTACTCTCATTTGAAAATTTTAATTATTGATTTTTGGGTCTCTTGTGATTTGCTCAGAAGTTGCCTCTTCTTTATTTACTTTGTTAAGTCAAAATTGATTGTGAGGAAAATCTATTTAGAGGTGGTATCTTGGACACAAGGGTCAAACCTAGGGTGAGTGCTATTTGGATGGATCATTGTAACTTCCACTTCAAATGCGAACAAGTTGTGTCTTGATTTTCTTTAAAGAGGCTAAGGGATTTCACCCATTAGATTTGATGGGCTAAGCGACTAGTAGTTCAAATGAATATCCTCCACAATCTCATGTCGGTTTAGTGACACATATGAACTTAAATGTAGTTATACAAGGAGGATACTCATTGTAAGAGAGGCCATTATGGTCACAAGGAATGTAACTCTTGGGCTAGTTATACCATTCTTTTTGAAATAGATAATGTGTGAACATAGTGATTGAGGGACATCATGGAATACAATTTTAGGAGTATGAGTGTGCAACGCATCTTGCAAAATCTTAATAGTAGCAACATAGACATTAAAATCAGTAAAAATTATTTGACAATAATGACTTATGAGAATTTAGATATGCATAATCTTAATTTTCCTGAACTCATGAATTGCTTTAGTAAAAAATATAGGTTAGCTTACTTTGTTATTAGATATCAACAAATCATCATTGGGGAGCTTTCTACATCCCCACCTAATGATAGCTTTATAAATTTCATGCACAAAAAAATATCATCCAATAGGTGGCCTTCCCGAGTGGAATTAATTGAGGATCGAATATCACAACTTCTCATGAATATGCTTGCACAAAAGTTTTTTCATATTTTTGCCTAATGATGATTGATATCCAACTCCCTATTGTTGTCTTTGTCATTGAATTCAAGTTGCTGAAGTTTTGTCAATATAACGAGACAAGAAACCCCAACCATCATATCAAAAGTTTTTTTTTGATGCACAAACATATAAGAAAATGAACCTTTGATGATCAACATCTTCTAGAAGTCACTAAGTACAAATACATTTGGTTAGTTTGTCAGCCTCCCCTATAAGAAGATACAATCCGTGAAAGCAATTTTTATGACATTCCGATGACATTACAACCATCAAGTAGCACACACTTTGGACATTGGGCTGACAATTGAGAATATCCAGACACGAAAAAATCATCAACTATGTCAAAAAATGGAAGGAAAAAAAAAATCATACGATCATAAATCCCCTTCACAAAGAAGGAACAAATTAACTTGCTTGTTGAAAATATTCCCACTAATCTTAAAGTTGGTGTGTTATTTTTTGACATATATTTTTTTGAAATCTATTACAAGAAAGCTCATGCTGGGAGAAATTCTTGTGAGAATTTAGTAGCCAATCTGACAAAACAATTTACAAGAAGACATCACAAAATATCATTGAAGAGGAGACTCATGATAAAGATGATGACCAAAATAACCAAGTAGGGGTATCAAAACCTTATAGTTTATTGCCCTAGAAGCCTTTTCAGGAGCTATCTTTCTTGAACAACCCTTGAACTTCCTATTGTGATAATTTTTCATTCTCCAATTTCAATATACTATTTGAAAACCAACAATCACACATACAAAATAGGGCCTCATAGGCAAAACTACCACTCTTTGGCCAAGTCAATCTCCAATTCATCGGTTGTGCTTTTGGCCAACAACCTTATCCACCTATTGTTTAACCTTAAAAATTTCCAAAATCAAAGTCCAATTGAATTTGGGTTGGAGTCAAGATCCAAATATGTTTGGATCTGAGTTCATGTTAAATTTGTTAAGTTGAATTCACATTAAATTTATTTGAATTTGAATTCGTATAAACTAGACTTGGTCTTGATTCACATTCAATTGGGTTTGATTGGATCAAATTTGGCATCTTAAGAATAGGTCCTTAGGCCAAAAATTCAAAAATTATAAATAGACTCCTGAACAATTATTAATGAGTTCCAAGGAAGAATAGTTGTGGGTTTGTTAATATATACTTTTGCAAATAACCCCCATAAATCACTAATTTACACTGAGATAACTTTACCATTTTGGATAAACTTATAAATAAGACCCTCAAAAATGTAAATTGACATATGGATCTAATTTCATTATCTTTGGAAATAAAATTTTTGCACATACAACTTGGGAGTGTGTCATTTTTACAAAAAGCTCCCTGATATTTTTAATTTTACAAAATGATCCTCAAAAATAAATTTGTGAATAACCTCTTGTAATTTTTCATTTCGCAAAATAGTAGAAATATCAAATTTCAACAGTTTCAACTAGAACATCATTCGGTAAACACCATCAAATCAAAATCAAACAAGAAAGTCACAACCCATATCCCCACAACTACTCAAAAATTCAAGCAAAAAAAAGATTGCCTTGAACTGATTAATCTCGACACAACTATGAAAGCCAATAGAAATGTACAAAAAAAAACATGGAGGAAATAGGGAGATTGAACATAGGAAAGAGAAGAGGAAGACGGAGCTACACATGGAGACACTGGGGACAATTGGTAATGAATGATATAGGATAGTTTTGACTAGAAAGCAAAAATAGTCTGATCATTTTTTTAACATATAGTTGCTATTTTGACTAATGAATGTTTTAAAAATTTATTGGACCAATTTTCCCTCACACTCTTTATTCATAGAGATGCATTAACTTTTTAAGAAATAGTAAACTGAATAGGTAATTAGAGTAATTAAATTACAATTGAGTGATAATATGTAATTATATGATATAAATTAAATTTTTTTTTATTGTGTGGTAATTATATTATATATGTCATAAATAAATAATTAATTGGGTCCTAAATAATTATTACATAACTTGTTATATGACATACACACACACATATATATAATGCTTTAAAAAGAAATGTATAAATTAAATTAGATTAATTAATTCTACAAATTATGTTTTATGATAGATGAAACAAAAAAATACAATTAATTATGTAGATTCATTGGTAAATAACTTTTAACATATCATGGATAGAATAACAAATGTTCAATAGAGATACAACATAGGTAGCAAATATTGGTCAAATACATACATAAGAAAATAAAAGTTTAACAAAGATACTAGATGATAACAAAGAAAAATAAAATAACCACGTCTATATGAATGTAGGACAAATACCATGAACTACTTGTGTGAGCAACAACAAGAATCATATTCTTGTGATGGACATCATCGGGCCATGTATTGTAGAGCTATGGAGCGTGAGATGAGTACTTAGTAGACGAAAAATGGATTCACATGACATGCATTTGGGAGCCCAATAATGAACTATGAATAAAAAGCTGCTACTCCCTCATCTCATTTACAGTATTTTTTAAAATATGCTCCCAATTAACCAACAACTTGTGCATGACATTTCTCATACATCTTATATAGTTCTAGTCGATGATCGATGAATATAATGCAGGTAGGTCTCTAATACTTTGTCATTATTTTGTACAATTAGATCCAACTAAAATGGTCATTGACAATATTGTAATAAATAAATGAAATGTAATAATACATAATAACCAAAAAAGGCAAATAGTAACTTTGTCAATTACAAAATTTAAATGAGCTAATAGATAGTTAAGAAAAATGTCTCAAAATATCAAATCAATCACTCACTAGCCCATAAGGCATGATAATTTGGTTTTGAAGACTTTTCCCATTGGATTTTCTGATGTGGTTTGTGCTCGATAGGTTCCGCTGTCTTGTGATCTTCCTCGATATCTTCTTTGTGGTCACCCCTAGCCTATCCATTATTTTGAACTTCCCAATAGCATTGATCTTTCCCATAGTTTTTGAGTATGAAGTTGTGCACCACAACATAAGCCACCCCTAATACACATAATGTCTTATAAAGATATGGTTGCATTTCAAGGAACAACTGCAATCAATTTTTAAATGCACCAAATGCTTTTTCAACACAATTTCTCAAATTAGAATGTACATGATTAAACTTATCTTTTAGATATCAATATCACACTCGACCTAGATCGAATTGTCCGATATGGAAGCTCATTTCGATATAGTGCTAGAAAGCGAGTAGTGTTGACATAACTAGCATCCACTAAGTAGTATTTACCTAAAGAAAATTTTCATTAGCAGTAATAATTTTCCAAGGGACCTATATGGAAAAGTTAAATATGAGGTAAACCTTCTAGAATTAAGAAATTACCATTTTCCAAATATTCCTGTAAGACTTGCGTACCTTCCACAGATCCCTCTCATCCACTCCAAATGTACATGAATTCCAAACCAAAAGAAATAACCGCCATAACATTTTGACTAAGCAAACCATGCCTATCTTGAAAAAGGAATTGCATATCTCACAACACAAATACCGGTATGCGCATGTCATTAATTGCACCCAGCATGTCCTATATCAATCAATTCAATTATTAGAAATTCAAAATATTACTACTAGAAGTTTATATGCCAATTTCATTCCTTGAAGTAGGGATATGTTCCTCTTCCATATTGAACCATGAGATGGACTAAAGTATCATCAAGGGGCAACTCTATGAATTCATCTTTAAGTGAGATGAACCCATGCAACAAAAAGTTAAAGAACCTATTAATTATCTTAATGGAGTGTTGGAAGACAACCTGCAAGTCTCTGCTAGATGGCCCATAAGCAACTGAGAAAAGAAAAATCTCAACTTGTTCTTCAACTAATACATGTCGTGTAGATGCAACCGCCTCCTTTTCAACCAACATTCTAGTTAGGTGTAGAAACACTTGTGATACCACTTAGAATGGCCAAAAACACCGCTACTCACTACCAAGTAAATTGCACGTAGTCTCCATTCTAGTGAAGGATTGATTATTCAAAGGGTGTGATGGTCTTCTTGTATGGTGTGGTGATCTTTACAAATGATGTAATATCATATTTTCTAACATACCCTCCATTTCAATCTCTTCTTCATTGATAATGTCTCCCACATTTAGAGGCATGATTTTTGCTACACAAATAAGAAACATTTTAGTATGGCCTTTACTAACAGAACACTGCTACCTTTAAAAGTATAACAAAACCTCATATCTGCTACACAAATAAGAAGTATTTTGACATGGCCTCCACTAACAAAACACTTATGCTTTTAGAAATACAACATAAGCATGCATTCCACACATTCAAATTGATTTACAACATAGTTATGCATGTCTAAATAGTTCATAGGGACAAACATGTTAATATAGAATTATACATGTCCAAATAGATAAAAGGGTTGAACATGCCAAGCAAATTGATTCATTATGATAAAATTTAGTTTGTGTAATCTACAACAACCATGCTTAACTTCTAGCTGCTAACTCTTGTCTTATGCTGCATCCAAAAAATAAAATAAAGATTAGTTAGAATATACCTAAAATTGAAGATGAGTAGTCACAATTTTAGAGAACTAAGATAGCAGATGTAAAAAAATTTGGTCAATGTGTAAAAAACAATCACCCCCTTGGCTTATTTTATAGACTGAGACAAGGGATCACATGATAAGTAGTATACTTTCAGATTGACAAGATGTGACCGTATGCTTTCAAATTGACAAGATGTCATCATATTGCATTCAAAATAGTAAACTCTATAAAAGGGGTGCAATAATGCAGATGAGAATTAAAGCAAAAAATCATAATAGATAAATTACCTTCCCTTTGGATACTATCATTTATATAGAAAATGTTTGATCTTGAGCGTTGCTCTTATGGGGCCACCTTAACATGCTCATTTTGTTCATGAAATCATTGATTGGGTTAGTTTGATCCCTCTAAGCATATTCTTCCCACCTATGCTCCATATTTTTCATCAAATTCATTTTCCTATAGTGTGATCCATAATTTCAATCCATATGGATCTTCCTCCTCTAGAAAATAATCTTGCTCCATAGATCCTAAGACTTTTAGCACATTTCAACCTATTAGGAATAGACAAAAAGCTAAGATAGAACAACTTGTCCAAGCACCTAGCCTTCAACTCCTGTCGATTCTTCTTTGTTGTGACCACTCTTTAGAAAGCTATCATCCAAAATGTCATATTTTCTCCTTATAACCTTCATCCACCTATCCATCTTCTCAAGAGCAGCATAAGGATCAGCTTACTCACAATACTCCTCATACCCTCACCATTGTGTCTCTTGCTGCTCCTTCTGTTGCTGCCATCCAATATGTCAAGAGAGCATTTCCCATGAACCCTAAATACTTGCCCCTCATCTCTTACCAAATTCCTCTGAATGGGAAGATTTCTAGGATTCTCTTCCCCGTTGGTGTTCTACTATTTTGGAAAATCACTCGAACTTGATCCCTCCTTGATGTAATTATTGCTTGAACTACACTTTTTGAGTAAACATCCACTTTCTTGTCACAATTGAGTTCTTCACCATCAGCTCCAAGTTGAAGAACTGAGGAAAATCATTATTCTAGATAAGTTCATATTAATTATGCTACAAGAAAAAAATTGATTAAAAATAGAATTTCATATGGTTATTACAGAAGTATAGAGTAGAGTTTATCCTGAAAGAATCTTTCATTACTTTTGGATCGTTTGTTGTTGGCATGTAGTTGTCATAGTCCCAAGTCCACCCACTTTTGTTCTTTATTAACAAAATATTGCTTATACCTTTCTTTTAATTTTTTCCATATAGTCTTCATATGCTAAGCATCTTGTGGCACTCTGGCTAATTCAATGAACCCTTGTTCCTACACTTAACATGCTGCTCCATTAACAACAATTAAACTATCATCTTCTAGACTTCAATTTTGGGACTATCATCCATCAACATTTGCATCTTAGTGTTGTCTCGACTTTCATTTACCATGTGTTCTCAAGCTTCACCAAATAGGGGTACCATGACTGTCCATACCTGTACTCAAATATTGTGTTTGTTTTGAGGGAAAAAACATAGTATGTGCAAATATCTAACTAGTATGCATGAGGTAGCTATAGTGGTGATTTTAATCTAAATTTAACAATTTTATTGAGAAAAAACACATTAAAAAAATATGGTTGTGTGTTGTTAATGTTCTGTATATGAGTGTGGTTGGTTTTTATGATTTCCTATTTTTACAATTTTAATCTAAGTTCTTTTTTCCTCTTTCTTGCATGTTTTTCTTTTCAATGCTTGCTATGTGCAAATAACCCCACAAATCTTTGTAATTGCATATTCATCTTGTGGCTTATATTCCATGTGTTTTGGATTGAATTTTTTTATTTTCACATTTCTTGATCTCATCCTTTCCAATATATTCTAAATCTTTTGGTGTGTGTTTGGTTATTTGTAGATTTACCTCCACTATTGATGTTAATCCTAATAATTCCATTTTCTACTCCATTACTAAAACTAAGTACTACAAAAATAGGGGGAAATATGCAAGTACAAGTGATAGGGGTGTGCTAAAATGAAAACTTAGATGATTTCAAGGAGGAATATAAATTAAAAGGAAAAAAGGTCAAGAGAACCAAACCTAAGAGACCAACGAGTAGTGGTCAAACCTCATGTGGAGTGCTCGATGACAGTGGAGATTGCAAGGATGGTCAATCAGCGGCCAATCCTTGTGCTACTAATGGAGCTCATAGTGTTCAATGAAAATCACATACAACATGACATTTTGGATGGACGAAGATTGGTAGTAGAACTCTGAATGGACAACAAACTATCAACGGAGCTCTAGAGGAAGACGAGTTCATAATCGAGATTCATGAAGGGTTCCTTCTCATGCATCAGTAGTAGAATAAATTCCAAACCAAATTCAAAAGGATAAAGGGTAAAGGCATGAGGATATTTTACTTATTTTTTATTTTTTATTTAAAAAGGGTAAAAGTTTTGTCTAATTATCTTTTTGACATTTAGTTGCTAGTCGGACTAAGACTTAGATTAGTCCTAGTCCATTTCAAAATGGTCCTTGGGAGATTGGTTGATCTAGGAATAGAGAGTAGGGTGAGTGTCATTGCCTCATTATTTAGGTTTTTGTCTCTTCCCCTTACCTTCTCCTTTCTCCTATAGGTCATTTATTGCAACTGCTCGTGCACTCACTACCTTGGTTATCATCATCGCATTTGTCAATCACCTATGGTACCGTGTACTTGCATCACTGCCCACTAGCCTTGTTGCCTCCAGCCTACCTAGAAGGCAACTCTATCGGTTCTACCTTTTCGTCAATCTAGCCCCCAATCATGCACTTTGTGTTCCCCTGCCTCCACCACCCCTTAGCAATTGAAGGGTGACTTTATTGCTAGTCCTACCCAATAGCCACACTTTGTCGCTCCTTGCTACTACTTTTGTCCCTGTGCCCCACCACCAATGTTGCTCGCTCCTGTGGCCTTCACCACCATTGATGGTTGTATCTAGCCAGATCTAGGAAATTCGGCTAGTGAAGATTGAAGATGGAAGAAGTATGAAGGAGAAGGGGATTGACCATGAAGGATAAAAAATAAAAGAAGTAATGGAGAAGAAGAAGAAGATATGGGAGAAACAGAAAAAAAAGGAAGAAAAAATTTAAAAAAATAATTGTGGAAGGGAAAAAGATAGCAAAAAGAAAAGATTAAAAAAAAGAAATACTTCATTGTTTTGCACTATAATGCTGGCTAAAGGGTAGCTTTTGGCCTCCTAAACATTATAATAGCTAAAGGGAAACCTTCAAGCCCCTTGGATGATATTTTGACCAAGGGACACCATCAATCCTTATTAGACATCATTTCAACTGAAGAAAAACCTTCGAGCCTCCTTGGGCACCCATCTAACCTAAGGGCAGCTTTTAGAGCTATCTAAATTTCACTCTGACCAAATGTTGCCAGCCTTCAAGCCTTATGAACAACATTCTGATGTAAGAGTAGTTTTCGAACCCCCCTCCCTTTGAATGTCATTTCAGCCTAAAGACAACTTTTTAGTTCCCCCAGAATACCATTCCAACTAAAGGGCAACCTTTGGGCCGCCTGAACACCATCCAATCTAAAGAGTAGTCTCCAATCTCCCCTAAACATCATTCCATCTTAAGGGTGGCCTTTGGAAACTCTAAACATCATTCTAACCTAAGGATAGGTCATTCCAGCCTAATAGTAGTCTTCAGGCCTTCTTGAATGTCATTTTTGGCCTAAGGACAGCCTTTGAGTCCCCTTGAACACCATTTTGACCTTAGTTTTGACCCCTCCTAAATGTCATTTGGAGCCAAGGAAAATCCCAAGTCTCTTTGAATGCCATTTTGACCTGAGGGAAATATATAGTTAGTGGATTAAGTCAGACTAAATAAAATGTGTTGCCCTTTATAATTTTGATGATGAAAAAACCTTGTATTTGATCATATCTTGAACATATGTAGCTAGTAGTCAAGTCAAACTTGAAATGAGGATCAAGCCCATTCAAAAGCCTCAAGTATAGATGGAGTTAGCCCTGAGGATGAGGTGTGATGGTGGATCAATGAATGAAATTTAAAGAATTAAAAATGGCTTGAAGAAAATTCAAGAGATCAAGTCGACTCACTAGATTTAGAATTTTTATTTATTTTAGTTGAGTGGAAGATTTATTTTTGATAGATTGGCCGTGTTAGATTCTATAGAAAACTCTTAATATAATTTTTTGATAGAATCAGATGTCTGCTTAGCTTAATAGATGATTGGTTTGTGTTAAATAGATGATTCAAACTTCTGACCTAAACAAAAATGGATGACTAGCAGAAAGTTTCTACCAATCCTGTTTCATCAAAATCGGATGACTAGTTAGGGAACTAGATGACCAACGGGCCAAAACTGATCGACCAATTGTCCAAGTGATCAATTAATTCGGGTTTTATGTATGACTAACAACTAGTTTTTTGGTTGTTGGAGTGAAGCTAGTTGTGGGATTTTAACCCTAATGGCTAGTTTTGACTCATGGAGTATACATAGGCTAGGATGAACTTCTTTAAATAACTTTTTCATCTTCTAATTTATTTTTAAGAAGAAATCAAAGCTCTTTAAGCCTTCTAGCCCTTGAGTGCTCTAAACCTTCAATTTCATATCAAATCTTTTAGTCCTTATACTCATCTTGAGAAATGCTTGTAGAGAGACATAATTGTACTTTATTTTCAACTTCTTTATTTTTATATTGTAACTCTCCTAGGTTGTTAGGAGAGGATTGAGTGCTCTTCTAGGTGTTAGAAGAGTGTGAGAAGTTAGCTTAAATGTGGAGTGACACTTGCTCAGTTGGAGTAAGGGATTGTAAGGGCATGACTTTACTTGAATAAAGTGACAACTCTAGTAAAGAGTTTAAGTCCTCAAGATTGAGGCAAGGGCCATGGAGTATGTACGGTTGGTCGCCGAACTGCATATATTGGTTTGCACTCTTTCTACTTATTTATTTATATTTTATACTCTTGTATTATTATATTTACTTATAGTTTGAATTGGTTTTAATTTGCTAAAAAGTTAAATTTTTTTGTAAAATCTAATTCACCTCTCTCTTAGGTTGCTAATTTGGGCTTTCAAAATGTGATCAAATTGAAATTAATCAATTGAGCCAAACCAAATTGGTTAAATTTAAACAAATTGATCATACCAAGATGCTTTAACTAGTTAATTGATCAAATTGATTAGATCAAGGGGAACAATTCAGGTTGAATAATTTAATAAAGTCAAAATGAACTAATCAATCAAATCAAACCAACCAAATCAATTATGTTGAAACTAACCAATTAAAATACATGAATTAAATAATATTCACCAATCTTAGAATAAAATGGCTTGATCAAAATTTCAATAAGATGAATTGATTAAGTTTGAAACAAACTTGAAGCAAAACAAGGTTCATGTTAGGTCTGAACCAAAATGGGTCTAAACCAAATGTAGACATGGACCTAGACCAATTCTGAACAAAAACCAGGTTTGGACAAAATAAGGCTTGAATCCAAATTAGATTTGGACCAAACCATATTTAAACTAAAAACAAACCTTAACTTGAACTAGGTTTGAACCAAACTAAACTAAAATTAGAACCAGATTTAAATCAAAATCAAACTTGAACCAAAATTAAATCTAAACCAAAATCATATTTGAATTGTGGAGCTACTATCGACCACTCAAGATAGCTAGAAGACCCTAAGAAGTAATCTCAAAATAACAAATAAAATTTTAGTGAGTTTGAATGTGTAATTAGGAATTATGAAAAATTGACTTCGTACCAACATAAACCCTTACTGTTAATTACTTTGATAATTATCAAGAACCTTCTAAAGTGACAAACCTAGTTAATAAAATAGAGGCACAAAGAAAAAAAGCATAATTTGATTAATTTATGAAAGAGTATATGGATTAAGTAAGGGTATATTCTCACTTTATAACTTAAGAAATTTAAATTCATAATATAAAAGAGTATGAAATAAGAAAGCAATTTGGAAAAGCTTGATGTTTCGTTGCTGCCCCCCCACCCCCCCCCCCCCCCCCCCCCCCCCCCTCTTGTACACTTATTGATTGAAACTTGACTCAGATGGGTGCTTGGTTTAATCCTTGACAGATGCTGATAACATTGCTTGACTTTAAGATGTGGTTGATTATCTTCGCTCATGTCAATTGACCCAATTAAGATTTGAAATACCATTGATGACCTTTACTTATTATGACCACTTTATGTTTATTATCAATTGACTTTATTCGAACATGACATTAGGTTTACTGAGTAAGTCAGTTCCAGCCTATCTTAGTTTCATTTGATTTGAGAAAATGATTAATGACCTTATTTTATGCCAATTATTCATGATTTGATAAATGATGACCATTTTGACTTCTTGTTGATTAGGCTTAAAGTGTCACCAATGGCTTTTATGCTTGTGTCAATTGAACTTGAAGTATTGCTAATGACTTTTTACTTATTGTTAATTGACTCCAATTGATTTGGGTTTGACTCGATTCAGACTTGGTTTTAGCTCAAGTCTGATTTGATTTAGTCTAATATTTAAACTTAATTTTAGTTCAAGTTTGATTTGATTCAGTTTGATATTCAAAATTAGTTTTATATTCAAGTTTGATTCGATTTGGTTCAATTTAGATTGGGTTCGACCTTATGTTGGATCCTCATCAGACTTGGACTTGATTCTTGATGGATCTTAGATCCAACCCAAATTGGATCCTTATTGGATCGTTAATGGGTATTGAATCTAACCCTTATTGGGTCCTTATTTAATCTTTAATGGATCTTGGATCCAACTCTTGTTAGATTCTTATTGGATCCATAATGGATCTTAGATCCATCCCTTGTTGGGTTCTTATTGGATTCTTAATAAATCTTGCATCAACCCTTAATGGGTTCTTAGTGGATCCTTAGTAGATCTTGAATCCAACTCTTGTGGGACACTTATTGAATCCTTAATGGATCTTATATCCAACCTTTAATGGGTTATTATTTGATTTTTAATGGATCTTGGATCCAATCCTTGTTGGGTTTGAGTTTGAATAGATTCAACTTTAATGGGTTTTTATTAAATCCTTAATAGATCTTGGATCCAACTCTTATTGGATCTGAGTTTGAATCATATTGGACCTTGATTAGCTTTTTATTGAATCCTTAATAGATCTTGGATTTGGTTATTGTTGGATTCTTATTGGATAATAGATCTTAGATCTAGCCCTTATTGGATTTGGGGTGTAACCCATGTTGGATTCCTATTGAACCTAGGTTCAATTCCTTCATGGGTTCAAACTTGATCACTTAATGGGTTCGTGTTTGACCCATGTGTTCAGATTTGACCCCTTAATGTATTGGGTTCAAACCATATTGAATTAGGTTCGACTTTATTTTGATCTAGGTTCGACTTTATTTTAGTTTAGGTTTGGCCTAGTTCTAATTCAGGTTCGACCTGTTTTTTTGTTTAGGTTCAACTTAGTTCTAATTTGGGTTTGACTTGATTTTAATTTAGGTTTAGCCTGGTTCAGGTTCAGTTCATCCTGGTTCAAGTTTAGGTTTGGCCTAGTTTTAGTTTAGTTTTAACCTAATTCTGATTTAGGTTTAACCTGGTTTAGGTTCAGGTTTGACCTAATTTGAGCTTGGTTCAAGTTTAGAACTAATTTGATGTTGATTTGAACTTGCCTTAGCTCACTTATGATTTAGTTTGAACTCAGCATAACCTTATTAGGGTTGATTTGAACTTAATTTGATCTCAATTAAGGCTTACTTTGGACTTGGTTTAACTCAATTAAGATTTAATTTAAACTTGATTTGACCCGATTAGGACCTTATTGGAATTAGGTCTGAGCTTATTTAGTTTGGGTTGAACTGATTTGAACCTAATGAGAGTTGGGTCTGAACCAATTTGATTTGAATTAAACTAATTAAGTTGGCCTAATTTGGATTTGGGCTAACTCGATTAGGATTTGAGTATATTTCAATTTGAATTTAATACATTAATTTGTTTGATCAATTTTAGTCTATTTGATGGTCTTTTCGAATCAAGCTGTTTAATTTGGATGAATTAGCTTAATTTTAATTAAATTAAGTTAATTATTTTAATCAATTTGATTTAATTGATTAGAGAACCCTCAAACTGTCCATTGATTAGATGACTCTTAGGTGAGTCCATAAACTGACCCTGAGTCAATTTAACTTTTAGACGAACCTGCGAGGTGATCTTTAGTTAATTTGACTTGTGAATGAGCTTACGGGCTAGTCCTAGGTTTGAATTAATTTCAAAAGAGCCCACTAGATTGTCCTAGATTTGAAATAACTTTTAGACGAGTCTATGGCTGACTTTAGGTCTAAAATGTCTCTCGGACGAACCCGTGGAATAGCCTTAGGTCCGAAACTACTTTCAGGAGAGCCTGTGGATTGGATCTAGATATGCAACTATAATTTTTTAAAATTTATTTATATTTTTCACTTCCCTACTTTTCTTTCCTAACTTTCCCTTGTCCTCCTCTTATTCTTCCTCCATGACCCGAAGCCCCATCATCTTCTTCTCTTCATTGAGCCCCCTCTCCCCTTCCTTGTAACTGGATCCCATCTGACCCAGCCAGATCTAGCCTCTCTCAAGTAGTGGCAACATATGAGGACCTCTGGTAGGGTGGTAGAGCATGAACAACTCACGAGGACCTCCAACAGGGCAGTGAAGCACAAGCACGGGAGGGCAGATCTCTGGCTATTGGCATTCTCGAGCCTCATGGAAGGTGCAAACGAAGAGCAAGAGGGATTGGGTGGCAGTAGGCAAGTAGCTGGGGGTTTGCTGGTAGAATACGAGGAAGATGGGTGGTTTGGTCGGGGTCTCAACTAAAATCAACAGGTGCTCCGATTAGACCCCAGCTCTATTCTAACCAAGACCGAAAGAGGTCCACTAGATAACCGCTGCCGCCCGAAACACTCTATAAGCCAGTTGAGGTGCAAGGTCTTGTAGGTGTCGAACATGGTGATGGTGGAGCAGATGAAGAGTACTGCAATGGCAAAGGATCTAGGAAGGTGCTAGTGATAGTGTTGGCGGCCAGGGGAGCTTGTAGAGGATGGAGAGATACGTGGTGGTGGTGATCCCACTAAAAGATATATGGGCATCACTAATATGAATCTTATGCTGCTACAGAAGTGCGGACTATGAGGTATATATAGATGGCGCTAAGGTGTCAGCACCACCTATACATAAGTTTTTGTGGTGCTAACTCATTAGCATTACTGATTGCACTGTAAAAGACAACTTAAAATGTCGGCTATGAGGGATGGAGAGATACAAGTGGGTGGTGGTGGTGATCCCACTAAAAGATATATGGGCATCACCAATGTGAATCTTTTGGTTCTACAAAAGCGCCAGCTATAAGGGATATATAGATGGTGCTAAGGTGTTAGCGCCACTTATACATGAGTTTTTGTGGTGCTAACATTTTTATGTTGTCAATTGTACTGTGAAGAACAACTTTAAACCCTCAATCTTACCCGACCAGCTCACATCCACTCATAGATCACACACTCTCACCTCTCCTTCACTGCCTCATTGCTTGTTGCCTCCCTAGTTGGCTCCTCCCTACCTACCACCTCCTTGCTCGACACTTCCCTACCAAAGCCAATTACAAAAGTCTTTTAGGTCATCACCTCCTTGCCTGTAGCCTTCTAGCCCAGCTCCTCCTTGCCGCCACCTCCCTAACTAGAGCCAAGTCAAGCTCTAGGTAATTTAGATCTAGCTAATGGTCCCCACATAGATGGAATGAAATATATTGATGGAGCTCAGTTCAACACTAGTTTTAGTTCAGAAGGCTCCTCCAAAATCAGATTTACTAGGCCACCCTTTTGCTAATCTATAAGAGGAAGAAAGGACTATGAGGAGGACTGCTGGGAGCTTCTCTAGTGACAGCTACTCTAATGTTGCCCCCCTCCCCCTAACCTTTGTGGGTTTCAAGCAATTTATATGCAAAGAAGATCTTTTTATGGATCTAAAACTCTGTGGTTTCTAGTCCTAATTGTGGCAGAATCTCTTTATTTGGTTGTCATCACTTCCAGATTCTATGATAGTAATTTTCCTCTAAGATCCTTGTTCCCTAGGTTTCTATGAATTTTTAGGCATATTCATATATGGATTGGGCCTATTATACTTTCTTGTAGGCCTTGAGATGGGCGTCTATTAGATGAGCTATAATGTTGCTGAGCCGACTTAACCTCAATAATGTCACCTTACATGATGGCCTCAAGGTCGATATCTTGATTATCTCAGTTAGCAGCTCAACCCATAGATCATATCCCTATTTGCTTTTGGTTTGACTAATTTTTAGTTCGATGTATCATTAGTGGCTCCCAACTCTAGGCATTGAGTTTGAGTGGCTCGATGAGTGGAGTTTCTTTCTTTTTCACTGACTAAGCTATATTTTCTAGACGCACCATTTTAAATTTTCGAGGTCCAAGCCACCATTTTCATCAAATCAAGAAGGGCACCAGTGGTCATGACTCCTCATGAGGTGAGTCACAGATCTGTAGCTTTGTGTCAGGCGTGAGTTGCTAATGGACATGACTCTCTAGGAGATGAGCTGTCATCTCATCAAATCATGTAGAGTTGTTAGGGTTCACTTTGTTCCAAGGTGACAGTTCGGAGGTATCCCTTTAGATACCTATTTGAGATGATTTATATTATAATCAAATTTGATTGAAATATAATTAAAATGGAGACTTGTATGCCACTAATGTCTCAAATGCGAGTCTCGATGAGACTTAAATCATGGTCAAGTTTGATTAAAAATTGAGCTCAATTCAGATCCAAATTGTTAGAAGATGTGGTCTAAAGTTAAAATGGATTGAGTACGCTAGAATTACAAACCAGTCCTTGCAAAATCCAAGATTTATGAATAAGCCCCCAAAAGATACTATATTCATAAATAAACCCCTAGAATTTTTTATTCTTGAAAATTAGTCCCTCATAAGTTCTTATTTATGAATAAGTATAAATTTCACTCGAAAAGAATCTTCAAAGTCAAAAATTTATAAATAAGTCTTTTTTTACAAAATGACTCTAAAATTTGTAAAATTATATTTTTGGTCTAAATTTCTCTAAAAATTTTGTGAATTCAATATCCAAAAATAGAATATATTTTTTTTGGATTCTCCTCATCAACAATAAGTGAATCTTCTAATCCCAATAGAACTTTAGTTAGATCTCAATCAAGGATATAAAGATCCAAGTCCAAAATTTGGTTACAAATCACAATCCAACTAAATTCTAAAATCAAACCAATCACGGATTTGATTTCAAATCTTCTTGAGGTCTATAAAAGTTGATGAAAACTTGCAGAAAAAAAGAGAAGGGAGAGAGGATTAGGAAGCCATCAGATGAGAGACTAGATATATGGAGGCTCTACCAAAGCTTGCCCATGCCTCACCAACCCGAGCTCCGCCCTCCTCCTAGAGCACCGTGAGGACTGGCTAGCTCCCTGCTACTGTGCCCTGTGCCATTGCTGCACCACCTCCTCGAGCACCCCCCATTGGCCATTCACCACCACCAAGGGCTATAACTGGTCGGAGGTGGCCAGATTTGGCCATCTTCTCCTTGTCATACCCACATTCGACCTTTGAAATCCCACTGGACATACTAAAATTTATGGAAGCAAAATCAACAGACCAAAATGGAGGACTGACCTTAATGCATAAATTAAAGTGTATTAATTTTGTGGGATCGAAGCTGATCATCCGATATAGTGGAGACCTTGGAGAGTAACCTCAAATCACAAATTAAAATTTGTTTTAACTTAAAGTGCGCTATCAAGAATTGTGAGAACATGACTTCTAATATGCACAAGCCCTTATTGTTAATTATCCCGATGATTATCAGGAACATCCTAAAGTAAAAAACCTAATTAATAAAATAGAGACACAAAAAAAGAAAAAGTGTTTGATTGATTGATTTAAGAAAAATAGTACATGACTTAAGTAAGATTATACCCTCACTTTATAATAAATTTTAATATAGAATTATAAAAAACATAAAAAGAATAAAGAAAAAGAAATAGTGGAGGAGAAGCATCGATGTGTGTTGTTGCTCCGATCGCCCCTGTGCTAGACTATATGGCATTTGACTTAGATCAACTTAGTCTTTGGCATGTGTTGATGACATCATCCAATGGGACATAAAAGAGAATGGGAGAAGTTTGAAGTATTTCTAATATCTTTGAGCATTGATGATAACTTCGTGATTTGAAGTATTTTCATTAGCCAATAAGGCATTAGCGATAACTTCATTGACCTTGAAGTGTTTTCATACACATTAAGGCATAGGGGATAACTTCTTTGGTTTTTCTAGTGTTTCAATAGTTGATAAGGTGTAGACGATTACTTTTTTTATTTTTGAAGTATTTTAATAATTGATAAGGTGTAGGTAATAATTCTTTGGTTTAGGTAGTATCAATTGGTTTTGGGGTTGACTAGCTTGATGGGTGCATTGCCAACTACTTCTAGGATTGGTTAGAGTGAAGAGCGCATCAACAATTGCTTCTAAAGTTGGCTAACTTGAAAGAGTATATCGTCAATTACTTCTGAAATTGACTAGCTTGAAGGACTCATTGTCAATTAGTTTTGGAATTGACTAGCTTGATGAGCACATCATCATCTACTTCTGGGGTTGACTAACTTGTAGGGTCCGTGACCAATTACTTCTAGGGTTGACTAGCTTCGAAGTATGGCCAATAGCTTTTGAGCGCATTGTTAGTCGACTTCACTAATTTGGTAGCATCATCAATGGCTTGGGACTGGGTATAACTTTGAAGTGTGGTCGACAGCTTTCGGCATGTTGGTGATTAACTTCTTTAGCTTGGCAGCGTCACCAATGACTTATGAGGTTGGATATAGCTTTGAAGTGTGACCAACGGTTTTAAGCATATTGGTAATTAATTTCTTTGGTTTGATAGTATCACTAACGACTTATGGGGGTTGGATATAGCTTGGAAGATGCATTGTCAATGGCATCTAGGTTTGACTAGCTTTGAAGTGTGGTCAACTATTTTAAGTGTATTGGCAATTAACTTCTTCAGTTTGATAACATCACCAATGACTTATGGAGTTGGGTATAGTCTTGGAGTATTGCTAAAGGCTTTTATAGTACACACAATAAGACTCAATTTGACCTTATTTAGTTTTATTTGAGCTAATTTTTGTTCAAGTCAAGGTGATAATATTACCCTTTGTTCATGGCCTTGCAGTATTGTCGAGAGTTTAGCACACCCAATGGAACTTGGTTAGACTCTATTTAGTTTAGATCTAAGTTTGGTTTCATTTAGCTTGAATTAAGTTCAACCTTGTGTTGGACCTTTGTCAAGTTTGAGTTTGCATCTTGATAGACTTCAGCTCAAGTTCAAGTCAATTTAGTTCAACTTAGTTTCAGTTCAGGCTTAGCCTGAATTGGTTTTGGTTTGACTTTGAGTTTGCCCATTTAATTTGGACTTATGTTAACCTAATTAAGGTTTGATTTGAGTTTAGTTCAACCTAGATTGGATTTGATTTGAACTGAACTTGATTTTAAATTAACCCATCTCGAGTCTGATTAGCGTTGAGTGTGAGTTTATTTGGTTTAGGTTAACTCAATTTGGATTTTTTGGAGTTTAGTTTAATTTGGATTTTAGTCCATATGTTTAACCAATTTAAGTCCTTTTTAGCCAACTTGGCCTTTGTTCATTTGTTTTAATTGAGTTACTTCACATTAATCAATTTTAATTTGGGGATCCTTGGTTGTTTATGATGATTTTAAGCCCATATCTTGGCTTTAAATGTGCGAACCGCAAGGGTTGGCTTAGTTTGTAAGCTCGAAAGCTAGTTTAGAGGCACAAGCTTGAGGGTTGATTGGGTATGAGTCCAAAGACTAGCTTAAATATGAGCTTGAAGGCTGGATGTATATGAGCCCAAAGACTGGCTAAGTGCAAGATCAAGGTCTACTTGAGTGCGAGCCTAAAGACTAGGTTAGATGCGAGCCTAAAGGCTAGCTAAGTGTGAGCTCGAAGGCTGATTAAGTGCGAGCCCAAAGGCTGGTTGAGTATGAGCTTGAAGGGTGATTTGGATGTGACTCAAAGGCTAGTTGAGTACGACCTTGAAGGCTGATTGAGTGTGAACTTGAAAGCTATCTTGGATCCAAGCTCAAAGGCTACCTAAGTGTGAGCCCGAAGACTAGCTAAGTGCGAGTCTAAAAGCTAACTCGGATGCAAGCTTGAAGGCTAATTAAGTATAAGCCTGAAGGCTAGCTACGTGCGAATCTGAAGGCTAGTTGAGTATGAGCCTGAAGGCTGGCTGAGTATAAGCCCGAAGGCTAGCTGAGTGTAAGCTCAAATGCTAGGTGAATACGAGCCTAAAAGCTAACTAAATGTGAGTTTGAAGACTGATTGTGTGCTAGCCTGAAGACTAATTGAGTGCAAGTCTGAAGGCTGGCTTGGATATGATCCTGAAGGATCACTAAATGCAAGCCCGAATGCTGGCTTGTGGTGATGGGGATCCACCATCCTCGAGGGGCCGTGGGTGATCGTAGGCAATGTTGAGAGTCCACTATTTTCGTCACCATCTTCGAAGGACTATGGATGGCTGTGGTAATATTGAGAGTCCGCTGTCGCGCCAAAGATCATGATTGGTCGTGATATTAAAAACTCTTTTTTTTATTTTTTATTTTTTTATTAATTTTTTCTTTCTTTTTCTTCTTCTTCTATTTCAAGCTTGAAACTCTTCTCTTTTTTTTTTCCTTTTTGGCCTGATTTCTTTTCCTACATTAGTACTTTTCCTATTTTTTATTTTTTTGTTGCTTCATCTTCAAGCTTCAACCAAAACCCCATCTTCCTTATTTCTTCAATGAAAAAGAGCTTGGCCCTTCTCCTTTCTTTGTGAAGCACCATCGAGCTCGAGTGGCTGGTTCTCTTTTTGGTTGAATTTGTCCACCTTTAACCAGATCTGGCCTCTCTCTTCCCCAATGATGAGGTGGAGGTCACCTAATGAGAGCTCACACCAGTGTATCATCATGAGCTTGTTGACCTCGATGATTTGGGAGCTCCTTCAAGGGTAGCAAGTGGAGGTAGATCTATTCGAAGCTCTTGATTTTTTCCTTCCTTCACGAGGTGGCCCAAGTTCATCACTGGCACCCACTTCTCCTACTTATCACAGCGATCACCACGCTTGCCATCCTAGCGATCATCGCAGCCCTTGTCACCATAGCCATGGCCGAAACCACACCCCGAACCACCATGGTTGTTGCCTCTCTCTGCCTTATTTATGAGAATTAGGATTTGGGCTTGGGATATGGTGCTTTCAGTGGCATGACAGGAGTTGGCCAAACTCAGCCATGTCTAGCCGGACCCAACCCTTGGATAGCAAGAGCTTGACCAAAACAAATAGCACCTTCTCTATCCTCTTGACTTTCTCACAGAGCATGGTGGTCGTATTTATCATACTTTCTATGTGGGTAGGCATAGCCTGCATGTGTTTGTTTAATATATGTATTTTTTCCCCTGATGAACCTCATGTTAGTTGTAGTTAGCTTCCTCAGAGTATCTAGCTATAGTTTGAGCGTGTTATAGTCATGCTCATGGGTGAACCACTCTTTAAGATAATCATCTCGGGAGCAACCCTTAGGGAGACCTGTGGGATCTATCATTTCATTAGTATTATCCCTAATGAATCTATTTGCCTCTTCTTGTCTTGTATCCTAAATTTCCTCATTAGTGAAGTGACGGGGTGGGGATCGGCTTGGTTGTAAACCTCCAACAATAAATATGGTAGAGCATGTTGCCACCAAGAGCCCACTGTCTTCATTTCTTGCATCAAGGTCTTATAGTAAAGCTTTAAGTTTGTTAGGGAAGAATTCTTCAAGAGTTACTTGACTTCTTTATCCCTGAACATATTCATCTAGAGTAGCGATATATTCTTTGATGGCTGATTTCTTGACATCATATTCATCTGGCTAAACTAACTTCTTCTTGTTTCTATTATTTCTCTTCTTGAAGCTTTGAGTAGCTTAGGCATTTTGTTCTGATGAGGCTTTCCTCATTACCATCCTAGGTTCTTCAGGATTTCTAATCATCTTCTTTATTAATTTATTTAGCCTTTTTGAAATGCAGATGTTTCATAAGTACCTTTATTCAAGGGTACATTGTGCTTCTTCTCTATAGAGGATTTCAGTAAGTAGTTCATGATTATCGAATATAGTGATATGATTGATGTGTTCAATGGACATTTTGAGTGGGGCTGCCTTCGAGAGGGTTAGCTTACCTTCTCGATATTGCTTCTCGACCCAATCCTTGAACACTTATTAGTTTTCAATGGTACGCCCCAAAACTCTATGGTAGGGACAACAATTTGGGTGATCTATTTTATTAGCCTCAAGCCTCTTGAATTTTAACAATTGGAGGCCTAACTTCAATGCATCGTGGATGATTTTAGCTACTCTTTATTTTTTGGAAGAGTATTTCTTTCTGAGCCTTTGTTGGAGATCATTGGATAGTTCCACTTCTCTAAGAGTTGATGGCTTCTGAGGATTACCTTTGTTGAAGGTGGGTTGTGGAGGTTTCTTTTGTTCAATTGTTGTGAATGTAGCTCTCACATTTTTGGAAGACTCTCGATGCTTTACCTTATCCTTTTCTAGTCTGAAGCTTTGTGAACTAGGTAAGGTTGGTGGACCAATCCTTTCTAGCTTCTTCACTTGTTTGATGAGGTCTTGGAAGGTTTGGATAGAAGAGGTACTCAAATAGGGTGTCATCCATTCTCCCCTTTGAGGACTAGTTTCGTTGTCTCAAATTAACTCATGGATTGTTCACACTTAATGTTGAGGTTTCTCCATCTTGTGATACAATCTAGAATTGACTCATTATCACATTTCAGTGTCGAGACAAAGTCTGCGATGGTCACTTATATTGCTAACTCCTCTGAACTTGTTTAAAAAGCCTCCTTCATTTATGCCCAATTTTGTATAGATTTAAGTTACAAACTAGCATACCACTCAAACATTGCTCCTGTCAAGCTTGCTGAAAATTGGCAGAGTAATAGTAAGGGATTGTTACTTGAATTTTCACACAAAGTCACAAAGTGAGTTATGTGCTATCTAGAATTGCCCAAGCCATTAAACTATTTGAAACTAGATATTATATAGCCTTTGAGATATGACACTTGATTATCATGGTTAAGGCATGGTTTGTCAGCATCATTACCCTACCCATCTCACTTTCTTGTCTCAACTATATAGCTACTATTCGTTATACTTGTTGTTGTATGTATGCTAGGGGTTTCATGTTGTCAGGGATCTCTAAAATTGGAGATTTGGTATCCTTTATTGGAGCAGGTACTTATGAAGGGTTTATGCTTTTGTGTATCTCATCTACAGGAGATGCGCCTTCTGTCGCCTCTGCTGTTTGAGATGGTTATTGAGATCGTTCTAACTTATCAATCTTTTGGTTCATTTATAACATCATCTCTATTAACTTCATGACCTTCTTTTGAGCTTGATCTTTCTCTTTGCTTTACTATCTCAATTATTCTTGCAATACTTCTATGGTCACTTCTTGATTAGAGCTTTCAGTTATGACTAGGTCTTCTATCAAAATATGATGCTCCTTATCCTGAGTAGTCTAGGCTTTGGGTTGAGGCTGACTTCTCCTATTAGTCAAGTCATCTCACTCAAGAGTCTACTCATAGAGTGGGTTGCCATACATTTTCTTTGAACTGGTAGCAAGGATTAGTTCACAATGGTCCTCTCCTTTTGGATTTATTCATTAGTAAACCTCACTTGGGTACCTTCTTTCAATGTTTGACTAGTTGGGATGTGGGCTCATGGTCCCTCCCAAAGTCATGGTGAGAAATGACACAATGTGAGTGATCTTATTTTGTAAGCCCTCGTATTGGGTATAACTTTACGGTGACTCTTATATTTTTGTTTAGTGATTTGCCCTTTTGTCATAGTTTTAAGGCAAGACTATGCCTCCTGTGACTTGCTCTTACTCTTCTTTAAATTACTTAATGGACCAAAAATGTTGGAGGTAGGAATAATGATGACCGACTTTGTTTGAGAGGTAGGCTTCCCAAGTCAACTAAAAATTTTAGCAGCTTTTCCTTTACTTGTGATGGTCAAGATGAGCTCTTCTTCATCATAGCCAATATTTGGATTTTCTTTTGATTACCCCCTATAAGGAGCTAGGTGAAGGGGGTCGAAGATTGAGTTTTGCTTTAGTCCTAACCTCTGGAAGATTGACATCCTTGTTGGCTGAGGTATGATTTCTAGCTCTTCATCTGAACAACCCTTCTCATTAGGGATGATGACATTAGGCCTCCTTCCCCCTAATAGAAGATGAGAAATAGACTGATTTTGCATGTTGACTACTTTAGCTGGTGCAATAGTAAGTTCCATTTTGAACTGGATGACCTCAGAGATGATCCCAAACTTGATTTGAACTTTAGCTACTTTTATAGCAATCATTGACTAAGGTAACTGACAATTAAATTTGACCCCAGGATGATAGTGTATCTTAGGGTGGAAATTCTCTTCATTGTTGCGATTTGATTCTTTGTTATGCAAAAGAGAATACAATTGATAAGTCTCTGATCATAATTCTATCTTATTAGTGTCTCTATTATATTAACTAGGTTTCTACACTTGGAGGATAAGTCATGTCCCATTGGGCATGCTAGAATTTGTGGGATCAAAATTGACCACCCAGGATAGTGGAGACCTCAGAGAGTAACCTCGAATCACAAATCAAAATTTATTTTAACTTAAAGTGCGATATTAGGTGTTGTGAAAACATGACTTTCAAAATGTGCAAGCCTTTATTGTTAATTACCCCGATGATTTTTAGGAGACTCGTAAAATGAAAATTTTAGTTAATAAAATAGAAACATAAAAAAGAAAGTATTTGATTGATTGATTTAAGAAAAATGGTACATGATTTAAGTAAGTATATACCCTCACTTTACAATGAATTTGAACATAGAATAATAGAAAATATAAAAGAAATAAAGAAAAAGAAGGAGTGGAGAAGAAGCTTTGATGTGTGTTGCTACCTCGCTCTTCCCTGTGCTGGACCACATGACATGTGACTCAGATCGACTCGATCTTTGGCTGGTGTTGATGGCATCGTCTGATGGGACATGAAAGGGAATAGAAGAAGTTTGAAGCATTTCAAATAGCTTTGAGCATCGGTGATAACTTCATGATTTAAAGTGTTTCTATTAGCCAATAAGGCATTAGCGATAACTTCATTGACATTGAAGTATTTTTATAGCTAATAAGACATAGACAATCACTTCTTTAGCTTTTTTAGTATTTCCATAGTAGATAAGGCATAGGTGATAACTTCTTTGGTTTTTAAAGTATTTTCATAATCGATAAGACATAAGTAATAACTTCTTTGGTTTAAGAAATGTCACCAACATCTTATGGGGTTGGGTATAGCTTTATGAATCACATTGTCAACTATTTTTGGGGTTGACTAGCTTGATGGGTGCTTCACCAACTACTTCTAGGGTTGGCTAGTGTGAAGAGCGCATTGCCAACTACTTTTGGGGTTGGCTAGCTTGAAAGGGCGCATGATCAATTGCTTCTAGCATTGACTAGTTTGAAGGATGTATCATTAACTACTTTTGAGGTTGACTAGCTTGATAGGCCATTGTCAACAGCTTCTAGGGTTGACTAGCTTGTAGGGTACATCATCACTTCTGAGATTGACTAGCTTCAAAATATGGTCAATGACTTTTGAGCGCATTGTTGATTGAGTTCATTCATTTGGTAGCATCAGCAATGACATAGGGAGTTAAGTATAGTTTTGAAGTGTAGACAATAGCTTTGGGAATGTTGACGATTAACTTCTTTGGTTTGGCAATATCACCAATGATTTATAGGGTTGGATATAGCTTTGAAGTGTGACAAATGGCTTTGAGCGTATTGGTAATTAATTTCTTTGGTTTAATAATGTCACTAACGACTTATGGGGGTTGGATATAGATTGGAAGATGCATTGTCAATGGCTTTTGGGGTTGGCTAGCTTTGAACTGTGACCAACTTCTTTAAGCATATTGGTAATGAACTTCTTTAGTTTGATAGTGTCACCAATGACTTATGAAGTTGTGTATAGCTTTGGAGTATTACTAAAGGCTTTTGTAACATGCCCAGTGAGACTCGGTTTGACTTTATTTAGTTCCATTTTGAACTAATTCTAGTTTAGGTTAGGGTGGTAACATCACCCTTTGTTCATGGCCTTGTAGTATTATTGAGGGTTTAGCACACCCAGTTAAACTCTATTTGACTCTGTTTAGTTCAGGTTTTAGTTTGACTTCATTTAATTTGAGTTGAGTTTGATCTTGTGTTGGACCTTTGTCGAGTTTGGGTCTGCATCTTGATGGACCTCAGCTTAAGTTCAAGTCAATTTAGTTCAAGTTGGTTTCAGTTCAGGCTCAGCCTAACTTAGTTTTGGTTTGATTTTGGGTTTGTCCTTTTAGTTTGAACTTGGTTTAACCTAATTAGGATTTTATTTGAGCTTAGTTCAATCTAGAATGGATTTGATTTGAACTCAATTTGATTTTAAATTAACCCATATAGAGTCTGATTAGGGTTGAGTTTAAGTTTATTTGGTTTAGGTTAACTTAATTTAGATTTTTTGAAGTTCAGTTTAATTTGGGTTTTAATCCATCTATTTGACCAATTTAAGTTCATTTGAGCCAACTTGACCTTTGTCCATTTATTTTGATTAAGTTACTTAAAATTAATTAATTTTGATTTAAGGATCCTTGGTTGTTTATGATGATTTTAGACAAACCCATAAGTTGGTTTTAATTATGCAAACTTTAGAATTTGGCTTAGTTTGTGAGCTCAAAAGTTGGCCTAAAGGCACAAGTCTAAGGGCTAATTGGATGCGAGTCTAAAGACTAACTTAGATGCTAGTCTGAAGGCTAGTTGGGTGCGAGCTTGAAGGCTAGCTGAGCGCGAGCCTGAAGGCTAGGTCAGTGCGAGTATGAAGGATAGCTAAATACATGCCCAAAGGATAGCTTAGATATGAGCCTGAAGGTTGGTTGAGTGTGAGCTCGAAGGCTAGCTAAGTGCAGACTCAAAGATTGGCTTGGATGCAAACTCGAATGTTGGCTGAGTGTAAGACAAAAGGCTGGCTAATTGCGAGCCAGAAAGCTAGTTGAGTGTGAGCCCAAAGGTTGGCTTGGATGCACACTTAAAAGCTGGTTGAGGTGCAAACCCAAAGGCTAACTGAGTGCAAGCCCGATGGCTAACTTGGATGCGAGCCTAAAGGATGGCTAAGTGCGAGCCTGAAGGCTGGTTGCACGTGAGATTGAAGGCTAGCTTAGATGCGAGCTTGAAGGCTGGCTGAGTGCAAGCTTGAATGTTGGCTAAGTGCGAGCCTGAAGGCTAGTTGAGTGCGAGCCCAAAACTGGCTGAGTGCAAGCTCAAAGGCTAGCTTGGGTGCGAGCTTGAAGGTTAACCCCAGAAGTAGCTGGCGGTGTGCCCTTCAAGTTAGTCAATCTAAGAAGTAGTTAATGAGTGCTCTTTTAAACTAGCCAACCCTAAAAGTAGTTGGCGATGTACTCTTCAAGCTAGTCAACTCCAGAAGTATTGACAATGCATTTTTTAAGCTAGTCAATCCTAGAAGTAGTTGACAATGTACCCTTTTAAGCTAGTCAATTCTAAAAATAATTGACAATATGCCCTCCAAGTTAGCCAACCCTAGAAGCAGTTGGTGATACTTTTCAAACTAATCAACCCTAAAAGTAGTTGATGACACACTCATCAAGCTAGTCAATCCTAAAAGTAATTGATGATACAAGTCTCAAAATTATGCCCAACCTTACAAGCTATTAGTGATGCTACCAAAACCAAAGAAGTTATCACCTATGCCTTCTCGACTATAGAAATATTTCAAAATTAAAAAAGCTATCACTTATACCTTATCGGTTATGGAAATACTTCATAAAAATAAAGAAGTTATCGCCTATACCTTATCGGCTATGAAAATACTGTAAACTTAATTGACAATGTGCTAGTAGGGCTGATGACTATCAAACCAAAATAAGTTAATTGCCAACTCTCAAAGCTATCAATCACACTTCAAACTAAACACAAAAGCCATTGGTAATACTATCAAGAGAAGTTAATTGTCAATGCTCAAAGCTATTAGTTACACTTCAAGCTAAACCCAACAAGCCATTAGTAATGCTATAAAAGAAGTTAATCACCAATGCTCAAAGCTATTGGCCAAATATCAAGCTAAACCCAATAAGCCATTGGTAACACTAACAAAAGAAGTTACTCGCCAATGCTCAAAGCTATCGGTCATACTTCAATCTAAACCCAACAAACCATTGGTAATGATATCAAAAGAAGTTAATCACCAATGTTTAAAACTATTAGTCACACTTCAAACTAAACCCAACAAGTCATTGTTAATGCTATCAAAAGAAGTTAATCGCCAACATGCTCAAAGTTGTTAGTGACCCTTTGAGCTAAATCCAACAAGCCATTAATAGCTCTATCGAAAGAGGTTAATTGCCAACATATTTAAAGTTGTTGGTCACATTTAAGCTGAGTCAAGTTTCACTTAGTCCAACACTTGGGAGTGAGGTAGTGGCGCACATCAAGCTTCTCCCACTTTCTCTCTTATCTTCTTTCATGTCCCACCTGGTAACATTTCAAACCTTAGTAGAACATGAGCCAAGATAGTCAGACACACTCTAAAATCAAACCAAGTTATCAACATCCACAAAAGATTAAATCAAGACTCATCAGAGTCAAGTTCCACTAGGTATAGTTCATAGGAGTAGGGTAGCAGTGCATATTAAGCCTTTTTCCATTTTTGTTCCCCTATTTTCATATTCTTTCATGATTACAAATTTAAATTTATTTTATTATAAAGTGAGGATATGTCTTTTCTTAAGCCATGTACCCTTTCTCAAAATTAATTAAGTGATGCTTTCGTCTTTTTTATGTCTCTATTTTATTATAGGTTTCTCATTTTAGTAGTTTTCTGATAAACATTAGTGTAATTAACAACAGGGACTTGTGCCTATTGAAAGTCATGTTTCCATAACACTTAATTATATACTCAATCCACTAAAACATTTTTGATTTATTATTTCAAGAATATTTTCCAAGGTCTCTACCATCTCGGACTATCAATTTTGATCCCACAATAGTAAGTCTAAAGATTTTGCATCATCTGAGCTTGACTTTGCAACTATTGAGCCTGAAGAGCTTGCATGGCATATTCTTGAGCTTTGAATATCTGAGTTATCTACTGAACAATAGTATCAAGGATCTAAAACTCTTGCCAATCCACCAAGTTGGAAGGCCCTTCAAGAATCCCTAATCCCCACTACCTTGGCTTATATTAGTTGACCTCATTTAGAGTTGAAGTACTATTGATGGCTTTTTTCTCATTGTCAATTGACTTTTTTTTTCATTTTTGGTTTGGGAGAATGATTAGTAACCTTAGTTTAAGCTAATTATTTCTAATTTCATAATTAATGGCTTCATGTCTTGTTGTCAATTAGGTTTGGAGCATCATCTATGGCTTTAAACCTATGCTTGCTGAGCTCGAAATATGATCGATAGCTTTATACTTATTATCAGTTGACTCCCTTTGAATATGACATTTGGTTGACTAACTGAGCAAGTTCAAGCCTGCTTTAATTTGATTTGAAATTGTTAGTGGCCTTAGCATATGCTAATCATTTCTAATTTGATAATTGACAACCTCTTTAGCTTATTATCGATTAAGTTTGAAGTATTGCTTATGGCTTTTGAGCTTGTGCTGGATAAGCTCGAAGTGTGATTGATAGTTTTATCCTTATTATTGGTTGGCTTCCTTTGAATATAATGTTTAGCTAACTGACTAAACGAGTTTAAATCTGCCTTAATTTAGTTTGATTTGAAGGAATAATTAGCGGTCTGGGCTTATGCTAATCATCTTTGATTTAATAACCAATGGTCTTTTTGAGCTATGTCCATTAGGATTTGAGGTGTTGTCTATAGCTCTGAACTTATTATCGACTAACCCTAATTAATTTGAATTTGACTGGACCTAGACTTAGTTTTAGCTCAAGTACAATTGGGTTCAACTTAAAGTTCATACTTGACTTTGATTTAAGTCTAATTTGATTCAATTTAATGTTCAAAACTTGATTTTGATCAAGTTTGATTTGATTTAATTTGATGTTTAGAACTTAATTTTGATTCAAGTTTGATTTGATTATATTTAATGTTCAAAATACTATTTTGATCCAGTTTGATTTAATTCAATTCAATATTCAAAACTTGATTTTTGATCAAATCTAATTTGATTCAATTCGACATTCAAAACTTGGTTTTGTTCAAGTCTGATTTGATTCAATTCGATATTTCGAACTTGATTTTATTTCAAGTCTAATTTAATTCAATTTGATGTTCAAAACTTGATTTTGATCAAGTTTGATTTGATTCAATTAGGGTTAGGTTTGACCTTATGTTAAATTCTCATCAAGCCTTAGACTTGATCCTTAATGGATCTTAGATCTAACCCTGATGGGTTCTTATTGAATCATTAATGAATCTTGGATCTAACCCTTCTTGAGTTCTTATTGGATCCTTAATGAATCTTGAATCCAACCCTGATTAGGTTCCTATTGGATCTTTAATAGATCATCATTCCAACCTTTATTGGATTCTTGATGGATCTTTATTAGATCTTAGATCTAATCTTGATTGGGTTCTTATTGGATCCCTAATAAATTTTAGATCCAATTCTAATCAGGTTAATGGATCTTAGATCCAACCCTCATTAGATTCTTGTTAGATCTAAGTTGAACCCGTTAATGTGTTTAGGCTCAACCCATGTTGAACCCTCATTGGATTTGGGTTTGAACCTTAATAGACTTGGGTTCAAATTCAAATAGGTTTTGGTTTAGGTTAACCTAGTTCAAGTTCAAGTTCAACCCAGTTCTAGCTTATGTTTGACTTGCTTCTGATTCAAGTTTGACCTAGTTTTAGTTCTAGTTTATGTTCGACTTGGTTTAGATTCAAGTTCAACCTAATTCTAGTTCAAGTTTGATCTGGTTTTGATTCAGGTTCGACCTGATTCTGGTTTAGGTATGATCTGATTATGGTTCAAATTTGACATGTTTCTAATTTAGGTTTGACCTAATTTTAACCGAATTATGATTGAATAAAACTTGGTTTGACCTAATTAGGGTTCAATTTGAATTGGTTTGACCCGATTAGGATTTGTTTGAATTTATTTTGACTCAATTAAGGTTTGGTTTGAACCAATTAGAATGAAGTTCATATGTGATTTGACCTAATTAGGGTTTAATTTAAACTTGTTTCAATTTTTTGGTTGACCGATTTGAACCCAATTAAGGTTAGGTTGAACCAACTTAATTTAGGTTAACCCAATTTAAATATGATTCAGTTTAGATCTGAACTGACTTAATTCAAGTTGACCCAGTTTGAACCCCATTGGGGTTGAGTTTGGACTTGATTTTATTTGGACTAATCCAATCAGGACTGAATTGGGTTTGTGTTTGAAATGATTTGAGTTAGGTTGACCCGATTTGGATTGAGGTTGGATCTAAATCAATTTGATATGGATTAACTTAATTTAGATTTTCGTCTGTTTCAATTTGAGTTTTGGTCCATTTATGTAATTAATTTAGGTCCATTTGTTGGTCGATTTGAGTAAAATAGGTTTAATTTAATAAGTTCATTTAATTTAGATAGATTGACTTAGTTTTAATATGATTAGATCAATTATTTTAATTGATTTATGCCAATCTATTTGACAAATTAATTAAAGAGCCCTCGAGCATCCATTGATCAGAATGACTTTGGATAAGCCTACAAGCTGACCCTGAGTCAATTTGACTTTCAAATGAACCCCCAAGCTGATTTTTGGTTGATTTAAATTTAGGGTGAGACTGCATTCTGACCTTTAGTCAATTAGACCTTTAAGTAAGCCTGCAAGCTAGCTTTGAATCCGAATTAACTTTTGGGTGAGTCCACAGGGTAGTCCTAAATTAAATTGAATTTTAAGTAGGCCTGCAGGCTAGTCTTGAGTCTGAATTAACTTTCAAGAGAGCTCGCAAACTGGTTCTAAATTGAATTAACTTTCAAATGAGCCCGTAGATCGGTCTTAAGACAAAATTGACTTTTAGGCTAGCCCTCGAACTGGCTCTAAGCCAATTGACTTTCAAGCAAACCCGAGGACTAGCCTTGAATCAAAATTGACTTTCAGATGACCCCGTAGGCTAGCTTTGAGTCAAAATTGGCTTTTGGAGAAGCCCGTTGATTGGCCCTAAGCTGATGAACTTTCAAGTGACTCCACAAGGGGCCTTGAGTAAGAATTGACTTTTAGGTGAGCCAACGAATTGGGCCTAAGCTGATTGATTTTTAAGCGAGCTCTGGCCTTAAGTTAGAATTGGATTTTAGACAAATTCACAGACTGATTTTAAGACTAATTGACTTTTGGATGAGCCCATATATCAGCTCTATATCGAAATTGACTTTCAGACGAGTTAGCAGGGTGATCCTAAGTCAGTTGGCTTGAGCATGGAAATCGAGGCAACATAACTTTTTTGGAAGTGCAACATCTTATTATTTTATTTATGTATTTTTTTCTTCTTGATAATTGGCCTGATTTCTTTTTTTTAACAAGCCAAGAACCTCATTTTTTATTTTTTTTTCTTTTTTATTTTTCTTCTTCTCTGTTTTCCCTTTCTTCCCCGAACCAGCCTATCCCCCTCGTTTGCTTTCCTTCAACTAAGCAATGAACGCTAAACCCCCTCATCCCATGACTAAATTTGGATGGATCTGGCCCTTCCCAGCAAGTGATAATAGTCGTAGTGCTAGAGAATAGGCACTCTTCGGTGGCAGATAGGGCTTGGCCCTCTTCACAGTGGGCTGTGATTAAGAAGGGAGTTGTTGGCGGTGAAGAGGGCATGATGGAGTTGCTTTTGCAGCCAGGAGATGCTGGCATTGATAGGCACCATGGCATGGCAAGGTTGGCGATGAGGTACAAGGGCCCACGCAGTAGGCGTAAGCAGGAACTGTGGCCGAAGCAAGGAGAAATAACCAACATGGGAGCACAAGGGCACATGTGTGTAGGGTCTTTGACGATCGCGATTGTGCACAACAGTAGAGCTCATCTCTCCCCTTTTCTTGCGGGATTATGGGGCTTATATAGGAATTAAGAAAATAAATCATGATTTGAATCACCTAGATGATCAAATTTTTGATTTCAAATTTGAATTAATAATCTATTTATCTAGTTGTAGATGAAATTTGAATTGATTTGAATTTTTAGATATGATTATACCATTTCACAAAATTATGAAATCAAAGGGCTTATTTATAAATTTTTCACCTCATGGATTATTTTATAATTTTCATGAATTTAAGGGGTCTATTTATAAAATTTATTGTAAAGACTTATTTTTAAGATTTCAAAACTATCAAGGTATTTTCTATTTGTAAAATAATAAATTTTAGACTTATTTGTAAATCAAAATTTTGATAGATCTATTTGTGTAAAGCAAAAATTACAGGGATTTATTTGGAAATATGAATTTTTGGGAGGTTCATTGTAAACCCTAAATTTTAAAGAGTTTTCTGAAATGTTTTGCAAAAAAATTTATCACAGAGACTTATTTATAAGAAAGATCCAACTAAAAATCTATTTGTAAAAATTTATTTGGCCTAGAGACCTATTTGTAAAGATTTCATATTTTCATTTTGGCTCAAATTTTGATGTACTTTAGGCCTAATTTTGGTCCAAAATTTGGCCCACTTAAATCCGTTTAGATTGAATTCAATTTAAGCCAAATTTCTTAATAATTCAAGTTTGAATTGAAATCAATTTTGGTCAAATTCGATCATAATTCAAGTCCAACTTGTTATCCCTTCTAATTTGATAATGAACAAATGATATTTGATAATTTATTTGAGTTGTATTTAACCAAAATACTTAAAGCTCTCAAAGAAACGTTCAAAAGCTTCAAGAAAAAGAAGAAGAAATGCAATAGTAGAATGGCAAGCATAGCTTGATGAGATAAAGAGATAGCGTCGGACAGCTTGAAGGTGACTACAACCACTTGAAGACTCACAAGTGACCTAAATAAGGCCAAGATAACTCAAGAAATCAACATTGACTAGGTTTAGTATTCTTTTATTTTTAGTTGAGTCAAAAACTTGTTTGAGATAAATCATTTAGCGTTCAATATCACGTAGAGTTTTATAGGAAGCTCTTAACATAAAAAGTAATATAGAAATATGATTAGTAGTTTGCTATATCTTAGTACAAGTAGACCCAATATCATATTTAGTATTTGTTTATGCGCTAGATTTCAAGCATCTCCTACAAAATCATATGTAGTTGTTGTAAAATACATATTTAGATACCTTAAGGACACACTAGATTTAGGATTGTATTATTCAAGAGATAGTTATTTTAATTTGATTGGTTTTTGTGATGCAGATTATACTGGATGTCATGTAGATAAAAAGAGTACTAGTAGCATATATCAGTTTCTTGAAAAATATCTTATCTCATAAAGTTTCAAGAAAAAACTTAATAGCTCTTTCTACTACCGAAGCCAAATATATAACTGTGAGGTGTTATTGCTCTCAAATCTTATAGATGAGGCAAACACTTAAAGATTTTTGTTATACTTTTTCAAACATACTAATTTATTGTGGCAATACTAGTGTAATTAGTTTGTCCAAAAATTTGGTACTATAGTCTCATTCTAAACATATTAATATTTGTCATCATTTTTTTCGAGATCATGTTTTGAAAAAAGATATTTTATTGATGCTTATTAAAATCGATTGTCAACTCACGGACATTTTCACAAAGCCCTTAGATGAGTAGTGATTTTGCTTCATTCGAAATGCTATTGGTATTGTAAAGTTTTCGTAATTTACTAAGTTTTTGGAATTAAGGTTTTAACTTCTTTTAGTATTTTTTTATTGGTTGTATAGTTTTTATCTAAATCAAACACCTGATGCAAAAACAAACGTCCAACTCTAAATAATTATGTGCTGTCAAACTCTCTGTCAGACGTCCATTTCTAAACTGGACATTGGATATAGCAGTTCTGAGCTTGTATTTTCTTGCTGTCAATGTCCAAAATATGAACTAGATGTTCAATAGGTAGAAGTGGAGCTCAATTTCAAAGAATTAAACTCTAGCTGCCTGTCTTTTTCCCCTCTCTATCGCTCACAATTCTTCTACTCTAGCACTCTAGCATCCCTGTTTGGCAATCCAAGGTGTTGTACCTCAATTTGGGTCCATTTCCTTGGTCTCTCATCCTTTCACACTACAATTTCATGTTTTCTTCTCCGAATGGTCAAGAAATTCAAGAGTCTTATCTCCAAAAAAAGAAAGGGTGAAGGATCTTCTTCTTCCTCTAGTAATGACCCCTTTCCCTCTAAATTTATATCACAAGAATCATTTACTCAATTCAAATCAAGTTTGCCAATTCTCGTATTTTTATTCCTCACACCATTAATTTTGATTATCTTCATTTTTTAAATCTAAAGACCCTATTTGATCAAGGTTGGACATCCTTTTTAATTAGACGTGAAACCTACTATGATTACGATATCTGAGTTTTCTATGTGAATGCCAACTTTGATGAAAATTCTATTAATTTTGACTTGAACAAGGCTAAGACAACTCAAAAAATTGAAATCAATTAGGTTTAACTTTATTTTAGTTTTAGTTGAGTTAAAAACTTATTTTAAATAAATCATTTAGTATTCAATGTCATACAAAGTTCTACAGGAAGCTCTTAAAAGAGCTTTCTTGACTAAACTGGATGTCTGGTTCAGAACCAGATGCTCGGTTGAGTTAGATTGAGAATTTCAGTCCAAGGTAGAACCAAATGTCCGATTTGTAATCGGATGTCTAGCTGGCAAATTGGTCTAATAGAACTGGACATTCATTTCAGAAATGAATGTTTGGTTCACAGAATCTATGTGACTATCAGCTAGTTTTTTGAGCGTTGGAGTGAACCAATCTTTAGGATCTCACTCCCAACAACTTGTTTTAATCCATAAGATATAAATAGGTATGATTGAACTTTTTTTTAATAAGTTTTACAACTTTATTTATCATTTATAGAAGAGATTAAGACTCCATACCTTTTAGCCGAGAAATGCTCTAAACTTTTTAATCTCAAAATAAATTCTCATTGCCGTTATTTTCAACCTTTGAGTGATTTTGTAGCTAGCTTAAAATATATTATCTTTCCTTTTTCTACTTATACATACTCCAAAGTATTAGGAGTGTGAGAGCAAAAATACTTCAGTATGGAGTGGATCTTCTTAGTGGGAGAAGGATCAGTTTGTATAGGTTTAACTTCACCTGAAAGAAACAACACTCTGGTTTGGAGTAGTTTGGAAAGGCTTGGCTTCATTTCAAAAAACAACATACTAGCATAGTGATTCAAATCATCAAGATGAGGCAGGAACCATGGAATAGGAGCGGTTGGTCTCCAAATCACGTAAAAATCATGGTACACTTTTCTTTATCTTTATCTTTATTTACACTATTGTACTTGTTGTTGATTGAGAATTGATTGAAATTGATTAAAAATTTGAATGTAATTATGTTAGAATTTATATTGGGACTTGATCATATTTATAATCGTAATTTATATTTTGTTTTCTATTTCAAATCCCCTCTCCCCTCTCAAAGCTTGCCATATGGGCCAATATAACTAAGACCTATATTTGAGCCATAATTCAATAACATCCAATCTTTGATTTCAATCAAATTCGTATCGAATATAATCTTTAGCAAAAATTATATCGAATAATTACCATGAGTCCTGAACTTCCTGGGATTGATCTCCAAGAATTGTTATCAAATAGTTTTCATAAATACTTGGTCATCTTCCTATATACATCGAGGTTATTGAGCTCCTACGATTAGGACTTGCAATAGGCCTAGCCCACACAAGCGTGGGTAGGCCCAAAGTTGGCCCGTATAAGTTTGAGGCATGTTGAAATCTGTTAAAACCTGCTAATTTTTATATTAAGCTCGTTTAGGATTTGGCCCGTTAAATTTATACTACGCCCATTAAAGTCTATTAAGCCTATTCAGAACGGTCAATATCTATATTTATTGCTTCTAATGATATACTAAAGTGGTGCCTACAAATAAATTAATATATCTCATTAATAAAGTGATACCTAAACAGACTTCCAATCGGACTCTAATAATTTTTTTAAATAAATTCAAAATTCAACGGGCTATTCAGAAGGCCCATTAAGTATTTTGAATGGATTTTAAATGGGCTTTTAACCAATTCGGTCCATGAGTCCAATCACTCCTTGGATTAGTTGACAGCCCTACCTACGATTGCCTCGGGATCAGCATGCAAAAGCTGAGATCTTTGAGCCTTCATAGCTATCTTGGATTTAGAGTTTGCTTAGGATATCAATACTATGACTACCAAGCTCACTTACCCTTAGAATAAGTCTACGTCTTCTCCTTTGTGCTTCAAATTCGATAATTAACTTTGACTATTAGCTTGAGTTGTGAATGCGATTTTGGCTCATTTCTACTTTCAATTCATGAATATGGTTATTTTAACTCAATATAACATCAGATTCTTTTTCTAAAACTAGCATGTCTCTTGTTTCATGATGCATATCATTTTGTCCATATTCGTTTAACCGCTATTTTTCATTTATTATGCATATAAATACTTACTATCTATAGACCTGGCTCTTTTATATATATGAAGCACTCCTCCTCCTAAATTTTCTCACACAAAATCTCTTGAAATAAAAAGAAAAAAAAAAAAAAAAGGAACGAGAAGAAACAATATGGGTCGTGCTCGGGTCTCAATGGGGCCCATCGCTGATAACAAGATTCGGCGGACCACCTTTCGCAAGCGGGTCACCAACCTTCAAAAGAAGGCCTTTGAGCTCCACAAACTTTGTGATATCGATGTTTTCGTTATATGCCTTACTCCAGAAGCTCCTGGCCCCATAATGTACCCATCCAACCCATCTGAGCTCCACCGCATCATAGCCCGTTACATCGCCCTTCCCCCCTCCGCCCGCACCAAACATGCACAGGCCCCCAAAGATATTAACAAGAAGATATTCCAAGCCGATCAGTGGCTCAACTTCCCAGTGCCATTGCTCAATGATCTTGCTAGTGACTTGGATGCTAAGATTGAGCTTTTGGGAAAAAGGATTATGAAACTGGAGAATGAGAATGAATCAAAGGTGCCGTCGCAAGAGATGAAGGATGCTAATGCTGTGAACTACACTGGTATGATTTTTTTTCAAACTCGCTTCCCTCTAATGGTTCATGCAGTTTGGTCTGATAATTTTATTGCAGATAATGGCATGAATAAGCATCAGGTTCCGACAATGATGACCAAGCAAAATTTCCTAGCCCGTATTGGTGGTGCTCCGATGGCGACTGAGTCTAATCTAATGAAAGTGAATAATGAAATGTCTTGAGGTGTTTATGTATTTCTGAATAGAAGAGGGTATAATTTCTGATTCCAATTGCTCTTCAATCTTCTTCTGTATCGGGTTATTATAGAGATCAATAAAATATATGTTGTTTCATGTTTTATGGGCAAAGGCCAAGCCCTTTCTTGAGCTGGAGTGTTCTATGTTTACTTTGAGGTATTCATGTTAGTTTTTTTTTTTTTTTTTTCAAGGGCCAAAAGACAAATACTGAGAGGTTGGCATGAAGTTTATCTACCAATTATGCTGAAATTTAAGTACAAAGCGAAACAAAGAGCTACAGGAAAAACAACCCATTAGAAGGTGCTCACAATCGATGGTTCCGGAAGCAAGGCAAAATCTTGGCAGTCCTACTGAATGGACACAAAGAAAGAACTATGAAGCCAAATAAAGTTACAACTACGTCCAATAACTAGGGTCCTCATGGGAGTCTCATATTTAGCTTCAAAATTTTCCATTGCTATGACAATGGTTCTATCTTTGTGAATAACCTCATCTGATTTCTTTGCAATGAGCACGAGAGATCCTTCAATCCTCCTGTTTAAATGGTCCCAATGATAATGAAGTTGAGACCGGGACTAACACAATTTGTTTGCATATCTCAATAGGGAAAATTAGATGTAGATTGTGAAATCCTACTTTCTATTGTCATTCAAGTTTTTAGCAGGAAGATAGTTCACTCGTTGATTCAATGTTCTTGGTGATAGCCAAGAGCAAGAAAGAGCACTCCCTCCGCAATCATCTACGGAAATCTTATTATGACTTTGTGGATGTTCTTTTTTTTCCCTTGTATGTATTATTACCAAAATTATTCATGTTATCGCATAAGCTTGGAAGTAGTGCTATTTGTTTCACTTCTACACAAAACAAATGACATGCATCGCTGCTCCAAAGGTTGAAGCCGAGAACTTGGTCGAGTCAAGGGCTAATTGTTGGAATTTTTTTTTTTTTTTTTTAATTTTGGTGGTTTGGAAGATAATCAAATTTCCAAATATGATTTGGCTATAAATTTTAAAAATAAATTTGGCTATTTTCGATGCTTGATTTGGACAATTTTGTTTTCTCTTTTCTATCATGCAATTCTAATACCCATATCCCACTGAATTTTTTTCATCCGTTAAAGCAAAGAAAAATTATTTGGAATTTAATTCAAATTTCTCATAGCGTAAGAAATAATTTTATAAACGTGTTTTATTTTGTGTTCTCTGTGTTGAGCGACGGTGTAATGGGTTGCGTGATCTAATAGCCGCCATCCAATCAATAGATAACCACGTATGAGTGCTAAATCAATCAATCAAAGTAGCATAAAGGGTTTGTGTTTGGCTAGAGTTTAATGTATGCAATTAGGGTCTGCCACCTTAAATTAAGGTTATGAGATACATGTGATTTAGTTGTGGTGTTGTTTAGATAGTTTTTATCAAATTAAATTTAATAAAAAAAACTTAGATTAGCATTGGAGTTCAAATCATAGCACAAATTTGACAAAAATTTAAGTTTAATTCAAACTTAAATTGTTGTACATTTTAGACTCAAATTGAGTTCAGTTTAAATGGATTGATTGGACTCAAAACTCATTAAAAATTTGAACTAAAATGTGAGAAATAAAATTTTTATAAATAAATCTCTGAATCAAATAAATTTTTTATAATTAGGTATCTGATCATAATTTTCTTTTACACATAGGTCTCTCATTGAATTTTTATCTTATAAATAGGTACTTAAATTGAAATGTTTTTAAAATAGGTTACTGAATTAAATAAATCTTTACAGATAGGTCCCTCATTAAATAAAACTTTATAAAAAATTTTTGGGATGAAAATTCTTACAAAAAAATTTATGAAGATCTTCAAATTACAAATTGGTTCTCACATAATTTAGAGTTTGAAAAAATACCCTCAAAGATTAATCATTACATATTGGTCTTTACAAAATCTAAGATTTGTAAAAAAACCCTTCAAAAGTGTATATTTGCAAATACATCCTTAAGATTTCTATCTTTTGCAAATAAAACCTCCATGAAATATTAAATTACAAACGTCATATTTTACAAACTTACAAATAAATACTTCACAAATTTTTATTTATAAATAAGTCTAATTTTATTATTTTATAAATAGGACCCTAGAAATTTTTAAATTTTATAAATAAATCCTTATGGTCATATTTACAAAAGAGTTCTCAAATTTATGAAAATTACTATTAGTCCCTGAAAACAAAAATTTGCAAATAACCCCATGAATTATGTGATATCACAAAACAATACAAATTTGATCCAAATTCTCATCTACAAATAGAAGATCTCATTCATAAAATAGAATCAAACCATTCAAAATTCAAAAATTTGTAATTAGCCTAAGTTTGATCATTAACAACAATTCAAATTTTGAATTGATAGTTATCCTGATTATGACTATAAAAGGCCAATAAAATCTTATGAATTAAGGAAGAGGAACAACCTAAAATAGGAGGAAAAGAATGATTAGAATCCAGGAAATAAATAAGAAATCAAAGAACTAGAATATGAATTAGAAGGTAAGTACTCATCTTTCTTTCTTTGTTCTTTCTCCCTGTCCTTCTCCTGTGCTCCTCCTTCCGTATCCATGAGCTATCTTTATTTTCTTTTTTTCTTATTTTTTCTCTTTTTTTATTTTTTTTACAACCTTCTCTTTTTTTTATTTTTTTTCTCCCCTTCTTGACAGCCAATAACTCGTTCTTTCTTTTTTCTTTTTTTTCTCTTTTCTTATATCTTCTTCTTCCTTACTTTTCTTTCTCCTCCACCCATCTCTCTCTCCTTCACCCCAACCAACCCTTCTCCTATTCTTTCACCTTGCTGTCCAAATTTGTCCAGATCTAGCCAAACACGGCAATCGGAGATGATGCAAAGGAGGCGACAGTGCAAAATAAAGTAGAGAAGAAGAGTAGAAAATAAAAAGAATAGATAAAAACTTACCTTTTTTTTGTCTTTCTAATTTCTCTGCACCTAATCTTCCGTACCTCTCCTCTTTGATTCATTTTTGACTTTTGTCGCTATATTTTACCTTATTTTTTTATTCACAAGACTATAGATTTTTATAGGCATCACATATGAGATCACATGAATCTTCATTTAAATTTTAAATTGTGGATGATAATTTTGTTATTTGAATTGGATATCGATGATATTTGTTTCTTTTTTATTTGATATGGATGTAAATGAGAATTCTCTCCGTTTGAGCAAAAATTTCCATTTTGGAAGCTAATTTGTAATTTTGAAGAATTTGAGGCCTTTTCATAAATTTGATTCTAAGAATCTATTTTTAAAGCATCAAAACTTTTAAATTTTTTTGTAAAGTTTTATTTACAAAGTAATAAAATTTGGATTTATAAATAAAAATCTTTCAAAGACTTATTTGTATGAATTTTCAATTCAAGGACCTTTTGTAAAAGTTTTATTCAGTCAAATACCTATTTATAATAATTTATTAGATTCAAGGAACTATTTGTAAAGATTTTTTTTCTCTTTTGGCCTTTGTCAAAGGCACTACAACTCTTAATACACATGTTTGAAAGTAATAATGTCATTATCAAAACCAATTGGCCAATAATCTTTCCTCTTTTGATGAGAAAAAACTCATGATTAGATATAACATGTGTGCAAGAAATAGTAAAATATGAAAAAAAAATTAAAACTAGAAAAAATATTTGCAAGATCTCCCCTTATAATATTCTCCCCTTGTGAACCATACAATTAGTAAACTACACAATATAATCTCCTCCTTAATAGATGCTCCCTATGAGAATACATACAAATGCATTTATTCGCAAAACATTTGACAGAGTCTCCCCTCACCATATCTTGACGGCATCCCACCACTGCTAAGTCAAGTTTATGTTTTAGTCAGCTACTTACAAATACTAAATGTAGCATCTCAATGAAAACATTGATGAGTTTCGGTGGCTCAAATTCATACAAAACTCATCCTTGGGAGTCTAGTTCATTATTCTAAAGTCCAGTACCACTGTTATCTAAACCTCTTATCAATTTTGGAAGCCTAATCTGACCATTGTAGCCCATCTATCTCAAAGCCCCTACATCTCCTTCATGAGAAAGTTGTTCTTAAGCAATAGGAGGTCTAGTTGAGATATTGCAACTCAGTCCTCGGGACAAACCCTCTCAAATTTTCCAACAACCCTACACCATCTCCTACTATGCGACAAGATTAGAGACGTTAGTGTACAATCTCCCTAGTAGAGTAACAAAAATACCCTCAACATCACCCTTGAATTTCAACTCTATCATGAGATATATAAGTCCCAATACCTCGAGATATGAAGGTAATGCTCACACAATTCTTATAATACAACACTAGCTAGTTTTCCATCTCCCAAAGTGAGTGATCCAACTAAGGCTTTTTCTAACTTGAGCATCAAAATGGCCTCCACTGGCAAACCCTAGACAAGCAGCTACTTTATTTTGTAGATGGAGGTAGTGCAATGTCCTTCGAGTATAGAAGGACTCTTCTAGCAGTATTTCATTAACATAAACATCCCTAAATATCTTTTTGTTATAATAAGTGGTGCTTTCATTGAGATCCTCCACCATCATCTCAGGTGAGATCCCACAACTATGTCAATGCAAACCCACTCATCTATAGCCAAAAAATGTCAGGCCACACAAGGAGCTAATCTCAGTAGCTCTTCTTCAATCACTAGAAGAACCCCACTAGATGGTGCCCCTTAACACATCATTAGATCCTAATAACAATAGCAAGGTACTAACTCAATGGTAGCTTCCCAACATCCATATCAACTTGGGCTATTCACACAAGCCCGATCACCCTAGGGAGACTCGCCAAACTTAGTCTCAAGGATTGAGTTCAATTAGTTACTCAGTAAGTGCAAACCCTTGGCCAACTTGTGCAGGATCAAAAAAATTTTCTAGAGTTGATCCTGACAACTCCACAACCACATCAACAAGTGTGCCACATTGGAGGCTGATGAAACTCGATAGAAGACTAGGACAAGTCTCTAGATCAAGGAGCTACAAGGGATGCAAATGGCCTCCAAGCTAACAATTTTACACCTATGAGGGAGCATTCCCCTCATAATTAGGCATTCTAAGGCTTGGATCATGCTGCCAATTGGTATGAGAGGTAAAGATGAGTTAGCAACATTTAGGTAAACGAGCTATCTCAGGCTAAAATATCCTCACTAAGACAGGGCAAACCCATAGAGCTTCATCCTGTGGTAAGAGTGATTACCTTGAGCACCAAAGAAGTAGAGAAGAGAATTGCAAAAATAGTGTAATAAAGAATTTGTGGTATCATACCAACACAAGCATGCATTTATAGTGGGATAACTACACTGGCCCAAAAATAATATCTAAAGCCCCACAACAAAAATTCTAGCAACCTTAATGTGAGGCATACAACAAAACTTGAGACCCGGTAGATCACATTAGCTCCTTTAAGAATAGCATGCTCCTTCAGGGAGTCATGGAGGTAACAATGTGCAAAGTTTTTTCAGCCACTATATGGGCCAACCAGAGCATGGTTCTCAAATTGGTTGAGAGGTTCAATAACTAGACTTCAAGATCTTGATCATAAATTTGTCAATAAGTTTGGATCCTTGGTGTAGTGTCTCCAAGATTCATCCATGCTTCTAGCAATTCAACAGAAAGATGGTGAAAGCTTGTGAGATCATCTCTCTTACTCCAATGCAGCAAGAATCCAAGTCAATAATATGGATAGTTCCATTATGTTGGCCACACCAATGAATGGGCTCTGAGCTGAAAATATTGCATACGAGATGGTCAAAAATCTATCTAGCGGAGTTCATGGACCAAGTTTTGTAGCACATTGATGCAAAAAAAAACTGATGGTAGCCCAAAGAAAGATGAAGAATCTTGAACAAAGAAGGAACATAAAGACATAAAGCTACAATAATAGAAAAGGTCCATAAAAAAGCTATGAGATCACGGTCCATAAATTTCAAGGTACATCTTACTGAATCAATCTCGTACTGAAGCTCTAGCTTAAATAAAGGATTGCGACTACCTTCAAAGGCCCCTGAGACTTCATCAAGATTGCAACAAAATTGATTAGTTAAAATATTGTAAGTTTCATTGTGACGACAATCATAATATAAAGGAGTGCAGAAATCTTAAAACAAAAATTGAGAGGTTAATTAGAGAATGACACTTGAAGCAATTTTTCAAGCAAAAGTAGGAAGAAGGTCAGCAATTTCAACTACCACCTCTAGCCCCCAAAGGCTTTAAGCAAAAAGGACAATAGCCTCCTACTAGAGATGAGGGGAGTCTCGAATATATTATTTAACCTATCAAGGGGTATCAAGCAATGATCATGGATGACCTTGTAATAAAAAGTGGGAACTCACCTAAAAACAAATATCAAGCTCCCATTAGAGGGTAGGATCATAACAAGAGGCCAAGAGAGCACAAACGTTATAGCTCATCCCTAGTGGTTTGGGATTCAAGAAAAACCATGGTTTAGCATGATGATGCCTTAGTGGTTATAATCATGTTGGATGATTACTTGACAAGATGAGTAATGGTGAATACAAGGGGCCAACCTCTAAGACACTATAAGGGGCATCTCACTGGTTTTGCAAGGGATTCATTGGCCCCCAAAGACATTGTTAGACTCTATTTGACAATAGGAGAGGATAAGAGGAGTCTAACAATATTCACCAACTTTTTGATAGTGCATTCAAGGTACTCCTTACAATGCAATATTGGGGAGACTAGCATTGAACCAACTCTAGGCAACGATCTCCATATACCATTTGGTAATATGGTTCTCAATGAAATTTGGGATAGATAAATCTTGTAAAGATTGTGACTTACCTTAGCATTGTTATGTCACCCATTAGGAGGAGCAAAGATAAAAGCGTAAGAAAATTTAAGAAAAAGACTCTCAAAAGACCAGAGGCTGTGGAGCAATTAGTGTGCATATTGTTGGATAAAGTTGTGGGTCGCAGCGTCAAGGCTGGAGATAAATTGCTAAAGCTTATCTTTACCAAACTTCACAATCTCTTAAACATTAACTAGGATGTATTTTCCTACTCGTCAGATGACCCCCCAAGAATTCACCCCCAAATTATAGAGCATAAGTTGTAATTTGTGAAGGTATGAAGCTTGTAAAGTAAAAAAGGCATCATTTTGCTGCAGAGCAACAAAAAGCTATAGCCAAAGAGGTAAAAAAAGCTCTTGGGTGCAGGTTTTATATGAGAAGTTTTATACCCATAATGGCTACCTAATTGTATCATAATCAATAAGAATAATTGCAAGTGGAGAATGTGTGTAGATTTCACTAACTTTAACAAAGCATGTCCCAAGGATTGCTATCAACTCCCTATGATTACCTAACTAGTGGATTCTATAACTAGATATCAACTTTTGAGCTTTCTCAATGACTTCTAGAGGTATAATCAAATCAAGATGCAACTTGATGAGGAGAAAAATTCCTTTATCACAAACCAAGGGACATTCTATTATAAAGTCATGGCTTTTGAATTGAAGAATGCAGGAGCCATATACAAAAGGATGGTAAGTCAAGTCTTCAAGTCATAACTCAAAGAAACATGGAGGTATATGCAGATGACCTACTTGTGAAGCATCCATACCTCATATTATATAGCATATTGCTATGAGAACTTAGTACCCTATGCAAATGTAAGTTTGAATATGAAGAAATGCATATTTGGAGTCGCAACGAAAAATCTGTAGAATACATGGTCTCAAATTGAGGAATTGAAGCAAATTCTGAGAAGATGAAAGCAGTACTAGAAAAAAGCACCCCCCCCCCCCCCCCCCCCCCCCCCCCCCCTCTCTTTCCCCTCTCGCCCCCAAAAACCCAGTCGTCCTCCTCCTCTAGTCAAGGAGTTGCAATGCCTCACTAGAAGACTGGTGGTTCTATGTGCGCTGGCCTTTTGGTTTTCCCAGACACTTTCGGTGACATCTTCAGGCTTGACGTCCTCCAATGTGTGTCTCAACCCTTGTTGAGTAAGAATTGCACGAACTCTTGCTTGCCAAATAGGAAAATCCTTGCTTTCCATTGAATTTCTCTATATCGAACTTCGTAGTAGACATATTGAACCAAGCTCTGATACCACTTGTTGCGGAAAATATCGATGTCCACCACAATTCACAATATAGAGGAAGAACAGAAAAGATGAAAAGATAGCACACAAGAGATATATGTGGGAAGACGATCCAGAGAATATTGTATTGATGAGGAAGAGAAAAGAGAAGATTACAACGACGGAGACGAAACTCCAATATCACCAACTCTCACTCTCTATTTTCTATATCTTGAGACCCTTACATCAATGGTGTATTTATAGATGTGGCCTAATAATGTTTGAGTCAAAATAGAAGACTGACTCAAATAAGACTTCTACTAATTTAAGACTTCTAGAAGATAAATCTAGATAAGGATTAGGCCCATTAATATAATTAAGACTATCCGGAAAATCGGGATTCGAGACACCATAAAGCCAACAAGTTGTCATTGGATAGGTGCCAAAGAATTGATGGTTCTTGACATGCCCATCCTAGCCTCTTGAACTATATATTGAAATTCTTCATTGAGACAAAATTCTATCATGAAATGATCAACCTATTCTTTAGCAAAGGTCTTCTCTACCCTAGCATCTAAAGCCTTTACCTTCTTCAGAACAACCTCAAGGTTTAAAGCACTCAAAAATGGAGGTTGTTTGAAGGTCAACACAAGCTTCAAGAAGTTTCCTCTTTAACTAAGTTCCCAATGTCTTAGCTCATTCTAGTCTGTATAGTGTTTCAGCCTCCACTTTAGCTACTTAAGTTACATTATCCTAAAGCCTTAAAAGATGATGAGTGATATTGAATATTATGTTTCCTAATTATAACAAGGAATAATAGTCATTGATATGAGTTGAGAGTAAAAGCAGAAGTAAGTTGTGACTTATACTCCCATAGTGGTCTGCAACAAACGTGACGATGTCTTCATGGGATAGATTTTGGAGTTCAAGACCATGTTGCCCCACATCATAACCTAGGGCAAGGTTTGGGAGGAGAATACAAAGTACAACTCTTCTCTACACATTCTTATTTGGATAATTTTTATTCAAGTTAGATTCAATGAGAATTTGGTCAAAATCAAAGATTTGATGTCACTAGATTATGGCCCAATGTTAGCTCTCAATTGAACTTAAATGATGATTGAATATGACAAAAAATTTAGCTTGATTCGAACCTAAATTAATATAAAATTTGAGCTCAAATTAAATTCATCCCACATTGGCTAAGTGGACCAGATACTTGAATTAAATAAAACCCAAAATTTATCAAAAATCTGGATCAAAATAAAAAATTAAAATTTTTATAAATAAATCTATAGACCAAATAAATCTTTATAAATAGGTCTCTAATTAAATTTTTCTTACAAATAGACCCTTAAAATAAAAATTTTTCTGAAGAGGTTTAAAAAAATTTTTAAATGAAATTTTGGCCCTCGTAAAACTAAGATTTGTAAATAAATCTTTGAAAAATTTATATTTACAAATGAATACTTGAGATTTTAAATTGTAAATCTAATATTTACAAAATTACAAGTAGCTCTCTCAACTATTTTTATTTATAAAATAAATTCAAAATTTATTATTTTTACAAATAAAATCGTATAAAAAAATTTTATAAGTTTTAAAATTTTACAAATAAATGCTTATTACTAATTTTATAAATAAATCTCTAAATTCATAAAAATTATGAATTAATTCTCAAAGATAAAATTTTTATAAATATCTCCTATAATTCTGTAATTTTAAAAGATAATATAAATTTCAAATCTTATCCAAAGCATCTACAGCAATCATCCTTGTGCTCACATGCCACCCTCCTGCCTCTCCTACTTCGGCAACCTGTACCACCATCAATCACCATCAGTCTTATCGCCAAGGCCCATGCGCTCGTGACCCTCCCCGAGGCACCTCCACGCTCAACGTCAGTCTCTCACCACCTCCTGCACCGTCGACCTATTCTTACTCCCGACCACTCTTCCAGCACCCTTGCGACATCGAGTCCGACACCCTTAGCTCCGACATCACCGACCCTGCCATCTGCGAAGCTGTGGCTGCCATTCTTAAATCCAATCCCGGACGCCGCCATCGCCCGCCTGTGCTGGCACCAGCGGTCAGATCCAACCGGAGAATGATGAAGAAGACAGAAGGGGAGGATGCAAGGGAGGTCAGTTTTGTTGAATTCGATAGGGCCGGGCAATGGATTCCAAACCGAACCGTACGGAATTAAAATAAATCGAATTAAAATTTTTTATTTTAAATATTTAAAAAACGAAACAAATCAAAATATTATAAAAATTGAATTAAAATCGAATCGAAATATTTCGGTTCTGTTCAATTTAAACTAAAAATAAAAAATTTAAATAGATTTTATTTTTTTCAATTTAAATTTTATTATATTCAAATTAAAATCAAAAACCAAAACTAAAATCAAAATCAATATTTTATATTCATATACACATGTAATTCGGTTCGATTCGGTTTTTACAATTTTTCAAAATTAAAAACCGAAACCAAAAACAAAAATTAAATTTTCTTTTTTTCAAAATCGAATCGAACTAAAAATTGAATAACCGAAATCGAATCTTTTTTTTTTATTTCGGTTCGATTAGTTATTCGGTCTGAACCGAATACTACACACCCCTGAATTCGGTGAAAGAAAAAAGATAAAAGATAAAAACAAATTTAAAAAAATTATGGCAAGCTATAGAAAAAAGGTTGTTGAAAAGAAAAACGTTGATAAAAAAGAAAAAAGAATATAAAAAAAATTCCCCTTGTCTGGATTTGCTTGCATTTGGCTTTTAACCCAGTGCCAATTTTAATCTCGTTTGAAAACCATTTTAAATTTTGGATTAACATGTGAACTTTCCTAAAAATTATTTAAGGCCTAAAGTCAATCCATGAATTCATCTAAAAATTATTTTAAAAGCACAAAGCTAAACAAATTTAATATTGTCTTTCTTAATTTAATTAAAAGTGTAGTCTTCTATCATATACAATTTACAAGAAGTCAATTTCCAATAAGACCATAAGGAATGTGTCTATTGTATCTTTGATACTTTGGACAAAGGAGGTTGACCCTTGCCTTAATAAGCATGTAGAGCTCATACAATTAGTTTACCTCGTGAAAGTGCCTTCGCTTAGTGCACCTATTTTTGTTCTCCTTGCTTTAGGACTTCAGTACCAAATCCCCAAAGCATTGAAATAAATAATAGCTATGTTGTTACCAATTTTTATCTCACCAACAAGCCCAACAACAAATAGAGTGAGGTACCTCTATGATAGGTAAGTAAGGAAATGCACCTCTTTTCCTTCGAGACAAAGAACTAGAGTCAATCTGTGTACTCGTCTGAAAGTTATTCAAACCTAGGATTAGCCTATACATTCCTCCAAAAGTTATTTCAAATCTAAAGTTAATCTACAGGCTCGCCCGAAAGTTATTCAAACTTAAGGTCAATCTATAGACTCGCATAAAAGTCAAATTGATTAAAAATCAGCTCGTAAGCTCACCTAAAAGTCAAATTGACTAAAGGTCAGCTCGTGAGCTCATCTGAAAGTCAAAAATCAACTCAAAATCAGCCTGCAGACTTGCATGAAAATCAAATTAACATAGGGTCAACCTGCGAGCTCAGTGAAAAGTCATTTTTATCAATGGATAGACCAAAGGCCCTCTAATCAATTAAACCAAATCAATTAAAATAGATCAATTAAAATAATTGACTTAATTAGATCAGAACTAAGCCAATGAGGCTAAATTAAGCAAATTAATTAAACTGAACCGATTTGATTCAAATGAACTACCAGATAGATTTAAATTGATCAAATAAATACACCCAAATTCTAATCGGGTCAATCCAAATCAAGTTAGATCCAATTAGTTCAAATCCAACTCTAATCAAATTCTAATAAGGTTAAACCAAATTAAACCATGTTTAAACTAAACTCTAATTGGGTCAATCCAAATCAAATTACTTCAAACTCAACTCCTATCATATTCAAATTTGGTCAACCCAAATCAAATTGACTCAAACCAAATCCTAATTAGGTCATAATAAGTTCGAACAAAATTCTAACTAGGTCAAACCGAGTTCAAATTAAAATCAGAATCAGGGGTAAACCTAAACCAAAATCAAGATCAAATTAAACCTAAATCAAATTAGGTTTAACCTAAACTAGAATCAAGTTGAACCTGAACCGAACCCATTAAAGGTCTAATATAGTTTGAATCCAAACCCATAACACTTACATTATAGCTTATAAATACACAAATTTTATTGCCAAATATAGCTTCCTTTCCTCCTATAATCACCTTTTTTTCATATTCAGTCTCTGAGAAATTTTTTGAGAAGCCTTTAGAAATTATTGTTTGCAGGATTCTAAATTTTGTTGTACCCTAAGGAATATTGTCATAACCCTGCAATGATAATCTTAGTAGTGGAACAATTAATTCTTTAAATATAGTGATATTTCACGCTTTAAAGCCTTCTCAAATACCCACTATCATAACAATTTTAAAAAATTAATTACAATGGAGTCCAAGACTATTATAAGTCAAGAATTCATGAAGTTAGATAGATTTGATGGCACTAATTTCATATGCTGAAAAGATAAAATATTGCTTCCACTTATTACCCTAAAAATTTTCTGTATACTAAATTCTAATTTGGCAAATGTTTCATTGTCGACTTTTGAAGATGATGAACAAAAGAAAATAGAAAGAAAGAAACGTAAAGAAGATGAACTCTCATGCAGAGGGTATATTCTCAATAATTTGTCTGATCATCTTTATAATCTTTTCACTTCTATCAAGTCTCTGAAGGAAATATGGAAGACACTAAAATTTAAGTACAACAATGAGAAATAAGGTATAGATAAATTTCTTATCATGAAGTACTTTAAATTTTCTATGACCGATAATATTTTTGTGATGGATCAAGTACGTGAATTATAAATTCTTATCTCCAAAATGAAGGACTTAAAAGTGGTGGTTCTTGAATCATTACAAGTTGAAGGAATTATTGTCAAACTTTCTCCAAGTTGGAATGATTACAGAAAGAAAGTTTTGCACACCATAGAAGGATTTTCTCTTAAACAAATTAAAACCAACTTTGGATCAAAGAGGAAACTAAAGTACAAGTCAAGAAATTTGCAAATAATCAACTTACAACAAAAGTAAATTTTATTGAAGAAAATAAAAGGTTTGGTAGAGGAATCAAGAGAAAATATTCTAGGGCATATGGTTCAAGTTTTAGAAATGAAAATTCTAGCAAATCAAAGAAAATAAAGATTTGCTATAATTGTCAAAAGAAAGGACATTACAAGCGAGAATTCAGACTTCTCAAGAGACATAAATGTGAAGGTCATGATAATGCTCAGAATTCCTTTTTCTCGTCCCCTCTAGGCCTCTACCTTAGTAATTGATAGGATAAGTACTGAAATTTCTAATGTAATTGATAGGAAAAGCATCTTCATCTTTGCCATCTCCTCGACAACTTCCTCTTCCTTTTTTCTCCATAGTCTTAGGCCACCAAATGACCTGCAGCTGGAATTCAGAAAAAGATTTGTTATATTTGTCTAGCAAACATACATGGACAAAATTTTCAATTGAACTCCAAATATAAATCCAGGAGGCATGTGATGTTAAGTTTCGTTTTGTTGCACCTTAGCTTCTCTATGATAATTTAGAATGTACTTTGCCATGTTAACTGGAAGTGAGGACTATGTTTTCTTTGCAAACTTGACAGCACCAATGTTGTTTTTAATTTGTTTTTCAAATACATAACATCTTTGAAGTGTATGATTTTACAAAGTTTGGAGTATTGTAACATATATAAGCTTTAGCAGTTTTTCTTTAACAAAATCTCTTGTAGCTTGCTGGAGAACATTAATGAGCATGTCGAGATGGAAAAAAGTACCGCAGTGCATTTATTTGTTTAGAATCACATTCATGGCATGGGTACATTAATTCTCAATGCGAAATATTTCTTGACTCAATGACAAACTTCATTTTTGGATAGTTATTCTTAATTTTAGATTGACATATTTTTTTTTTACAAGTATTACATAAAAAAGGGGTTATCTGATCTATAGGTCACTGTTTTTATCTGACTTCGGTATTGGTTTTGTTGCTGCTTCCTCTTCTAGTGGCGCCAATAATAGAACATCCAGATGATAATTTAAGGTTCAGCCATGACTTTATTATGTATTAATAATATGCCTATCAAACGGATTGTGATATTTTGATAACAAATGCAATTTTTTGTTGAATGTTCCAGTAACCTGCGTTATCTTTTTTTACCAGTATTTCCTTATGCTATTTGGGTCTGTTAGAGAAACAAAACAGAAATCAAATGAACTTGGAAGTCAGAAGTCATCATCAATCAGGTTGGTCCCTTTTCTACTCGTATCAAACTATCTTCTCCAAGAAATTTCGAAGCTTTTGCCTTTAACCAAGTGTTTTTAATTTTGTGCAGACAGCTGTCCCACATGGAGCACCTGAGAATGGAACATCAAAACAATCATTGCTGCAGACAGCCGTCCAATATACTAGAAAAGCATATCCAGATCACCTTGAGAAAGTGGTTTGCAAGAAGCGTGGGGAAAAGACATCAGCAGCCATGAAAACGAACAAGCAAATTCAACAAGCTTTGATTTGAGACATTTGAAAGCATATATCAGCATCACTCGCAAAGTTTGATCATATCATGTTACACTGGCAAGTCAGATGAAGGATTTGAATTTGTCCATTCAAGCTAAGATGCAATGATTGAACGAGTCAAGTCAAGCGAACGATTGGTGGATGCAGTGAAGGAGCTTGAGAGGGAAAAGGAAGAGTACCTGAAAAAATTGCAGACACCGAGTCCGCTTTGACCTCTCTGCGTCGTTTCATGACGATGAGTCTCGTATCAGGATGACAAACTACATACCAACTAAGCTAGGGCTACTTCAGTCCAAGTTTTCTTTGGAAAGAGAGCTGCAAGAGGTTGCTCGTAAAGCTAAAGTTTTGCTACTTCAGGGAGTACCGCGGAGGACAGGAGCTTGACCTTTCTGCTTCTTGTTAGACACATTTTCTACTAGCTATTTATTGTGTTTATATGTCGAATCTATCTATTGGCTATGCGATCAAAATAATTACGACAGTTTATACCACAAAATAGCACAAGAAAAGATCTATCGACACTAAATTATCCAATAGTTACACTATTAAAGCATCGCTATTGTTGAGATATGTTGTAGTATAGGAAAAATACACACCATCCTCTAATGTCTATGAAAAAACATGTAGCAAAGACATTGGGGGAAAATAAAGCCCGCTCCCGACTAAGAGGAATGACAAACTAGTCAAGTCTTACTTCATGGTGAACTACAAGGTGTATGTCACCTTAAGATAATATAATCTCCAAAGATATTGCAGGACAAAAAAAAAATATCTCAATCTTACAGGTATCTTGTGGACAATAGACATAAAGCTAAAATATCTCGATATTATTTACATTGACTTCTCTTGCTAGAAACTTGAGAAGGGGATGCAAAAGAAGTAATTTATTTGACTCTAAAAATTCATAAGATCAAAAATGAGAAAGGTAATTTTAATTTGAGCTCAAATGAAAGCCTAATTGAATTTGGGCCAAGTTCAGTTGGTTTCGCTCAAATGTGAGGGTAAATTGGACTTAAATTATAATTAAATTTGGGTCCAAAAATTAGATTTATAAATAGGCTTCTTTTAGAAAATTTTATAAATAGTCTTTTGTAAATTACAAATTTGTAAATGAATATAAATCTCAAATTTCAACAAATTTTATTCAGAACATATCCATTTAAACAGAAATATATAACATTCCTATTCACAACAACTCAAAAGAAAAGATGATATCATGATCATAATCAAAACTAATCAATAAATTGATCCTTAATTCAAAATTTGGATGAGATTTATCTCATTGAACACCTATAAAAATCCGCAAATACCTGCAAAAGAAAAGAAAAAAAAAAGATAAGATACTAGAGGCTACAGAAGATCACATAGAGAAGAGAAGAAGAGGAGGATGCATGGCTAAACATAAAAAAGGTGAGACTTGGAACCCTTGTTTTTGTGTTTCTTTTTCTATTTTATTTCTCCTACTCTTCTTTTCCTTCTAGAACTATGATGTCTCTCATTTCTTGACTGCCCTACTTGCACATCACTTGTACCTACAACCCTCTAATCGCACTGCTACCCTTGCAATCATTGTCCTTCAGTTAGACCTATTTGCTCACCCTAGCCCATTGCATGACATTTGAGAATGCTGCCCTAGTCAAAACACTATCTAACTATGAACAAAATACAACCAAAACATGCCTATCACCAATTTTGGTAATGGAACAATCCTTAGGCTCTTTTGGATGCCCCCAACTAAGAGAGCCCTTGGGTTCTTTTGAACATCATTCTAATTAACGAACAATACTCAAGATCTTTCAAATGTCATCTCGGTCATGGAATAGCTCTTAGCCTTTTTTGGATATCATTTTGGCTATAGAACATCCTTTAAACTCTTCCAAATGCCCCCAACTAAGGGACAACCCTTGGACTCTTCTGAACATTATTTCAACTAATGAATATCACTCGTGCTCTTCCAAATGTTATTTCAACTATGAAACAGTCCTCAGACTCTTTTAGGCACTAGTTCTAACATGAAATATTCCTTGGGTTCTTCTAGAAGGCGCAGATTAAGGAACAACCATCGGACTCTACCAAACTTTATCTCGGCCATGGAACAACCTTTAGGTTCTTTCGGTTGCCACTTCTGCCATGGAACAACCCTCAGCCTCTTTGACCTCCACCAACTAAGTAATAACCCTCGAGCTCTTCCAGATGTCATCTCGGCCATTGAACAACCCTTGGGCTATTTCAAACGTCACCAACTAAGAAATAGCCTTTGGGCACTTCCAAACATTATCTCGGTCATGGAACAATCTTTGGACTCTTCTAGACATTATTTCGATCATGAAATATTTTTTGAGCTCTTTTGGACACCACCGACTAAGGAATAACTCTTAGGCTCTCCTGGATGTCATCGACTAAAGGATTGCTCTTGAGCTCCCCCTAATGTCATTGGCTAGGAAACAACCCTCAAGCTCTTCCTACTGCTATTGGCTAAAGGATAGCCCTTAGGCTCTCATGAGCACCTCTCGACTTTGAAGGCTCTCCTAAATGCCATTTTAATATATAGAGCAACATTCAGCCTTCAATCCATCTAATCAATCAAGTAAATTAAACCAAACTAAGTCAGCTTGGTTAAATCCACCAAAGACAAATAAACTAACTAGATCATATAAATTAAGGAAACGGGAAGAAATCACTAAATGAGTCAAGCTTAACCAAGTTTGACTAAGCTAAGTTAAATCAATATTGGACTCAAAAGATTATCAAACTGGACTTGAGCCAAGCCAAAATCAAGTCTAAACTTAAACTAAAACCAGGTTTGATCCTGAACCTAAATCAAGTCAAATCTGAATCCAATTCGAACCCTAATCGAGTCTAATCAGGACCGGACCCAAGTCCTAACTAAATCTAATTAGGACTGGACCTAAACCCTAATTGGGTCCAATTAGTTTTGACCTAAACCTGGAGTAATTCCAATCAGGTAAAACCCAACCCAAGTCGGGTCGAACAATGTTGATCCAAACTCTAATTAGGTCAAATCAGTTCATATTCAAATCGTAGTTGGGTCCAAAATGGATCGAATTGAAACCAAATTGGTTCATATCCAAACCATAACAGTTCAAATCAGGTCTAATGCAACTCAAATTAGGTTAAACCAAAATCCTAAATGGGTCCAACTCAAATCCAAAGTGGATCCAATTAAGTCAAACCCAAATCGTAAATAGGTCCAATTGAAACCCTAAGCGGGTCCAATTGGGTCAAACCCAAACCCAAAATGAGTCCAACCCAAACCAAAAGCCAGTCTAATCTAGTCAAACCCAAATCCAAAATGGGTCCAATCCAAACTTAAAGCGAGTCTAATCAGGTCAAACCCAAATTCTAAATGGGTCTAACTCAAACCCAAAGCAAGACCAATCAGGTCAAACCCAAACCCTAAATGGGTCCAACCCAAAACCCAATAAGAGTTGAATTTGAGCCTAATTCAAGATCCAATAAGGGTTAAATTTGAACCCAATAAGGATCTAATGAGGATCATACACAAATCTAATTAGAGGTCTAATAAGGATCAAATTCAAATCCAATAAAGATTCATTGAGTGTCAAACCCAAATTCAATTAGGATCCAATAAGAATTGAACCCAAACCTAATGAGCGGCAAAACATCTAATAAGGTCCAAACCAGAATCTAATAAGGATTAGGATCTAATAAAAGGTCGAACCTAAACCCAATTGGGATCCAACAAGAGTTGAATTCAAACCCTTTGTTCTAATCAAGTTTCAAATCTAATCTCTAAAGTGGATTAAAATCAAGTCTAAATTGAACTAAGTTCAAACCAGAATCAGACTTGAATTAAAACTAAGTTTGAATTGAATCAAGTTTGAACTATAGTTAAACTTGAACCAAAATCAAGTTTGAAATGAATTAACTTCAAACTAGAATTAGACTTGAACCCAAAACCTTGTATGGATCAAACCAATTTTGAACCAAAGCTAGACTTGAACCAAAATGAATTATGAAATAAATCAAGTTCAAACCATAATTAGACTTGAACTAAAATCAAATTTTAACTAAACTAACTTTGAACTAGTACCAGGCTTAGACCAAACACAACTCTGAAATGAACCAAATTTTAACTAAATCAAAGTTGTACTGTAATCAAGTTTGAGCTAGAATTAAGGACTTAAAAAAGGTTCAAATCAAATTAAATCAAATCCAAACAAGAATGATCAATACAAGTCAAAGCCACTAACTATCCCTTTCAACCAAATAGAATTAGGCTAGGGTTTCATGTGATCAAATAGTTAGCCAATTACTAGCTAAGGATCAAAATCAGAAGGATTCAATCGACAACAAGTAAAAAGCCTTCGGCGATACTTTAAAACCAAATAAAATTAACTGACATAAGTTAATGTAATTAGTGACACTTTTAAAACCTAGCAAGGATATCAATGTCCTTTCAGGATCAACTCAAACACTAATTCTAGCGAGTCATCTATCATGTCGCACTCTATCAAGTACATAGGAGTAGGGTAGCAAGTGACCTTGAAACCTTTTCAATCCATTCATTTTTTTCTCTATATTATAAATTTAAATCATTTAAACGTAAAGTAGAGGGTCTATCTTTACTGAGGCCATGTAATCCAAAAAAATATTACATAATATCATGTTTCTTTTTCTTTTATCTTTATTTTTATCAGCTAAATTTTTTATTTTAAAAAATTCTTAATAATTGTTAGGATAGTTAATAAGGCTTGTATCAAGTGAAAACTATAAATCCAAAATATTTAAAAATTCATCAGAGTTAGTGTTGATTGATTTGTTATTTTAAGATCTCTTATCGAGATCCCTTAGCCATTCGAGATAGTTAACATGATTCTATAGAAGAAAGCTTTAGATTTATAAAATATAAGTGATTATTCAAAAAAAAATTTTGTCAATTATCTTACTTGGAGAAATCAAAAGTACATGTTCATTGACTTGATTATTCTACTACAGAGGAGAAGATTGTTACACATGTGGCAATAGTTCAGAAAACAATGATATTATACGGTGGACCTTGTTAAGTGTGATTTTAGTATGGTGTACTAAATAAAAAATAATGCTTTTTATAGCAAATAAAAATAATTTTTTTTAATCCTTCTATTTTTTAGTTATTTAAATTTCCAAATTGTACTCTACATGCATAAATAATTGATATTGAATTACCAATATTAAATTCCAAATTATACTCTACATGCATAAATAATTGATATTAAATTCCTAATATGTTAAGCTTAATTTGCTCTAAGCTCTCTGACCAGCTGAGCGGAGTCGTCTCAACTCCCTAGCGTCTAAAAAAATGAGACTACTATTATAGATAGTCTTTTGGATTTAAAATTATTTCTGATTGATTTTTAGCATCTTGTAACTGTAGGCTCTATGAATGTTCTTTTTATTTGTAAATGATGTCTATGGGATCTTTGCTCTGATCTATCTCTCAAAATAATAATAATAGTGATAATATCGATAAAAAAATGTTAATAATAATATTGATAACAATAATAATAGCTAATTCCGAAGTTGTTGGTGTTCCTATAAGTCAAGGCAGTCTATCATATTCATCAGTATATTGTCAATACCTATCGAATATGTCATCAAAACCCATTTGAGTCAAATTTCACTTAGTCTACCATACGAAAGTGGGATGACAGCGCATATTAAGTTTCTCCCACTTTCTCTCTCATTCCTTCATATCCCACCGAACAATGCCTCAAACCCTAACAGAATTAACTAACACAAATCAAGATAGTCAGTCATACCTTGAGATCAAGTCAGGTTATCGACATCTATTAAGGATTAAATCAAGACTCATACGAGCAAAATCTCACATGGTTAATTCCATGGAAACATAGTATCAGTGAACATCAAGCTTCTTTCCCATTTCCTCTTCCTTATTTTTATATGTTCCATGATTATAAATTTAAATTTATTATAAAGTGAGGGTATTCTCTTATTTAAATCACATACCTTCTTTTACAAATCAATCAAATAATAATTTTTTCTTTTTTTGTGTCTCTATTTTATTAGTTAGGTTTATTATTTTAGGAGATTTCTGATAATCGTAAAGGTAATTAATAATAGAGGCATGCACCTATTGGAAGTTATATTTTCACAACTCTTGATTGTGCACTCAAGCCTTTATATATTTTGATTTGTGTTTCGCGATCGCTCCCGGGGTCTTTGCCATCCCAAACTGCCAATTCTGATCCCACAAATTTTGGTATATCCAGTGGGACCTAATTTCACCTCTAAGTTCAGAAACCTACTTAATATAATAGAGACATTAATAAGAAAAAAATTACAATTTAAAACTAATCAATTGTGTTCTTTTTTATAAAAAAAATGTCAAATGATATCAACAAAGAACATTCCTATCTCGACATATACTATCATTATGGGGAAAGGATTGGTTGTGTGTTTATCTCAGTTGATGATCATCACAGGAGTAGCTGAATCTTAAATCGAGTTGGAACTATTTCTGAGGCCATTCAATTCAAGAGGATACCTACTAGTTTGCTAACCAATGTTATAGCCACACAAGATGAATTTGCTTATTACTTTCTATCAAGAGAAAGAAGACCCAACATCTTCATTTCCAATAAGAAGGGTAAATTTGATGAGGAGGCAAAAGTTATGCCTCAACTAGTGAGGGCATCCATCTTACAGAGACTAGGCACAAAATAAATCTTAATCTTTGATCGCCTTCACCCAACTCCCAATAGGGAGCAACCAAAAATAAGTCCAAATATAAGCATAGATGAAGAAGTACCTATCCTAGCTATCACAAGCAAAGAAAAAACTGTTGAAATTTTTAAATGACTTGAGAAGCCTGCTCCTCCAATGAAGTCAATTATCATCATTCCTATCTCTAATGCATTCGCCCCACTGAATGGATTAGAAAAGGGTAAAAGTAAGACAAAGCGGGTATAGTCTTACCTCAAGACTGTAACTAAAAGGCAAATAACAAAGTAAAATAATAAGAGTCACTATAAGACTACAACCCAGCATGAAACCCCTAAAAGAGAAACCGTTCATACTGTCAGAGTCAGATGTCATCATGACTCTGGAAGAGATTGTGAGCTCATGCCCTAACTAGCCAAACACCAAAAAAGATACGCACAAACAAGGCTTACATATGAGGGGGTTTAAGAAGAAAGGACTTTTGCAAGTCAATCCTTACTACTATGCCAGATAGCATGTGTAACTATCCATTTCATGAGTAAACTCTTGAATGAGGTAACCCATCTGATGGGAGAAGTTGGCCCTATTGGTCTATGTAGCAACCTAAGAGAAGGGAGAGGAGGCTGAATTAGGTGTAATATAACAATTAATAATTTTCAATGTAAAATAATACTAACTTAAAAAGAAAGAAAAGAATAACATTGTGGTTTGACATGGTTTGAAGACTAACTGCTCCTACTACACAACCCTTACCTCGCTCTTGAGGACTTCAATACTTCACTAATGTGTTGTTTCATCGGTGAAACCAATTCCATACAACTCCTCTGACTCTGATTGGTAAGATACAACTCCAATCTGGAGTAGAGTCTTTCAACCACTCCAAACAACTTTGAAGTGAATTACAAGTAAAAAATAAAAATAAATGATGCAAATTAATCTCAGTACAAGATCTCTCAAGATTAGGCATAAGGGCTAAAAGATTTGATATAAAAGTAATATCTTAGAGCACTCTTCATTAGTGGCTTGGATGGGCTTTGATCTTTTCTGAAAAACAAATTACAAGATATAAAAACTATTTAGAGAAGCCCAACCATATCTATTTATACCTTTGGGGTCAAATTAAGTTGTTAGAGATGAGATCCCATGTCTTGGTTTACTCCAACAGTTAAAAAATTAGCCATTAGTTGTGCAAAAAATTTGACCTAGATGTCCATTTCAGATAACCAGATGTTCAGTTCTATTGGATCAATTTGTCAGCCGACGTCCAATTCTATCTTGAATTGAAAATCTAGTTTTTAGCCTAACTCAACCAGGCATCCAGTTCAGTCAAGAAAGCTCTATTAAGAGTTTCTTGCATAACTCTATGTGATGAATGATCTAAATAAAATACTCTCAATATCAAATTTTGATTCGATTAAAAAAAATAAAAATCTAAATCTAATCGATCTTATTTCTTGAATGATCTTTAAGCTATCTACAAGTTATTTAAGTCATATTTGTTTTAGTCATCATCATGACTCAATCTTCTTCATGTTCATCCATTCTTGAGGCTTCCAAATGGACTTGATTTTCATTTCAAGCTCAGTTTGGTTACAATCTACACATGCTCAAAAAACTATCAAATACATAATTTGGTCATCATCAAAATTATAAAGGACAATAATCTCTTCCTTTTTTATGATGACAAACTTTTCATAAAAATAAAGGTATTCAATAATTGATTAAAGGATTGTATAAATTACACATGTATCAACTAGAGCATATAATTAAATTTTAACCAAATATGTCAAATTTTAGCATTTAAATACATTAGGGTAGTATCAAGAATTATAACCAAATAACTCCCCCTTACTCTGGCAATTCAAATAATCTAATAATATCCTCTTAAACATTCTTCCCCTTTTGGCATCAACAAAAAGTATTATGACAATATGAGTAATATAGGAAGACAATAAGAGAAAAACATTATGAGCATCCACAATAATGTAAAGCCACAAGATTTCATGAAAAATTCACACCCATATAGCCAAATCAAATCATAAAAATCAAATCATCCATAAACATAAATAAGGTTTTGAATGACATAAGCAAGTATAAATCATCAATCATCCATAAGCACATCATCAAAAGACGAGGTCAAATCACAAAACATACATAAACACTCTCCTTTCCTAGTAGCATCATACTCAACCAATGCAATTTAAGTGAGAAATATCATGTGAGGAACATTGCATTGAAAGAAAGCAAAAGGAGTTGGAAGAGATTGGATTATCTCATATGATTAAAACTCTTTAGAGCTTGTAGGGATGTTATCCAATTTAACTTTCTCTTCATAACCTAGAGAGTAAAACCTATCTATCTATGCAAAGATAGTTAGTAGCATAATATATTATCCTAAATGAAAGTTATAAAAGATTGCAAATAATTGAATACAACAATAAAAAAATATCGTACTTAAACTAATTAAGTTAGAGAATGACTAAAAATGAAACCTTTAAAAAGATTGTCATTGCTAGCTAATAAAACCAAAATTGTTTGGATTTCACATGTTTAAGAATCATGATCTTTAATACCCAAATTTGTTTTAGAGAAGATTTTCTCTTAATTGGATAATTTAGAGAGACATGTCCATTAAGACAACAATAATTACATTTTAAATTTGAAGGTTTGGAATTTGAAGTCTTAACAAAAATAGACTTGGTTCCTTTTAATCTAGAACTAGAAATAAAACCAAGTCCGTATTTATTCAAAATAGTTTTTTGGTTTTCAATATCATATTCAATATAGTATTGTCAACAAAAAAAATTTCAAAGGTCCTTTTCAAATCAATATTTTCTTTTTGAAAATTGTCAATACTAGATTTGCAACCACAAGAAGTCTTTAGAGCATTATTTTTCTCTTTCAAGTTGCTCTAAGTCCTTCTTACAATCACAAGAGCTACTAGATAATTTTAAATCATGAAACTTATTTTTAAGTGAATAACATTTGATTTTTAAGAAGAGTATTTATGAAGAAATTTTTTATGTCTAGTATATAGATCTTCAAATGCTTCTTGTAATTCTTTAAAATTAAACTTACTTACCTCATCCTCATTACTTTCATATCTTTTACCGTAAGGCAAAGGATGAGGTTATGCTTCTTGCAATCATCATCTAAGTTATCCCATGTAGACTTTCCCTTTCTTTTCTTCTTTTTCTTTTTTCTTGAGCTTGAGGGAATGACTCTTCAGTTTCAATTTTCTTCTTCTTTAAGTCCTTCTTTTTCTTCACTTTTTGTTCATCTTTATCATTATCCTTTCTTCTTTCCTTGAGGCCCATCTTATAGGTTAATAATAAACTTATGAATTCTTCAAATGGGAGTATCTTGAGGTCTTTTGCTTATCGAATAGCTTCACCTTCGGCTTCCATGAGTTTGGAAAAAATCTAAGAATCTTTCTTACCATTTCTTCATTAGTATAATATTTATCTAACAAATGTAGGCCATTCAAAATCTTCATAAAGTGTGAAAGCATATCTGATATAGATTTAAAACAAAACATTTTGAAAGACTCAAATTGGTTTATAAGTATTGAAGTTTTCAAATCTTTCACCTTATCAACTCCTTCATAAATATATAATAAGTAATTTCAAATATCATGACCAGTTTGAAAATATGAAATTTGTTTGAAATTTTTTTTATTTAGAACACAATGTAATATGTTCATGACTTTGACATTAGTGGAATCTAATCTCTTTTCTTTATTATTCCACTCTTGAGATGATTTAGGAAACTTCACACCATCAATTATTTTGATGGGTGGAGCATACCCATCTTCTATCGGGTATCAAAAATCAAAATCAATGCTTTTGATGAAAACTTTAAAATGAATCTTTCAAGCACCAAAATTGTTTCCATCAAAATATGAGGGACAAAAAATAGGTTGCCCATTTGGAAAATAAGGTAAATTATAAAAAATTATCATAATATGATTTGATCAAAAGCTCGAGCTTTTTAGACCAAGAAACTGAGCACTAGATTCTGATACCAATTGTTGGCTTATATGACAACCTAAGAGGAGAGGTGAATAAGTGTAATAGAATAATTAATGATTTTCAATGTAAAATAATACCAATTCGAATGATTAAAATAAATTCACCTAAATTTCAATCAAATTATGAGTGCTATAATGTAAATAAAGAAAAGAAAGAATAATACTATAATTTAATGTGATTCAGCGACCAACTGCTCTTACTCCATAACTCTTATTTCGCTCTTGAGGACTTAACAATCTATATAATTTCTCTTGTTTTAACTGACAAGATACAACTCTAATCTAGATTAAAATCTCTCAACTATTCTAAATAATCTTGGAGTAGATTATAAATGAAAAATAAAAAATAAATGATACAAATTAAGCTTACTATAAATCTCTCAAGATTGGGGCACAAGAACTAGAAGATTTGATCTGAAACTTACAACACTTTTGGTTAGAAGGTTTGGATGGATTTTGATCTTTTTCTCTAAAATAAATTAGAAGATATAAAAACTATTTAGAGAAGTCAAACCATGCCTACTTATATTTTTGAGAGGTCAAATCAAGCCGTTGGGGGTGAGATTTCATGACGTGGTTTGCTCCAACGATCAAAAAAATAACCGTTGGTCATATAAAAAACTCGAACTGGATGTCCATTTCAGACAACGAGACGTTCGATTGTAGTTTTATAGAATTGGCACAAATCCCTACCAAACATCAGATTCTGTCAGATCAATTTGCCAACCGAACATCTAATTCTGAATCGGATGTTCCATTTTGCCTTGAACTGAAAATCTAATTTTCAGTCTAACTCAACTAAATGTTCAGTTTAGTCAAAAAAGCTCTATTAAGAACTTTCTGTAGAACTCTACGCAATGAATGATCTAAACAAAATACTCAACATCAAAATTTGACTCAACTAAAAAAAGATGAAAATCTAAGTATATTCAATCCAATTTCTTGAGTGATCTTTAAGCCATCTACAAGTTCTTCAAGCCATGTTCGTATGAGTCATCAACATGCGTCAATCTTTTTCATGATTATTTTCATATTCATCCATACTTGAGGCTTACGAATGGTCGTGATCTTCATTTTAAGCTCGGTTTAGTTACATCCTACACATGCTTAAAAAATTATTAAACACATGGTTTGATTACCATCAAAACTCTAAAGGATAGCAGGTTCTGTCCAAAACACACTAAACCCAAACTTGACCCTCAAGATGTAGATCATCATGTTTTGACAGAAGATTTACTGATAACCGAAAGCTGAAATGACTATAGAGGCACTGCAAAAATAATTGGGATATCGAGACAAAAGGAAAGATGAAGCCCAAAAGAAGGTTATGAAATTAATGGAGATAATGATACAAATGAAATAAAAATTCGATAAGTTGGAGTGATCTCAATAGTTACGTCAAGAGATTGCAAAAGTGGCAAAGGATACATCTTCTACAACTGAAATCCATGAAAATACAAATCTTTCACAAATGCCCTCTCCACTAGTAAGAAATACTCAATCTCAAATATTAGGGATTCTTAATAACATAAAACTATGATATACATACAACAATAAGTACAATGAGTGGTGATTGTAGAATTGAGAAAAGAAAGTGACATGAGTTTGATAAACGACATTGACAAATCATACCTTAGTCATCACGACCGAATGTCATATCCTCATACTATATAGTATCTAATTTCAAATAATTCAATAACATAAATAATCCTGAATAATATATAACTCAATTCGTGACTTAATAGAAATTCAAGTAATAAGCCATAATTATTTTTTATCAGAAGAAGGATCCACCTCAATCCCATGGAGTAGGATAATTGACCATGAGTTGAGTTCCCCCAAACCTTCAGTCAATTATCCATTTGTGCAATCGTTTTACAAGAAAAAAAATTTCATACTGACCTCGCTTTGTAGAAAATCCATTGACGTTTCTAAAAATTTTGGAAGATTGTAAAAGAAGCTTTAAAAACTTGAAGGAAAATCATTTTCAAGCCATGGAGGATATTAAAAGATTCATAAGCTGTAAATAAGTGGAATGTTCTAAAATATGGGGAATGCTTTACTTGGACCATCTTCTCGTTTCTAATCAATTCCCTAAACTCGTCCAAACTCCCAAATTCCACCAACTCCCCAAACCTTTCTAAAAGGTGACTCTCTAGAGCACGAGATATAAGCGGTGTGAGAGCCACTAAGTGCGAGTGAGACTTCTTGTAGGAGTGTGTGTAAAATCTCTTTGTACAACCACTCGCGTAATAAAATTAGTCTTCTTCCTTAGTAAAATCCCACTACCTTCCTCCTATATTCACCCAAATTTCCAACAGTTTCTAATATAATGAAAGTTGGTGCTCAACGCCCTAACATCCTCAAATTAGAAGAGAAGATACTTCAGTGTAAATTCTGGTTCTGATATGCTTTTCAAAATAAAAGTGAGCGATCAGCATACTAGATATCAAGACAGCTATCCTTAGATTTCACTTGGATCTGGATATCTTTTATAAGTTGCCCTTTCTAACCGTCACAAGTATCTTTCCAAGTGTAGAAGGATATGAGGAGAAAGAACGGCCTTGTTTGACGATTCACCTTCCTCTCTCTAACCATAAGAGAAAAGTGATTGGAGAATCTAGCTCTGATCTTCGCCATTGATTATGGTCTATTTTTGGTGTAAGCTGCTACAACAACATGGATTCGGTTGAAAGGTGAGTTTACTCTGGTAGATTTGGAATCAACTGGGATCCGATATATCAGTAGCGACAGGAATAGAGGCCACACTAGAAACCTTTGTTCCGTAGGGAAAGCCAGATTCATTTGCCACGCACAACACACAACTTTCTGTACTTGTTCCCTATGGAAAGTTAGTTACGTGTTTGGTCGCCAAATCATTCCGAAGCCCGGACCTACTCCGAACCCATCATCGTCCGTCACACAACTCTCATGCGCACAGCCTCCGACTATTAAAATCCCACATACATTCCGCTCTCCATCTTCTAAGTTTCCGATGGAGAAGAAGAAGAAAGGAGTACTCAAGAAAGAGGAAAGCCTATTCACTCACCCATGGCTCTTCTTCCTCGCCTTGGCCTTGGGGTTGGTCTTTGTTGACCCGTTTCGCCTGGGGCCGCTCGCCAGTCAGGACTACCGCCCTGTCCGGCACGACCTTGCACCCTACAATGACGTCATGAGGCAGTGGCCGAGAGATAATCGGAGCCGGCTTAGGCTTGGCCAGCTTGAGTTTGAGGGTCAGGTGTTTGGCCCCGAGTCTCTGGAGTTTGATCCCCAGGGGCGGGGGCCATATGCGGGCCTTGCGGATGGTCGGATTGTCCGGTGGATGGGGACAGATGCGGGGTGGGAGACATTTGCCCTAGTTACTCCGAACTGGTGAGCGGCTCGTATATTCTCGTTTCCTTTACTTCTTGTGCTTCGTATATCTCGTAAGCTTGAAAATTTTCGAGTTCAGTCCATGAGCATACAAATGTCTTAACCTCTATACTTCAAATACGTCTTCTTCTTTTATCCCAAGATGGATACTCATGAATGAAGGCTTGTTTCTGAAACCAACTTATTCACGCATCTTTGCAATATAAGGTCCGAGAAGGTATGCGCCAACGGAGTGAGATCGACTACGCCCATGCAGTTCAGCCGCGAAAAGCTCTGCGGCCGACCACTTGGCCTCCGGTTCAACCATGAAACCGGTGACCTCTACGTGGCTGACGCCTACCACGGGCTCATGGTTGTAAGCCCTGGCAGCGGCCTCGCAACACCTCTGGCAACTCATGCTGAAGGCAAGCCCATCCTCTTCGCCAATGACTTGGACATGCACAGTAATGGTTCCATCTTCTTCACTGATACCAGCATGCGATACACGAGAAAGTCAGTAATCTTCTTTATCGCTGTTATTCATTTTATTCTTTTATGATGTAAATATGCTTTGTTTAGGGATCATTTTATTGTATTACTCGAAGGAGAGGGTACCGGAAGGCTACTGCGATATGATCGTTCAACAAAGACAACCCATGTTGTTCTCAATGGCTTGGCATTTCCCAATGGAGTTCAATTATCCAGAGACGAAACTTTCCTTCTCTTCACTGAGACCACCAACTGCAGGCTAGTTCCCTTCTTTCTCTAAATTTCCCTAAAGACATTTTCATGCAGACTGAACCCTGAAAATTTGCCTAAATTGCTCAGAATACATGTTTGTAATTGCACATATACAATTCCCAAAGCATGTTCGTTGCTCAAGAGAAATTGTTTGGTGTTCCCAGAGAATTCACCAGAGCTAGTTCAACTCACAATATCATTCGCAGGGTAATGAGGTATTGGCTGGAGGGGCCGAAGGCGGGGCAGAAGGAGCTGTTCGCAAACCTCCCGGGTTTCCCTGACAATGTTCGTGTGAACGAGAGAGGCCAATTCTGGGTGGCCATCGACTGCTGCCGAACTCCATCACAGGAGGTGTTTTCGCATAACCCATGGCTGAGGAGTATGTACTTCAAGCTCCCCCTGAAGCTCAATTTCCTGGCAAAGATGACTGCCATGGAGATGTTCACCGTCATATCGCTCTTCGATGAGACCGGAGATGTGGTGGAGGTGCTGGAGGACCGGCAAGGGGAAGTGATGAAGCTAGTGAGTGAGGTCAGGGAAGTTGGTGGCAAGCTTTGGATTGGGACAGTGGCTCATAATCATATTGCTACACTGCCTTATCCATTATTAGAGTTAGATAGTGCTGAGAGGGAGTGATCAAATGAGAGGCTTCGCTTGCCATGCGATTGTTATGTATAAGCTACTATGCGGTAGCATTGGACTAATTGATTTGTGATCTTCAAACCCTCTCTACGTGTTCTGGTAGAAACCGATGTTTCATATGAAAACATAAGTATTTTGTTTTCTGAAACAAAAAAACTATTTGGAGGGTTTCGAGACGTGAGAGAAACAAGTATATATTAAATTTTTGTTTTTCTAAATAAACATACTAAATTAGTCTAAAACTTAAAAGGTCTTCTGCAAGTAACTTCCTATTCCTATTCATAAGCGTCAATTGTATATACCTACAACTCAAATACTAGCTTATTGGTTTTTGTTAAGTTTGTGATTCACAGTAAAAAATTTACAAATTACGTTATTTATAACAATATAATGAAGGAGAAGTAATATAAAAAACTAAAAAAATACAATAATAAAATATTAGTCCTTATTTAAGGTGAAATAATTTGATAGTAAAATAAATTCTAGCTTAAGAGAGAAGAAGATGAAAGTTTTTTTTTTTTTAGTTACTATACTCCCCATAAGGTATTAGAGGCAAAAAAAAAAAAAAAGAAGTCGGTTAAAATGAGCAATAAAGATCCACAAGAGTGAGATTAGAAAGCATTAAATTTAATTATTTTATACCGGACTAATGAGGTGTTGTAAATTATCAATGAGACAATGGCAGATGTTTGAATAAATCTTGAGAAATTATATATGTTAAAAAGACACACATCATAAACAACAAATGTACAAGCTGTGTATGAGTGAAGTTGCAATCATTTTTGCATTAGCTGAATATCTTCAACAAAATTATCAATGATTTGCTGAAAATTAATTTAAAAATGGAGAATGACAAGGAGTTGATTCTCCTGATATCTTTTTTTACTTATGTAATCATATTATTGTCAAATCAATTTCGACGCCCCGAGATAGCAAAGACTTTAGGAGCGACCTTGAATTATAAATTAGAATTTATTTTGATTTGAAGTGTACTATCAGGTATTATGAGAATATTAAGTTTTAACAGGCATAAGCCCCTATTGTTAATAACCCTGACAATTATCAGAAATCTCCTAAAATGATAAATATAGCTAATAAAAATAGAGACATAAAAAGAAAAGAAGAGAGCGTTTGATTAATCTTAAGAAATAATACATAACTTAAGTAAGAATGTATCTTCACTTTATAACAATTTTCAACATAGAATTATAGAAAACATAAAATGAATAATTAAAAAAAAAGAGTGAAGAAAAAGTTTTGATGTGTATTACTGCTCTGTTCCCTCGCACTAGACCGCATGGAATTTAACTCAGATTTACTCGGTCTTTGACAGGTGTTGATGACATCGCCCGATGGGACATGAAAGGGAATAGAAGAAATTCAAAGTGTCTTCAATGGCTTTGAGTTTTGGTGATAACTTCATTGGATGGCATTGCGGCGTTTTGTCAGAAATGGCCTGAAGTTTTTTTTAATAGCTTTGAGCTTTGCCAATAACTTTATAATTTAAAATATTTTCATTATCAATAAGGTATTGACAATAATTTTATTTGGATTGAAGTATTTTTGTTAGCCTATACGGTGTTAGTGATAACTCCGTTGAGCTTAAAAGGCACCGTTTGGTTCGAGATCAAGATCAGGATCAGGATCAAGACTAGTAAACCACTTTTATAAACTAATATCTTTTTATCAAAATTAATGTTTCAATAATTTAAAGTTCGAAAAACTATTTAATTTTTTAAATAATTTAATTTGATAATAGTGTAAAATAAGTAATATTAATTTTACAAGAAAAAAAATAATTCTAAAATGAGCTGATTCTGATCCTGATCCAAAACCAAACGGGGCCAAAGTGTCTCTATAGCTAATATGACATAAGTAATAACTTCATTTGAGTGGAAGTGTTTTCATACCTGATAAGGCATAGATGATAATTTTCTTAATTTTTAAATTATTTTCATAACTAATAAGGTATAGATAATAACTTTATTCAATTTGGTAGTGCTACTAACGGCTTATGTATTGGATATAATTTTGAAAATCGCATTGTCAACTACTTTTGGGGTCGACTAGCTTGAAGAGCATATCGTCAACTACTTGTGAGGTTGATTGGTTTGAAAAGCGTATCATCAACTATTTGTGGGGTTGATTAGCTTAAAAAGTGTATCATCAATTACTTATAAGGTTGATTAGCTTGAAGGATGTATCGTCAACTGTTTGTGGGGTTGACTAGGTTAAAGAGTGCATTATCAATTACTTGTGGGTTGATTAGCTTGAAAAGTGCATCGTTAACTACTTCTACAATTGACTAGTTTGCTTGTGAGGTTGACTAGCTTGAAGAGTATGTCATCAACTACTTGTGGAGTCGATTAGCTTAAAGAATACATTGTTGGGGTTGGCTAACTTAAATAATGTGTCAAGTACTTATAAAATTGACTAGCTTGAAGAGTGCGTTATCAACTGCTTATGCGGTTGACTTGCTTGAAAAGTGTGTCACCAACTTTTTTTAGGGTTGGCTAGTTTGAAGAATGCATTGTCAACTACTTGTGAGATTGACTAACTTAAAGAGTGCATTATCAATTACTTGTGGGGTTAATTAACTTGAAGAATGCGTTACCAACTGCATTTGGGGTTGGTTAGTTTGAAGAATGCATCAATTGCTTATGAAGTTGACTAACTTGAAGAGTGTATAGTCATCTGCTTTTGAAATTGACTACCTTGAAGTGTGGCCAACAACTTTGAGTATATTATTAGTTGACTTTATTAACTCGATAATATCACCAACAACTTAGAAGGTTGGATATAACTTTGAAGTGTGACCGATAACTTAGAACATGTTATCGGTTGACTTTATTTGAATAAGACATTATAGCTAACTAATTAAGGGAGTTTAAACTTAGTTCGGCTTGATTTGAAGATTTGCCAATATTTTTAAGTTGGCTTAGCTTAGAAAATACGTTATCAACAGTTTTTGAAATTGACTAATTTGAAGTGTGACCAATGGCTTGAAGCGTGTTTGTAATTAAGTTCTTTGGTTTAATAGCGTCATCAACAACTTATAAAGTTGGATATAACTTTGAAGTATTAGCGAAGGCTTTTATAGCACATCTAGTGAGGTTTAATTTGACCTTATTAATTTTTATTTAAACTAATTCAGGTTTACGTTAGGATAGTGACATTACCTTTTGTTTATAGTTTTGGAGTATTGTTGAAGTTCCTCCCAGTAGTACTTAGTTTGATCCTAATTAATTTTATTGGGACTAATATGATTTAGATCTGAGTTTGATTTTATTTAGTTTGAGTTGAGTTTGATCTTATGTTGGGCCTCTGTAGAGTTCAGGTCTGCTAGACTTTAGCTTAAGTTCAAGTCAATTTAATTTAACTTGATTTCAGTTCAAACTCAACCTAGCTTGGTTCTGATTTAACTTTGAGTTTATTCTTTTAGTTTAGACTTAATTTGACCCACTCAGGATTTGATTTGAACTTAATTCAATCCAGATTCAACTTGATTTTAAATTTAAATTTTTGGAGTCTAGCTCAATTCGAGCTTTTAGTCTATTTGTTTAATCAATTCAGGTCCATTTGAGTCAACTTTCCATTTTTTTTGGCTGAGTTTAATTTCAATGTGATGAAGTTACTTTATGTTAAATAGTTTGATTTAAGTATTTTTAGTTGTCTATAATAATTTTAGGTGGACCTGTATCTTAGCCTTAAATGTGCAAACCCTAGGGCTGATTTAGTTCGTGAGTTTTTAAGACGAGTTTTACCACAATCAAATTTAATTAAAATAGAAGGATAAGAATTCACCTTCTCCTTTGATTTTCTTTTTGTTCGTCTCCAAATTTTGGCCGCATGCTGATCTCTTCACCTTGTTTTGATTTTCTTTTTCATGTCTTTTGTATAGCTCTTCAACCTTTTTTATAGGCTTCAAAAAGGATTTCGAAACCAAATTGAGGAGATTCAAAACAAAATTAAGGTCGCTTGATTTTGGAATGTGTCTTGAGTGTAATTGGATCTTGATCTCTTGATTGATTTTATTTCGAAAATAAATAGGATTTAATTGGGGATTAAATTGTATGCCAAAATCTTGTGATTGGCATGTAATTGATTGGGATTTATTTCCTTGATGAGGAAATTCAAATGTTGTACCATTTCAGATGATGAATTTTCAGGGGTTATTTGCAAAATATTTTGAAAAATTAGACCAAAGTGTAATTTTATAAATTTCAAGGGCTTCTTTGTAAAAAAAATATATTTATAAAAATTCTAAAATTTTTAGAGTCCCTTTTGAACAAAATTTGGACTTATTTGTAACTAAAATTTTTGAGGAATTTATTTATAAATTTTTCAGAAAAATTAGACCAAAATATAATTTTGTAAATTCTAGGGGCTTCTTTGCAAAAAAAATATATTTATAAAAATTCTAAAATTTTTAGGATCCTTTTTGAATAAGATTTGAACTTATTTGTAAATAAAAATTTTGAGATACTTAGTTTTAAATTTTTTGAAAAACTAGACCAAAATATAAATTTGTAAGCTTTAGGGGTCTTTTGGTAAAAAAACACATTTGTAAAAATTCTGAAATTCTCAATGTCTTTTTTGAATAAAATTTGGACTTATTTAGAAATAAAAATTTAGAAGAGTTTATTTATATTTTTTAAAAAGACCAAAATATAATTTTGTAAGTTTCAGGGGTTTTTTTAAAAAAGATCCATTTGTAAAAATTCTAAAATTTTTAGGGTCTTTTTTTAATAAAATTTGGGCTGATTTGCAAATAAAAATTTTTGAGAGGCTTATTTGAAAATTTTAAAAATTCAGGGGTTTATTTGCTAAATTTAGATATTTCAGGGATTTATTTATGGATATAAAATTGTGAGGGATTTATTCGCAAACCCTAGATTTTGCAAGGATCAATTTGAAATTTTAAAACTTTTAAGGACTTTTTTGCAAAATTTTCATCTCAAAGACTTATTTATTTGTAAGAAAAGACCGGTTAAGGACTCATTTGTAAAGATTTTATAATTTTCATTTTAGCCGAGATATTTGATAAATTTCAGTCCCAATTTTGATCTAAGTATCTGCTCTAATCAGCTCTCTTTAATCGAAGCCCAAATTTCTCAATAATTCAAATTCAAAATAACCTCAATTTTCGGTCGAATTTAATTGTGATTTCGATTACATTTCGATCATAATCCAATGGCATTTAATTCTATATTTTGACTAAATTTTAATTAAATTTAATTTTTGGTCAAAATTGACTTAAACAAATGCCCCCTTCACATCCATTTTGCGAGTTTTCTCAATAAGAGGAGTAGATGTAAACAAACTTCCCCAAGTGCTCACCCTTTATGTCAACACAAATGCAAACAAACTTTCCCAAGTGCTCGTCCTTTATGTCAACACCCTAGCAATTGATCATGTGAGTTTGAATTACCATGCAGAGTAGCCTTGAATTGTCGCAGGAAGTGAATAAAAGTAGAATTGGATTTTCATGTGAAAGTGGACTTATTTTACCATATTGGATGGGTTTTAGCTACCATAATGAGTGGATTTACTTTACCACGTGGAAGTGGATTGTAGTTGTTATATGAAAATAGACTTGATTTGCCATGTAAAAGTGAACTTGATTCGCCATATAGAAGTGGACGTAATTTATTATGTAGAAGAAGACTTGGTTTGCTATATAGAAGTGGACTTACATTGTTACGTGGAAATAGACTTAACTTGTCACATAGAAATGGACTCAATTTGTCACATAAAAGTGGACTTAATTTGTCATGTAGAAGTGAACTTGATTTGTCATGTAAAAGTATACTTGACTTGTCATGTAGAAGTGGACTTGACTTGTCACAATGGGTGAGCTTTTATGGGGTATGGATTTAACTGTCACAGAAATTGGGCGGGATTTTGTATCCATGTTTTGTCTTAAGAAACATAGAGTGCATGTTTGATGGAATATTTCCTTTTGAAAAAGTCAAATGTTCCATCATAGAAAAAATATAGATACTTTTGGTTGTGATTGTTGTTGACCTTAGGGTTTAGGCATAATACCTTTTGAAGAATTGACCATTGATTGCTAGCATAGGCCTTTTCCCGTTGTTATTAATCAGTTGGTATCCTTTCGACAATATAGGAGTCTATCTAATTAGACTTGAACTTATCTTTCTTATTTTGATTTAGGATTATGTAATTTCTCAGGACTAAGAGCATTTCTCCTTTCTAGAAGAACCTAAGTCGAGTCATCTTATTGTAGGCCCTAAACATTTGTGCTCGATATATTTTCAAGTTTTACTAGGCTGCTAGTCTTATCTTGTCTAAGGAGTCTAGCTCATCAAGATGAAGACGAACATTATCTTCTCTTATAATTTTCTTTTACAAGGCAATACTTAAAGAGGGGATTTGCACTTCCAGTGGCAAGACTGTCTCAATCCCGAGCACTAATGCATATGGCATTGATTGAGTACGGGTTTGATATATGGTACAATAAGCCCACAGTGCCTCAACAAACTTTTGGTGATAGTCTTTCTTATTTCTAACAATGACTTTTTTCAAGATATTGAAAAGAGTCTTATTGAATGCCTCAGCGAGCCCGTTGGCTCTCGCATTGTAGATGAATGAATATCTCCAATCAATCTTATGATGATGTATAAATTATCCTACCTTGAAGCTTTTAAAAGACAGTCCATTATCAGAAATGATCATTCGAGGGACACTGAATCAATACAAGATGTTTTCTTGAAAGAAGCGGATAACGGTATCTACTTTTACCTCTTTCAATGGAATCACTTCAGCCCCTTGAGAGAAATAATCAGTTGTTCCCAGTATGAAGTGGTGGCCCCTAGAAGAAGATGGTTCGAGTAGGTCGATAATGTCTATACCCAATACCTTGAATGACCATGAGGACACTGCTAGATGCAGAGAATTTGGGTGTTGGTGGATGAAGTCACCAGGAATTTAGCATAGGTTCATCTTCTCACATGTTCGATACAATCTCCCACCATCATGGGCCAATAGTAGCCCATACACTTGATCTTCATCATCATTTTTAGGCTCGATTGATGAACCCCATAAACCCCAAAATGCACCTTATGCATAACCTCTTTGACCTCTTTGTCTGAGAGACAATGTAGAAGTAGTTAATCGAATGACCTGTTATAAAGAGTGTCATTGATAAGTAGAAAATGTGTAGCTCTCCTTCTGAGTTGTGTCCATACGGATTTATCTTCTAGGAGTTCTCCACTTTTGATATAATTGATGAATGGTGTTCTCTAATTTGTGACTTCTTCTATTAATTTAGATTTAGTCATTTCGAGCTTGATGCTGAAGACTAAGCTCATCACTTATCTACTACGGACTGTGATTAAAATTTCTCCTTGATCAAGATCAGCCAGTGCTTGGCTAATTTGACTAAAGAGTTAGCTTCTGCATTGATGGACTGAGGAACTCTAGTTATTTGAACCTGTGGGATTTGTTTTATGAGCTCTTGAGGATTTTCATAGTATTTCAAGAGCTCAAATTTATGGACTTTATATTCACCTTGGACTTAGTTGATAATCAGTTGTGAATCACCAAAAATATATAGGTGTGATATTTTTATATCAATGGTCATTTCCAATCCTATAATTAGGGTCTCATATTGAGCTTCATTATTTGTGCATGGTTTTGAGAGGGAATAGGAGTATCATAAAATACCCCATTCAAAGTGACATAAATGAGTCTAATGCCTACTTTGATTTACAAAAGTTTTGGTTTGATCCATGGCTTGATGAATGATACTCTATCAAAGTATGCCTTCTTTGACCAAAAGGATTTCTTCATCAGAAAGCTCGCAACTCAAAGGAGAATAGTTCAGTACTGGATAAGCTACGAGAAAGTCAACGAGGGCTTGCCCCTTAATTACCTTTTGAGGAATGAACTTGATATCGTATTCCATGAGGATTAAAGTCCACTTTACTAGTCTTCTAGTGAGTAAAGGCCTAGTCATTAGGTACTTTATGGGATAATATTTGATATTAAAATGACTTTATGTGAAAGCAAATAATGCTTGAACTTCTTGACTGAGAATATAAGCATCAGACAATGCTTTTTTATGGGGGAGTAGTTACTTTCTTCCCCCACTAGTATTCTACTTAGATAGTAGAGTACATTTTTTTTACCCTCTTCATTATTCTGGGAGAGAAATACCCTCAAAGATCCTTCCATTGCTATCATGTAGAGGATAAGGGGTTTACAAGTAAAGGTGCTATCAGGACTAGTGGCTTTAGGAGATACTACTTAATCTCTTCAAAGGTCTATTGGTAGTCTTGATTCCAAATGAATGGAGTATTCTTCTTTATCAGCTTGGAAAAAGGCTTGCATTTTCTACAAAGATTTGAAATGAATCTTCTCATGTATGTGAGTTGCTTTGGAATGACCTCAATTGCCTTAAATTGCTAGGTGGTGGCATATCCAAGATAGCTTTGATCTTAGCTGAATTGATTTCAATCTCTCGATGTCTAACAACAAAGCTGAGAAATTTTCCCAATGATATCCCAAAAGTGCACTTCATAGGATTCATCTTTAAGTTATATTTCCTAAGGCGGTCGAATACCACTCTTAGGTCTTGGACGTGCCTATCTTTTGGTCTAGTTTTGACCACCAAGTCATCCACATAATACTCCACTAGCTGGTGTATGAGGTCATCAAAAATTTGAGTCATGGCCCTTTGATAAGTAACACCTATATTTTTGAACCCGAAGGGCATCACCTTGTAGCAGTAAATGCTAATTGGCTTCTCGAAGGCTGCACATTTCTCATCATTAGTATATATCTTGATTTGATTATATCCTGAAAAATCATTCATGAAAGAGAATATTTCAAAATTGGCCATCTGTCAATCATGATTTCCATTATTGGCAATCAAAAATCATCTTTTGGACATGCTTTATTCAAGTTTCTGTAGTCCACACAAATGTGAGTTTGGTCATTCTTCTTCTTGTCAGGCACGATGCTTGCCAGCTAATTTGGATTTTTTTTTTCTCTCTGATGAAGCCTGCTTCAATCAATTTCTTGATTTCTTCTATCACTTTCTATTCTAGGTTGAGTTTTATTTTCCTAGGTGCTTATTTAACAAGTAGAAGCTCGAGATTAATGACCAGTTTATGGATTACAACTTTAGGATTTAATCCAGACATCTCCTTATAGCTCCATACAAAGCAGTCGATGTACTCTTAAAGTCGGCTTGGGGTCCTCCTCTGAGCCTAGGTCAATCTCCATTAGTTTATTGACTATGACTTGCCCCCTACCCTCAAGTTTTGGTGGAGCTTCTTTTGGTTTGAGAATTATTTCTTCACCAAGTGAGTCATCATGTTGAGTGAGGTTTGGCAAAAGTTCATCTGAAGGCATTTCGGATACATCATGTCCTCTTTCTCTTCCTTTGAATGAAATCCCATCAAGGATGTCACCTTCTTATAATGTTTCAAAAGTTACAGCCACTTCAAAGCACATATCAGGGGGTATTGATGTTATTTGGCCATCCTTAATATTAAAAAGAGGTTCAATGGTGATTATAAGACATGTGTGGGCATTTGAGACAATATAACCTAGTACTTTGGTGTTCTTGGTTTCTCTTCCAAGAATGTAAGCACGTTCTTAGGGTGGATCCCATAATTTTTTGAAGAAATGACTCTCTCTTTTTGTTTGTGGATGTCCATAGCCAAATTTATTGATTATTTGATGGAGCTGGTGTGAGAAATATTTAAGTGTAACTACCAGTTGATGGTCACCATCATCTGCTAGATCTTCAATTCCTAAGATTTCATATATACTTAGGGCATGAGGGATTACCTTGTAAAATTTCTTTTTTTGTCCTTCATGCTGTAGAGGAATGTAGAAAGTCGTTAATTATTCCACAACATTGATGCTCAGCTCATTTAATTGCTTAACTAAACTTTTCAAAACTTTAGTAATAAGAAGAATATTTTTCGTTTGACATTTATTATTATCTTTGTTAGAAGTATAACCACCCAGGCAGACTTGTAAGCTTCTTCATCTAAATAGGTTGGTCAGAATCGCTTCCTAGGTAAGAAGGAGCAAAGATCATGTTAGCAATCTTTTGCTTTACTTGATTGGTGGAAGTAGATTCCCTATCAGCGTTAAATCTCTAATAGTATTTTGCATCATCATAATGTATCTCATGAACATCAAAAGCATGTACATCTTTATTGATTTAGTGTTCTTCACCATCCTCAAAATATTTGAGCCATTGATGTAGGGTTGATGGTACTACTTTATGTTTTTATAGCCATGACCTCCCTAGTAGTGCTTTATATGACGAATCAGTATTGATCATATAAAACTTGGTGTTTGTCATCATTTTGCCCACTTTCAAAGGGATAGTTATGACTTTTAGAGCTCTTTAGCCATTCTGATTAAACTCTTGTATGGTTATAATCTCAGATAATATGTGACACACATCCAAAGTCAGAGCTTTTAGAGTTCAAAGAGTCATCCAATTGACTTAGAACCTAGGTTGATTATAATGCAATTAATCTTGATTCCATTGTTGTTTCCTGTGACATAAACATTTTGTTGTGGTCTGTTGTTCTAGGTTGCAGATCATCATTTGTGAAGGTGATGGCGAGAGCTTGACGTGAACACAACAACTCTTGAATATTCTCTTAAGCAAAGTATGTTCGGTAATTGACCAAATTCTACAAGATATGCAATTGTGTATCCTTGAGTTCTTGCGATATTATAAAGGCAAAAAAAAAATTAGTATGGTAGAGATCTTTTTAAGGTGAGTTGCTATGTTATGTTTCACCTTTTTTGGCTGCAAGTTCAGCATATGAGTCTCAATGCCCTCATTTATCTGAATTTTCTTTTCCTTATCCTTAGGGATATTCTTATTCCTAGGCATTGGAGCATGTCTCGGAGGTAGCACATTCCTACCTTGGAGTTATATCTAGTTTATTTTTCTTAGTTGAAACCTGGTATCATAGGACCAATAAAGTTCATCTTCAGAATCACTCATAAGACTAATCATGTGTCAAGAGGTAGTTGACCTTTACCCCCAGTCAGTAGTTCTTTGAATATACTTGGAGGATTGACTAGCTAATAATCATCTCATTCAACATCAAAATTAGGCACATGGGATTTTCTCATAGAAAGATTTTTAGAGATGCTTTGGATGAACTCTTTTACTTCATCTATTGGCATAACCTTCTTCAGAACTTTATATTTAGGATATTTCTTTTGTTAATATTTAGATTGGCTTGATGTGGGGGCGAAGTGTGCTTTATCATTAGCTCATTTGGTCCTCTCCCAAAATGCATGCTTCTTCCTTTAGCGCTTGCTAGTGTAGGGCCTTCCCAAGCAGCATACAATTGCTTTGAGTCAGACATAGAGTTATATTCATCGTCTATCCCTTATATGCATAATTCCTCTAAAATTGGCAAAGTGCATCCTTCCATAAGTTCTAGGATTGGGATCTCACCAAACCAAATGGGTTGAGCAATTGTTGTTAGATTGCTTGATGGAGACTAGGATAGTAGCTCGTCGGTGTTCACCTCAGATGTATGAGTCACCATACAATAAGAGGTCATAAACTTAGCTAGTTCTTTTCAATAGTGTCTATCTTTCTTCACTCGTCTCTAGAGTAAGTGGCACGAGTGGTCGTTTTGATCCTGAGGAGGGTCGATAAGTGATTTCTCACCATCCCTATGAGGTCTTTTGCATAGTTTTGTCTTTTCTACTAGCACTTTCTCCATCCTCTTGACTTTCTCACAGAACATGATAGTCGTATTTGTCATACTTTTCATGTGAGCAATTATAGCTTTGATATGCTCGTTCAGCATTTGTATTTGCCCCCTAACAAACCTTATGTTAGTTGTAACTAGTTCTTTCATAATATCTAGCTGTAGTTTGAGTATATCATAGTCCTATTCATGAGCAAACCATTCTCTAAGATAATAATCTTGGGAGCAGCCCTCAGGAAGATTTGTGAGATCGCTCATTTTATCTATAATATCTGCAGTGAATCTATTTACTTTTTCTTGCCTTACACTCTGAATTTTCTCATTGTTGAAGTGATGGGGTGGGGATCGACTTCTTTGTAAATCTCCAATGATAATGCATGGACTGGATCTTGAAGTTGCAGTCCATAAATTGGCCATCAATCCCGAGCTTTTGCTTGTCAAGCAAGCACCTAGGAAGATGAAACTTGACGTAGAACAGAATGTGATAGAAGAAATAAAAAAATTAATCGAAGCAAGCTTCATTAAAGAGGAAAAATACCCAAATGGGTGGTGAGTATTGTGTCAGTTAAGAAGAAGAATGACCAAATCTGCATTTGTGTATACTATTGGAACTTAAATAAATCATATCCAAAAGATAATTTTTCATTGCCGATAATAAAAATCATGATTGACAACATGACTGATTTCAAAATATTCTCTTTCATGGATGATTTTTCAAGATATAACTGAATCAAGATGCATCCAACTCACAAGAAACACACAACCTTCAAAATACCAATTGGCATTTACTACTATAAGGTGATGCCATTTGGGCTCAAGAATGAAGGCACAACTTATCAAAGAGTCATGACTCAAATCTTTGAAGCCCTCATACAATAGTTAGTGAAATGTTATGTGGATGACTTGGTAGTTAAAACTAAGTTCAAAGACATGCACATCCAAGACATAAGAGTGGTATTAGATTGTCTTCGAAAATATAACTTAAAATGAATCCTATAAAGTGTGCCTTCAGAGTATCATCGAGAAAATTCCTCGACTTTGTTATTAGATATTGAGAGATTGAAATCGATCCATCTGAGATTAAAGCTATCTTGGATATGTCACCACCTAGTAATTTAAAGCAATTGAGGTTGTTCCAAGATTGACTCATATATCTAAGAATATTTATTTCAAATCTCTCTGAAAAATGTAAGTCTTTTTCCTAGTTGATAAAAAAGGACACTTCATTCATTTGGAATCAAGACTACCAATAGGCCTTTGAAGAGAGCAAACAGTATCTCCTAAAGCCACTAGACCTAGTAAAACCCCTAGCTGATAGCCATTGACCCTCTACATGGAAGCAATGGAAGGATCCCTGGGGGTGCTTTTGGCCTAGGATAATAAAGAGGGTAAAGAAAATATACTTTATTATCTAAGTAGAATGCTAGTGGGGGTAGAAAGCAACTACTCCTCTATTGAAAAGCATTGTCTAGTGCTTATATTCACGGTCAAGAAGCTGAGATGTTATTTGCTTTCACATCAAGTTATTTTGATATCAAAAATTAATCTCATAAAGTACCTAATGACTAGGTCTATACTCACTAGAAGGCTAGCAAAGTAGGCCTTAAATCTCATGTAATACAATATCAAATTTACTCCTCAAAAGGCGATTCACCTCATGGCTATTCGAGGTATGGGGTATAGATGTCATTGGCCCAATCAAACCATCTTCTTCTAGAGTCCATCACTTCATACTAGTAGTAACCAATTATTTCTCTTGGTGGGCTAAAGAAATTTCATTAAAAGAGGTAAACATGGATACTATTATCCACTTCTTTCAAGAAAATATCTTGTGCCAATTCGGTGTCCTTCGAAGAATCATTTTTGATAACAGACCATCCTTCAGAAGCTTCAAGGTAGGATGATTCGCACATCATCACAAGATAGATTGGAGGTATTCATCCATCTACAATGTCAGAGCCAAGAGGCTCACTAAAGTATTTAACAAGACACTCTCCAAGACTAGAAAAAAGTTATTACCAAAATAAGACAGATTGACACCAAAAGCTTACTGAGACACTATGTGCCTATCGATCACATATCGAACCCCTACCCAATCAATGCTATATGAATTGATATTCAAGACTAAGGTAGTCTTGCCAGTAAAAGTACAAATATCCTCTCTAAGGATTGCCTTATAAGAAGAACTCACAAAAGAAGCAACGTTCATCTTCAACTTGACAAGCTAGACTCCTTGGATGAGATGAGGTTCACAGCCCAATAAAATCTAGAAATATATTAAACACAAATGGCTAGGGCCTACAACAAGATGGTCAGCTTAGGTTATTCTAGAAGAGAGAAATGATTTTAGTTCTGAGAAGACCCATAATTCCAAACCAAAATGAGAAAGATAAGTTCGAACCTATGCCTTGGAGGCAACGACAATAACAACTAAAAGCATTTATGTTTTGTTTATGATGGAAAATCTAATTTCCTCAAAAAGGAATACTCAATCAAACATGTACTCTATGTTTCTCGAGGTAAAATATGGACAGAAAACTCCATCTATCTTGCGTGGCTATGGAGCCCATATTTGCATATCACATTAAGTCCACTTTTATGTAACAACTTAAATCCACTTTCACATGGTGATCTAAGTCCAATTATATATAGTAAACTAACTCCACTTTCACATAGCAAACTCATGACAAATCAAGTCTATTTTCATGTGGCAAACCAAGTCCATTTATACGTAACAATCAAGTTCACTCTCACATAGCAATATTAAGCCTACTTTTACGTAGCAAATTAAATTAATTTTTATATGGCAAACTAAGTCTACTCTCATATCGCAATATAAACTTATATAGTCAACTCCTGAAATGTTGATATAGGGGCATGTGCTTGAAATTTGTTCACACTCTCTCCTCTCACTAGAACTTAAGAAGAGGTTGCGAAGAGGGCAATTTGTTTGAGATGATTTTTTCCACAATCAAATTTGATTAAAATATAATTAAACTTGAGACTTATATGCCACTAAATTATGGTTCAAATGTGGGTTTCAGTTAAGCTTAATTGCATCCAATTTTGACCAAAAATTGAGTTCAATTCAGACCTGAATCATTGAAACATTTATGTTCAAGTTAGGCATAATCTAAATAGGCTACTTAGGCAAAATTTTTTTACCAGAATTAGACTCAAAATTCATCTAAAATTTGGGCCAAAATGACAAAATACAAAAAATTTACAAATAGATTCCTGAATTAAATAAATCTTCATAAAAGTGTCTTTGACCGGATTTTTCTTATAAATAGGTCCCTAGAATTGGAGTTTTGAAAAAAAGTCTAGTGAAATTCTAAAATTACAAATCAGTTCGACAAAATTTAGAATTTACAAATAAATTCCTCAAAAAATTAATAATTATAATTTGGTATATGAAATCCAAAATCTGTAAATAAACCCCTCCAATTTTTTTATTTACAAATAAGCCCTTAGAATTTTAACTTTTTGTAAATAAGTCCCTCAGAAATTTTTATTTACAAATAAGTATAAATTTTATTCAAAAAGGACCCTGAAAGTTTTAAACCTTTATAAATAAGTCCTTTTGCAAAAAGACCTCCTAAAAATTATAAAATTATAATTTAGTCCAAATTTTTCAAAAAAATACAAATAACTCCCTTATAATTTCAGTATCCGAAATAACTATAATTTTTAAATTATAGGCTTATCCATATCTCTTTACACGTTCATCCAAATTTCAGATAAGTATATCCATATATATATTCACATCCACATCTATCATTTAAAATTTCAAACAAAGAAGATTCGTTCCAGCCCGACTTCATCTCTTGAGTCCTATATAAATTTGTTGAACTGAAAAAAGTTTATCAAGAGATCAAAGAACAAATATCAAAATAGAATGAGAGAGAATTGGAAGGCCATCATTAAAGAAGTTTATTAAGAAAAATCAAAGACTAAAGAGGTGAGATTTTGAGCTTAGCTTCATTTTTTTCCTTTGCCTATTCTCCTCCTCTCTATAGAACCACTAAGCTACCCCATGCCCACCTAAGCTCAACATCACCTCTGACACCTACCCTATACTCACTGCCTATGTGGAACTGCTAGTGCGGGCCCTTCATGCGACACCATCCTCCTCCATCCTCCTCCTCAATGAAGTTATGGTGTTGACTTGTGCCTTGAAATGTGACATCTAGCTCCTTCCGTCGGCCAACTCAGGGAGGAATAATTTTGCAACTCTTCTTCCTAGATTCCATCATGTCTTGCGCTGCCACCTCCCGAGAGCTGCCTTGGCATCAGGTTAATCGTCCACATAGACCACTACCTTGCATAAGAAGTGCTTCATCGTCAATCTTGCCTCCCCTAATTCCCTATAGCTTTCCTCCTCCTCACCACTCACATCCATGATGGACCTCGCGTCCTCCTGTTGAAGTCGATCGGGACCGGATCTAGCTAGATCTAGCCGGATCTAACCATAAGAGGAGGGGCAGACATGCCCCTCCGCCACGTCGCCAAAGGAGAGAAGTCGGATCTAGATGAAAATAGTAGGATTCGGCCAAAAAGGAGACCAAGCCCGCTCGGGCCTAGTGATACCTCTTGAAGAATGGGGGGCAAAGCTTGAAGAAGGAGAGAAAAATACATACAAAAGAATACTTGTGCAGCCAAAAGAAAAAGGAAAAGGGTTTTAAGCTTGAAATAGAAGAAAAATAAGGAGATGAAAAAAATGAAAAAAATAAATTGTTGTGTACAAAAAGGAAAATTCAGCAAAAAAAATAAAAAGGAAGAATTTTCAACATTGCAACCACCCACGGTCTTTATCATAACGATGGAACTCCACCAACACTATCGTGGCCCCTTGAAGATGGCAAGCCCATGACACTGCTCATGGCCACCCGGGGTCCCTCGAAGGCAGCAAATCCCCATCACCACAAGTCAGTGTTTGGGCTTGCATCCAAACTAACCTTTGGGCTCACACTCAGCCAATCTTGGGGCTTACAACTAGCCTACCAAAGGTCTCACATCCAAACCAATCTTCAAACTCGCATTCAAGCCAACCTTTAGGCTCGCACTCAACCAACCTTCGGGCTCGCATCTAGCCAACCTTAAGGCTCACATCCAAACCAGCTTTCAGGGTCACATTCAACCAACCTTCATACTTGTACCCAGGCTAGTCTTTGAGCTCACATCCCAAGTTAGCCTTCGGGCTCGCATTTAGCTAGCCTTCGAGCTAGCACTCGGCCAACATTTGAACTCACACCCAAGCTAGCCTTCGGGCCACATTCAACCAGCTTTTAAGCTCGCACTCAACTAACTTTAGGCTCACATCCAATCCAGCCTTCGGGCTCGCACTCGGCTAGTTTTCGAGCTCGCGCTCAGCCCACCTTCAGGCTTGCACTTAATTAACCTTCAAACTCATACTTAGCCAGCTATTAGGCTCACACTTAACTGGCCTTCAAGCTCACATTCAAGCCAACTTTTAGGCTTGCAACTCAGCTAGTCTTCAGAATCACACCCAGACAGCCCTTGGACTCACAAACTAAGTCAACCTTTAGGTTCACACATTTAAAGTCAATATGCATCAAAGCTTCATCTCCCCTCTTTCTCTTTTTCTTTCTTTTTTTATATTTTCTATAATTCTGTGATGAAATTCATTGTAAAGTGACCACATGTTGGCTTTATGGTGTCTCGAATCCGAATTTTCCGGATAGTCTTAATTATATTAGGAAGTTATTTAATGGGCCTAATCCTTATCTAGATTTATCTTCTACTAGAAGACTTAAATTAGTAGAAGTCTTATTTGAGTCAGTCTTCTACTTTGACTCAAACATCATTAGGCCACATCTATAGATACACCATTGATGTAAGGGTTTCAATATAGAGTGAGAGAGATATATATAGATCAATACTCTCAATACGTTTTGTAACGGTTAGGCTACTTAGTCTTTTGTGAGAGTTGGTGATATTAGAGTTTCGTTTCCATCATTGTAATCTTCTCTTCCTCTTCTCATCAATACAATATTCTCTAAATCGTCTTCCCCACATATATCTCTTGTCTTTTGTCTTTTCTCCTTTTCTATTCTTCCTCTATATCGTAAATTGTGGTGGACATCGATAGTTTTCGCAACTAAGCCATATATCATTTCTCAATATTAATTAAATACTTTTTTCTTTTCTTTTTTGTGATCTCTATTTTCATTAACTAGGCTTTTTTTATTTTAAGAGGTTTCTGACAATCATCGGAGTAATTAAAAATATGAGGCTTGTACTTGTTGAAAGTCAGATTTTCACAACACTTGATAGCATACGTTAAATTAAAATAAATTTTGATTTTTGATTCAACGTCACCCCTCAGAGTCTCTACTATCCTGAGTGGTTAATCTTGATCCTACAGCAAGTCAAAAGCTAGCTTAGAGGTATAAGCCAGAGGACTACCTAGGTGTGAGTCTGAAGACTAGCCTAGATGTGAATCCGAAGGTTGGTTGAGTGTGAGCCTAAAGACTGACTTGAGTGCGAACTTGAAGGCTAGCTGAGATGCAAGCTAAAAGACTAGTTAAGACGTGAGCCCGAAGGCTAACTAAGTACGAACCTAATTGCTAGCTTGAATGTAAAAATGAAGGTTCACTGAATGCGAGTCCAAAAGTTAGTTTAGATGTGAGTCTGAAGGCTAGCTTAAATGCGAGTCCAAAGACTGACTGAGTGCGAGCTTGAAGGCTAACTTGGATGCGAGCCCAAGGCTAGCTGAATGTGAGCCTAAAGGCTGGCATGGTGTGAGCTCGAAGACTAGTTAGGTGCGAGCTTGAAGGCTGGCTGAATATGAGCTCAAACGCTCACTAAGGTGCAAGCCTGAATATTGACTTGGATGTGAGCCCAAAGACTGGCTGAGTGCGAGATCGAAGGCTAATTAAGTATGAACTTCAAGACTAATATGATGGGATGAGGATCTACCATCTTCAAGAAACTGTGGGTGGCCACGGTGAAGTTATGGGTTTTCCATCTTCATCACTATCTTCGAGGGATTGCGGATGACTGGTGGTGAGGTCATGGGTTCATCGTTTTCGAGGGGTCACGCATGGTTATGATGAGGTCACGAGTCTATCGTCTTTATTACTATTTTCGAGAGATAGTAGATGATCACTGCGAGGTCGTGGTGTCCAAAAAAAATTGAGACAGGAGAAAGTTTTTTTTTTTTTTCGCAATAACTTTTTTGATTTTTTTTTTGCCCTTTTATTCCTCCTTTCTCCTTCCTCCTTCACCATACCTGTGCTCTTCTTTTTGCCCCTTTTTTTTCCTTGGTCTTCCCATGGCTGGGCTAGGAGCAGCCTGATCTCTCCTCTGACCAGATATGGCTGGAGACAATCAGATCTGGCTAGCCTTGGCAGCGGTAGGGCAAGAGGGGCCTGTCCTTTCCTCCTTCGGTTGGATCTGGCCGTCTCCCAGCTGGATTTGGTCAGCTTTTGGTGCAGCGGGGTGAGAGGTGCCTCGCCCTTTCCTCCTTCAGCCTAGTTCGGCTGTCTCCCAGTCGAATCTGGCTGGCTTTTGTTATAGTGGGATGGGAGTAGTCAGACTTCGAGAAGGGCCTGATGATGGTGTTGTAGGTTTTTAGGTCGGGGCTGATGTGGATATCAAACTGAGAAGTTGTGGAAGATGCGAGAGGCCTTTTGGTGGTCACCAACGAGTGCAGGCAAGGAGGAGGGCATTGAGGTCACTAACAGGGTGTGGGTGTTGTTCAGAATGGAAGTGATGGCTTGGCCACATGGTGATGCTCTGGCAAGGAGGCCAGGCACGGGACTAGGAGGCTCTAGTGGCTCAGGTAGGGAGGCAGGATTGGCGATTGAATCACGCTGGAGGGCAGTACGGAAGTAGCAACGATTGTGGAAAGCCAGGACTCTCACAGAGAAGAAAGAACAAGGGACAAAGAGAAAAAAGAAGAAAGCAAATTGAAGGATAAGAACTAACCTTCTCCTTTGATCTTCTTTTGTTTCGTCCCCAAATTCTGGCCACATGCTGATCTCTTCTCCTTGTTCAGATTTTCTTTTTCATGTCTTCTGTGTAGATTTTCAACCTTTTTTTATAGATTTCAAAGAGGATTTCAAAATCAAATTGAGGAGGTTTGATTTTGAAATATGACATAAGTGTGGTTGGATGTTGATCTCTTAATTGATTTTATTTTGGAAATAAATAGAATTTGATTGGGGATCAAATTATATGTCAAAATCTTGTAATTGACATGTAATTGATTAGAATTTATTTTTCCCATGAGAAAATTTAAATATTGTATCATCTTCGAATGATGAATTTTAGTTATTTATAAAATTTTTTTAAAAATTAAACCAAAGCATAATTTTATAAATTCCAAAAATTTCTTTATAAAAAGGACATATTTGTAAAAAATTTAAAATTTTTAGGGTTCCTTATGAACAAAATATGGACTTATTTGTAATTAAAATTTTTAAAAATTTATTTACAAATTTCTAGATAAATTGGATCAAAGTGTAATTTTATAAATTCTAGAGACTTTTTTGTAAAAAGAACATATTTATAAGAATTCTTAACTGTTTAAGGACCTTTTCGAATAACATTTGGACTTATTTATAAATAAAAATTTTGAGAAATTTATTTACAAATTTTTTAAAAAATTGGATCAAAATATAACTTTGTAAGTTTCAGGGGCCTTTGGCAAAAAGGACATATTTATAAAAATTTAAAATTTTTTAAGGTCCTTTTTGAATAAAATCTATGTTTATTTGTAAATAAAAGTTTTGTGAGGTTTATTTGTAACTTTTCCAAAAACTTAGACTAAAATATAATTTTATAAATTTCACGGGTCTTTTTATAAGAAGAACATATTTATAAAAATTCTAAAATTTTTAAGGTCCTTTTTTAATAAAATTTAAGTTTATATATAAAAAAAATTTTGAGGGACTTATTTATAAATTTTAAAAATTTCAAATATTTATTTGCGTACAAATTACAAAAATAGATTGACATAATGTTAAATTTTGACATGAACTTATTGAACTTTGCATTTTTGTCACCCTAACATAACAAACAAAAATTAAATTTTTTGGCTCCATCAAATTTGGTTGTTCAAATTGTCAAATTCGATCGATCGAATATGTTAGACATAATTTTTCTGCTTTTATTCTCATCAAATTTGAATGAAATAAACAATCAGATACCGTTTGCTTCGGTATTAAGATCAGGATCAAGATCAAAACTATCGAATCACTTTTCTAAATTAAGATTTTTTTTATCAAAATTAACCTTATAATAATTTAAAATTTGAAAAATTATTTAATTTTATATAATAATTTAATTTAATAGTGGTGTAAAATAAGTAATATTAATTTTAAAAGAAAAATTCTAAAATAAATTGATCCTGATCCTAATTTCAAACTAAACTATATCTCAACAATATTAAATATTATTTTAATATTGTTGAAATTTTTTTATAAAAATTTAAAAATTATGAAAGAATTTATACTTAATTTTACAACAATATTAGATATTATTTTAATTAATTAAAATTAATTTTAATAGTTAACCACTGTTTTTATATATTACTATATAAAAAATATATGAGAAATAATCTGAATATGATTAAAAAGTAAAAATTAACATAAGCAAATTTAACTTATTATTAAAATATAATTGACACATATATGATTTATTAAGTATAATGTAATACAACTAATCATCATCATCATCAGTTGAGTTTAAAACATCTGGATATGGAATTATAAATTCAGTACCTGAACGATACATATGAACATTTATAGACATACAAAAATAACTATCTTTATGTAATCTCGTGACAGCGATTCACATGGGGTGAGACCGACACAAATTTTTTTTGGCTTTACTTTCGGTGGAACGGTCATACACGCATGCACGTGAACAAAAAAATCAATGTGTTTCAATCAAAATCATTTTCATTTCAGTTTCAAACAAAATAATTTTTTTATTAATTATATTTTGACTAAAATTTAATTTAAATTTAATTATTTTTTAACTTCAAATTAAAAAAATTATAATATGTTTAAAAATTTTTCAAAATAATGAACAGTTAGGTAAATAATATTATGTACGTGAACAATATCTAACAGAAACCGACAAGGGCGTCGGAACCAGATTGACAACAATGCTAGCCCCGGTGCAAGATCGGCCTCAGCTTACAGAAATAGGCGCCAGGTCGGTAAGTACACGAGATAGACGAGGGAGCGGCTGCAGGCTTGCGAGCGCGCAGGGCTCTCGGGCTAGAACACGAGGCCAGCGCGAGCTCCCGCCCGCGCTTGAGCTCTCTGCTTGTTGATGAATATGAATAATAAACCCTAAATCAAAATTAAAATTAGGATTTCGGTTCGGAATAGGCCGAAACCGAGGGGTTTCGATTTTTAAAACCTTACTTTTTACTTGACCTATGCAAGCGGGGTGCCCGTTCACGTGCGGACTCCGTAGAGAAGGGGGTGGGAGGCTGCTACTGGTTGTCTTTCTTTTTCTGAAAATAGTTCCTCGAGCTAATCCTAGCGTTCTGCAAAGACAAATGAATAAAATTAGAACTGTATTTGTGGTATAGATGAAGAAAATTGCATAGTTGACATCTGATTGGGATGATTATTTAGGAATTAGGGGCTCACTTGGGACATTAGATCGGAGCTAAGCAGCAATAGACCTGGAGAGTCAATAGACATTGATTGCATTAGTTGCATGTGATACAAATCAATCATATGCAATTCTTGTTACAAAGTATGCACTTCAGTATGTGGGACCGGAACCCATTTGACTCGTCCTTTTCATGGGTTGTGTTGGACTTGGGGCGAATTCGAATCCGATTTAAACTAGGGTTTAGGGGGTTCAGAAAAATATTTGACAAATGTCGAATGCTCATCCAGTTGAATGGCTGCTGCTTTTCGTTCGTAAAAATGTTCAGACTTATAAATAAATATATTTTAAAAAAATATTAAATTTTGTAATTGAAAATGATTCTCATAGCTTGTCATTTACACCCGAGGTTAAACGCGTCATACGAAACGAGAATTATCTCGATACAAGAAAGAAAGATGTGTCAAATCCTGAAATTAGCCACGGTAGATATTTTGAGCCCCCACCGAACCGGGTTGAGCCGGTTTGAACTTTGAAACCCTCGTCAGAAGACTCAGAAATGTCCCACTGGTACATCAGTATTGAAATCTCAATCCCGGGCAATAAATAATCCAAACCGTAACATATCCGACGACCGATTTCGAATAAGAGACACGTGGCAGACTTCCAGTGGCCAGAACTCCTCTCTCTCTCTCTCTCTCTCTCTCTGAAAACAGAACACCATTGCATAAAGGTTTTCACTTCCATATTCACTTCTCTTCGTCTCCCCATCCATTTACTCCCGCCATCGGCGTCCGAAGCGCGTTGTCTCCCTGGCGAACGCCCTCTTTTCTCTTCCAATAGTCGTGGGACGGCAATCCAATCTCGCCGCCGAGAGGTTCGTCTCAGGATCTTTCTTCTTATCTGCATTTTCTTTTTATTGGTTTTTTTCTATGTTCATCGCCTCCGTTTTCTTTTCTTTTTCTTTCTTTTTTTCTTGAGTTGAACATCGCCTCTGTTTTCGCTCGCCGGCGATTTGGTTTTCGGCCGGAATGGAATGCTTTCGGGCTTGATTTTTTTTTTTTTTTTTTCGACTAACGGTTTTACTCGAATCAATCGGTAAATTTTTTTTTCGGTTTACTGTGTCGGCGGAGAGATCTTCCTTGATGTTAATGTGTGGCCGTGCGATTGTTAATGGAGTCCAGTTTGTATTTAATTTGTCTGGTGTACTATTTCTACTATTCTGAAAAAAAAATTAAAATTACTGAATCTTCACCAAATTTACTTTTTCTTTTTTAATATCCAAAATTGGACAATATTTGAACAGAATCGGAAATATTTGGTGATTTATGTAAAATTTTCATCCAATCCATACTTCCCTTAATTTCACCACGGTGAGCATAATCACGGGTACTGTTTTCAAGGCTGGGCTGGCATGGGTATGCGGAAAGAGAAGAAATATAGGCGAAATTAATTTTATTACTTTTGGTAGGGGGCAGCGGCTTACATCACCGTCAATTAATGTAGTGCAGTTTTGTTTTTGTTTCTGTTCCGCAGAGGTACGATTGCAGCAAGAGAATCTCTCCTCCGCGTCGAACGTCGAGCTGCTCGCAGCAGCAGCGGCAGCGGCGATGGCGTCGGCGACGACGAGCTGTCAGCTGTCATGTCGCAGCAGCAGCAGCAGCAGCTCCACATGCCCGCCTTGGCTTCAAGCCGCGCTTGCAGGTCAGGTCGCTGTGCTTTTGCCCTTTCCCCTGTCTATGTTTGCTATATTTTATTTTCCAGGTGTGGACTGTTTCTACGCAAATGTACTCGTGCAGACACGTGAAACCGGAAAGTTGTTTGCGTTTAGACCACTGGAAACTTCAGGAATTATTTACTCTTGTTAAAAGTTTTAATAGGGGGGTATATCTGAAAAAAACCAACGAAAGGTGTAATTAGATATGTTTGTCTGTATTTGTTTGCTGGTGGCTTTGATGGATTTGACGGTTCCGAATTTATCGCCTGCTTTGTAGTGTTCTAGAAAAATTTGTGCTGGCAAAGCAAAAGGATCATCATGATTTTTACGCCCGTGATCGTTTTTCCGGACCCAACGTTTCAAATTTCAAATCCAAATTCAAATTTCTTCTCCTTTTTTTTTTTTCCCTCTTTCTAATCATTCGACAAATCACTTTTACTTGCGTTATTTCTTCAAATTAAATTAAAAAGTTTTAAAAAGAAAAAAAGTTAATTAGTCGCAGTTTAATAATTAAAATTTTTGTAAAGTATTGATCAGCGATATTAAAGTTTTTATCAAGTCAATGGTTTTTCGAATCTGAGGGGCGTTTGCTGCAGAGATCGAGGAGCGGGTTAGCGCGGTGACCCAACCGGACTCCTCCGGGTCAGACTCGTTCGCGAACCGCGCCGAGTTCTACTTCGAGAAGCGACCGCAGCTGGTGGCCCTCCTCCACGACCTCCACCACCACTACCTCCACCTCGCCGACCGCTACTCCCAGTCCCTTCTCCGCCGCGCCGCTTCCTCACCGCCGGACTCTCCGACCTCATCCGCCGCCGAGAGCTCACTCTCTTTCCAGCCCATCGCCGCCATCCCTGGCCCTGCCGACCTCGACTTCATCGTCGCCGAACTCGTCTCGGCCATGGTGGAGAAGGACCTGCTTGTTACCGAACTCGTCGAGTCAGGCCGGTACCGGACGGAAGCGGAGCGGCGCATAGGACTTCAGCGCAGCCTGCTGGAGGTGCTGGAGTCGGAGCGGGAGGTAATCAACACTTTAACTATTAAAAATACATGGAAAAGAGGCTAAGCGTCGTATATGTTTCATTATTCCAAGGTGCTGGCGGGAGAGAATGTTAGACTAGGGTACAGGGCAGCGGCAGCAGAGGCTGAGGCGCGGGGTCTGGCAGTGGAGGTGGGGTGGATGAGACGGCGGGCTGGGGAGCTGGCACGAGCAGTGGTCAAGCTGAGGGAGGACCACCGTGTTTGCCTATTGGGGCGGAGAATCGAGGGGCTGCAGGCACAGATATATGCGCTGGAGAAAAGGAACAGGGAATGCTGCGAGGCGATGAAGCGGCGGGAGGAAGAAAAGGGGTCGGAGCGGGTAGAGCTGGACCGGCTGCGGGAGGAGAACCGGCGGCTAAAGGAGAAGGCGGGGCAGGGAAGCGGGCGGTGGCGATGGGAGCGAGTCGGGAAGCTGCTAGCCCGGGCCCGGAGGGCAGAATGGGGCCCCTGCGTGCCGGAGGTGGAAAAGGCGCCAGGATGCTATTGTTGGTGATGTACGAGGCTAGATGGGTTTTGTTCATGTAAATGGTTGTGGACTTGGTTGTTAGTATATTTTGGAGCCTTTTTATGCGACTTGGATGGTAGACGTGTATTTTGTTTTATTTAAGAAAAAAATTTCCAGGACTCTAAAAAATTTTCATCCCTTAAAAAATCTTCTTTGATTTGCGAAATTCTTGATCAATCTATCTAATCTTCTCCTCCATTCCTCTTCATCCTTATCTAATCTAACAAAAAGCGGGAACAACTATTCCCAGATGTGAAATTTCGGATTTGCCCTTGGCCCTCAATCTAATATGGCGGGATTTTCCTTCCTACTTTCCGGATTTCTCACTTCCTGGTGGTCGTTTAGGCCTCTTGATTGCCATTTCTCCTGCGATCCTGCACTCGCTTCTTCCAGAACTCGGCATCAGAGCGAGCTGGACACCTGCGGGACGCTTCCCAGCAGCATGCGAAGGAGCCATTTGATGTGCTGGGTCAAATCCTCGAATAGTTTAGAGCAAAGTTTTATAGTGCGGTTTCGTTGATTTTGGGGTCGGAATCCAACGAAACCGTTACGTTTCGACCGTTTCGTTTTCGGTCAAAAGTTTTTTTAATTATTAATTGAGTGTTGATCAAAGTTTGATTATATTTTAACCGTACTTTGACTTCAAATTAAAAATATGACAAAATATTTTTAAAAAAATTTGAAAAAATTTGAAAAAATAAGAATGAATTTATACTTAATTTTACCATAATATTAAATATTATTTTAGTTAATTAATATTAATTTTGATAGTTAGTCACTGATATAGTCTATTTTTAATATATATTAATGTATTAAAAAACACACAAAAAATAATATGAATATGACTAAAAGTTAAAAATTAATATAAGTACATTTAACTTTTCATTAAAATGTACTTCACACATACATAATTTATAAATTCTAAAATAATATAATTAATCATCATAATCATCATCAATTGAGTTTGAGACATCTGAGTGTGGAATTACAAATTCAATACCTGGATGATCCGGACGAGCATTTGTAGGCATATGAGGCAGAACAACTAGCTCTGCATGATCTCGTCCCAGCGGTTCTGAAGTATAATCATACATCGAATGTCCAAAATGAAAATGATAACCATATTGATTGACAACACATAGTAAAAGTGGTCCAATAACCCATGAAAAATAAATATCACACTGTACGAAGTGTTCAGGGGAAATTATGGCAAGACGCTGATTGATAGCATTAAGTGAATCTTGTTGAGGGGCACGTTGATTTTTTTTAGTTATTAATTGTGTGTTAACCACAATTTGACTATATTTTGACTGTACTTTGACTTTAAATTAAAAATACGATAAAATTTTGAAATTTTTTTAATAAAAATTTAAAAATTATGAAAGAATTTATAATTAATTTTACCATAATATTAAATATTATTTTAATTAATTAAAATTAATTTTAATAGTTAACCACTGTTTTTATATATTATTATATAAAAAAATATATGAGAAATAATATGAATATGATTAAAAAAATAAAAATTAACATAAGTAAATTTAAATTATTATTAAAATATAATTGATATATACATAATTTATTAAATATAATGTAATACAACTAATCATCATCATCATGAGTTGAATTTAAAACATCTGAATGAGGAATTATTAATTCAGTACCTGAACGATCCACATGAACATTTATAGATATATGAGAACAACTAACTCTGCGTAATCTCGTGACAGCAATTCACATAGGGGTAAGACCGACACAAATTTTTTTTGCCTTTACTTTCGATGGAATGATCATGCGCGCATGCACGTGAACAAAAAAATCAACGTATTTCGATCAAAATTATTTTCATTTCAGTTTCAACCAAAATATTTTTTTATTAATTATATTTTAACTAAAATTTAACTTTATTTTAATTATTTTTTAACTTCAAATTAAAAAATTATAATATGTTTAAAAATTTTAAAAAATAATGAATAATTACGTGAATAATATTATGTACGTGAACAGTATCTGACAGAAACCGATAAGGATGTCGAAATCAAATTGGCGATAGCGTTGGCCCCAGTGTAAAGCCGACCTCAGCTTGCGGGAATACAGGTCAGGTCGGTGAGGGCGTGAGATAGGCGAGTAAGCGGCGGAAGACTAGCGAGTGCATAAGGCCCTTGGGTTCGAACACGAAGCCAACGCGAGACCCCCCCCCCCACCCCCCGGCCCCAGGCTCTCGCGCGTGCGAGTTCGACGAGCTCCCACCCGGCCGCCCGCGCTCGAGTGAGCACGCACTCCCACCCACGCGCTCGCTCGCACGTGCTCTCCTGCCCGCGCTCGTTGGTGAAGATGAACAGTAATAAATAATAAACCGTAACCGAAACCCAAAATAAGGTTTCGGTCGAAATGTAAATCCATGGTTTAGAGTGCATTGGGTAATAAATTAAAATTAAAATTAATGAATTATTTCTATAAATAAATATTTTAAATATAATTAATTCTATAATAATTTGGAGTTTAAAAAATAATTATTTTTTTATAATAATTTAATTTAATAGAAATATAAAGTAATTAATATTATTTTTTTAAAGAAAAAATTTAGTCGAATTAATTTTTTATTAGTCCGCGGCCAAATGATACGTAATTGACGGAGTTGAAGTCACCGCCAAGAATAAAGTAAAACCTGGAATATAAAGGTCCCTTTGATAATAGGTTAAGGTTAATACTAAATTCAATGAACCACTTTTTTAAACTAGTATTTTTTTTTATCAAAAATAATACTATAATAATTTGAAGCTCGAAAATTGATTAATTTTTTATAATATTTTAATTTATTAATAATGTAAAATAATTAATATTAATTTTTTAGTAAATAAAAAGAAGTTAGTCAAGCTAATAAAAAGTTAGCCTGTTATTAGTAAAAATTCATCTGTCTTATTATAATTTTTTAAAAAATCATTTATTTACCACTATCAATAAAAGATACTCGTCTTGATTAAAATATTTTTTAAAAATTTATTTTTAAATTTTATTAATTAAATTAATATAAAAGATTAAATTATTTTTATTCACTTTTTTTTGGACAACCAGTTTGACAAAATTAGATTTAAATTTTTTGTTTCATAAAATTGGACAATTGATCTCTCATGAAAACTAGACTAAGATAATTTTTTTTATCAATTTAATATTTATTAAATTAAAATCAAATAAAAATAATTTAAATTTTTGGATTAATTTGAATTACTAAAATTGAATTTAAATAGAATATTTTTTAAATATTTTAATTAATGTGATTTTTTTTATAAATTTATATTATAGGACGAGTGATTTTTTTACTAATAGTGATAAAGTGGGTGATTTTTTATAAATTCGTAATAAGACAAGTGATTATTGGCCAGAAACTCTAGAAAATAAAGGTGTGAAGGCAAAATCAATTCAAAGGTGGCTATGTATACACTTTTACTGAACTCTTGGGCTAGGATTGCCCATAAAAACACAAGGTTTCTTTCAAGCACCAAGTGAGGCATTGGTCGACGACAATCTAGACCCAATGGATTATGAGTTCATCTTCTAAGTTGGAAAGCTTGGCTCTTTTGCCACACGTATTGGGTTTTTCTATCTTACTTGGAAGGCCCAATTCATCAAAATAGGACATTCATATCTTATGGTCTTTCTAGGAATGAATTGAAGACACTCTAGAACATACACCTATCCTTCCGAGATTCAACACAAAATTTCCCCAAACAGCTCGTGGACTGACTAAACATAAAGGCCTCTTTAAACATCCTAGTGAGCGGAGCTACGAGATACCAAAAACCAAAAAGGCTATTAAGGAGGACATCATGTTGAGGGTAACCCTATTTAAAGGTAATTCATAATTACGAAGGGCCTTTTGAAGAAACAGATGGAAGAGAAACTAATGTCTTAATTCAAATTGGATTTAGTACGCAATCATAATAATGCTCAAACTCCTCCTTCAGCAATCTAGACACTGCTTCATCAGCAAACTGATCAACTTTTGTGTGGGTGGGGAAGTCAAAGTCTGAGACAAGCCTCTCAATTCCATTCTCCACCAACATTCAGTTAGATAACCACACACTAGCTCTTACTAGAGTTTGGCATTACGGGGGCTTGATATTCGGGGACTCAAAGGGCTATTCAACATCCAACGAAGGTTCATCCAAGCCAATCCTTGGAAAGCACTCCGCACTTTAGACCAAGATAAAAAGTTACCCCACTATAGCATATTATATCAATTGTGGCACTAACCTAGCACCATTAAAATATAAATTAGTGCTGATATAGCTATAGTGGCGCTAATTTGAGGCACTACAAAAATGTCATAACAATTTTGGTAGTAAAGATTTGCGGTACTATATTAGTACCCCCAATACTCTACAATGGCGCTATATGCGACGTGTGAAAAACACCTATAGAAAATATTTTTACTAGCGCTAATGTAAAAAGCATTGGTAAAGAGTCAACTTTTAGGAAAACTAATCTCTAGCACTGCTAATAGACTTACTCAATAGTGGCACTCAATGTAGTGCCGCCGTTGGTATTTGAGGCGGCGCTTATTTATTATTCTTGAATAAGCACTAACAAATATACTTGACTTTTGTTTTTATAACAATTACTAAGAACATATGTATTGAATACAAATAAAGTAGAAAAAAATCTCAAATTATAAGAAAAAAGTTTAACAATTCTTTGAGTACATGAGTGAAAACTATGTATAACTCCAAATATAATTTATCATCTCGGAATATATATTTTTGTCTCCAAATACAAGAGTAAATTATCAACATAAAGCATCCAAAAAAATACAAAAAATATCAGTTTATTAGTTCTTCACTTGGTTGCTGGCTCATAGATAGTCCTCTACTCATATAGGTCTAATTAAAGATAAACAATAATGAGTATAAGAAACTAATTAGCTAGAAATAAAGGTATGAAAATATAATAACAAATGTAATTAAATAGTGTCCACTGTTATGGCCAAGTCCTTTCCCATGCCCATGTTTGTGCCCAAGTCCCATGTCAGTATTCAAGTCCCCATCCCTATGCCCTTGCCCATGTCTATGCCCAATTCTATTTCCTCTCAATATGTATTGGCCTAAGAGTAAATAAAATATACCCAAGTAACCTTGAAAGTGGAAGGAGCTCCTCTGAAACTAGTTTTGCTACTGCCACCACCACTTTGCTATGTATTCAGCTCTTGAAACCTTGTTAATAAGCCACAGGAAAAATATATTACTCTTACAAAAAAAAAAAAAAACATATAGAATGATAATACATACAAAATAGATGAATGGTAGATTTGATCCATACCTCATTCTCTTATGGGGTAAACCAAGACATGGTATCTGAAAAATCGTCAAACATCTCATTCTTGAATCTCTCTATTACAGAGAGTACCTCAGCCCATATTGTAGCTTATATTTGAATTTGGGTGTAGAGAAGAAGCTCACTTTGTGTGCTCTGGAGGATGAGACAGAGAGATAGAGCTAGACATCAGCCCCATACCAAAGCTCTGCATCCAACTATATTTGTTTGAACTAAAAACATGATCACGTATCTTGTTCTGGGTGGCAATATCTAAGGTAGAGTTCTCAGGCATACTTTACCTCAGCTGAGATAACTTCTCCTGTAATATGAGCAATAAGATTGTTAAAAAAATTTTGATTAAAATAAATGTATAAAAAATTTAATACAAATACTCGCCATTGTAGTTATGAATGCTGCGTCAACTAGTTGTTTGTCCTTCTTGGTGTGAGAGGTAAGAAACACCTCCAACTTGGAAGATTCTACTCCTATTTCCTTCTCAAATTGTATAAGGTGGCATTATTAGAAGATAAATGATGATAGCAAAGAAGAAGTGGGCATTTAGTATGACCTAGTTAAAGTTTATACTTCAACCCTCAAGTTAGCAATACCCTTTGTGACCAAGAGAGTAGCTCATCTTTTGTCTCTTACAATACCTTTTATTTTATTTGCTCAACTCCTAAAAACTGAAAGGTAAACAAAATTAGTCATAAGCCATTTTTAGACATACGCAACAATGTGGAGAGTAATAATACTCAAATATTGAACCAGAATAGTCCACTTGTCCTCCTTAATACTAGGATCTGGACATATAACAAGTCTTTCCAAATCATTCTTGAAAGGCACGAAGTATTTTTTTAATGTCAGCTTTCCAATCATGGTTTTTACCTTTAGTTAGTTGACCTATTAGGGCTTTAAGTATTATCAATAGCCTTTTACTTGTTTTTGGTTGACTTTTTTTAAAATTTTTTATTTGAGAGAATAGTTAGTGGTCTTAACTTATGTTAATTATTCTAAATTTGATAATCAATGGCTTTTGAGCTTGTTGTCAATTGATTTTGAAGTATCATCAAAAACTTTTATACTTGTGTTGGCTGAGCTTAAAATGTTACTGATGGATTTATAGTTGTATCAGTTGACTTTTTTCAAACATAGCATTTGACTAACTAACTAAACAAGTTTAAACTTGTCTTAGTTCTATTTAATTTGAAAGAATGTTTAGTGGCTTTGACTTATATTAACCATCTCTGACTTAATAATGGATGCCCTTTTTGATTTGTTGTCAATTGGGATTGAGGTGTTATCGACAACTTTTACCTTATTGTCAATTAACTCCAATTGATTTGAGTTTGATATTCAAGTGTGATTTTGATTTGTGTTTGATTTGATTTAATTTGATATTTGAACTTATTATTGGTTCAAATCTAATTTGATTTAATTTGATATTCAAACTTAATTCGAATTCAAGTTTGATTTGATTCAGTTCAATGTTCAGACTTAGTTTTGGTTTTGGTATGTTTGATTCAATTCAATATTTAGACTTGATTTTGTTTCATGTTAATTTGATTCAGTTTAATATTTAGACTTGATTTTAATTTAAGTCCGATTTGATTCTATTTGATGTTTAAACTTAGTTTTAATTCAAGTTTGAATTAATTATGTTCAATATTCAAACCTTGTTGGATCCTTAGTGGATCTTGTATTTGACCCTTATTAGATTCTTATTGGACCATTAATAGATCTTGGATCTAATCTGTATTAGATTTTTATTAGATTCTGAGTGGATCTTGGATTCAACCCTTATTGAATCCTTATTAGATCTTAGATCTAAGCCTTATTGGGTTCTTATTGAATCCTTAATGGATCTTGGATTTCATCCTAATTAGGTTCTTATTGAATCTTTATTGGATCTTGGATCCAACCCTTGCTGAGTTCTTATTAGCTTCTTAATAGATCTTAGATCCAACTCTGATCGGATTCTTATTAGATTCTAATTAGACCCTTACTGAATCTTATATCTGAACCTAATTGGGTTCTTATTGGATCCTTATTGGATCTTAAATTCAACTCTTATTGGGCTCATATTATACCCTTATTGGATATTGGATCCAACCCTTATCAGGTTCTTATTAGATCCTTGCTTAAGTAGTTTTTGTAAACCAATTTTAACTTTAGATTTGATGGACATTAGGGTCAAACTTTGAACCCAATTTGGGCAAGAAGGATCTAATTTGGAGTAGAAAATGATTGAAAAATCATGTCTAGGTCAGCCTATGTTTGGACAACCACATATCAGAGGTTCGGGTGCGTCAACCACATAGATAGGTGCAATCAGCTAATTCAAAAATCAATTCTTCAAATCTATCAAAGATTAATAGATTTTTTTTTAAAACAAAAAAGTTGTAATATTGGAATATATCAATTTAGGATTCAAATATGAAACTTATAATAAGAGAATACCCATCAAGTCTCCAATTTGGAATAGAAAATAACTAAGAGGATCAAGCCCATATCAGCCTGTGTTCAGATGACTGAACCTAGAGGTTCAGATGCTTGAACTTCACAGGTTTTTCTTGGAATTCAGCCCATGTTTGAGTGATCGAACGCTAGCAGTTTGATGCTCGAACCTCACAGACTGGAAGCAATTTGCAGAAACAGAAATAAAGCTTATTAAATCCATTAAGATTGATGGAATTTTCAAATAAGGAAGGTGTAATTTCAAAATATATCAATTTGAGATTCAAATATTAGGTTTATAGTAAGAATATATCTATCAAATCTCTCAATCAATTTTCAATAATCAAAATAAGAGATCCTCTTGAAGCTCTATGAAAAAGGTGCTAGAGCAAATTTAAGGAGAATTCATAAACGATCTTTGGGTAAATTTTGCATGAATTGAAAAAAAAGTTCTGAGAAATATCTCATTATCTAGGATGAGAGTAAAAATGTGTCAACAAGGACTTGAAAAGATGTAAGATTTCATCTCTTTCTTTGTATTTTATTTCATTATCCCCTCTTCTCTTTGTCCCTAATTAGACATTTATTTTCTAACAGTTGTTGTTGCTGCTGCCCCTTTTCCTTAAGGCTTGAGGCCATCCACGGCCTCGTTCTCCACCAACCACTGCACATTCTCAGCAACTCGAGTTTGGATGACTGAACTTGAAAGAATTGGCCGTCTAAACCCCATCACAAGCCTCTCTTTTGTTCATCATGACTACGGCCATTGCAGCTTCACACTAGCAAATCTCTACTAACACTACGACTACTTATGACCCTCTGTATGATGGTGAATCTTCACCAACACTGCGACCATCTAGAATGTTGAGAATCTCCATCACCATCATGGCCACCCTTAGCCTCATTCATCACCTACCATGGTGTCATATCGGGGAAGAATTGGCGATGTGAACCTCTTAGAATGAAAAAGTGGATGAGAGCGAGAACAAGAACAAGAGCAAAACAAAAGAACAAAAATAATAACAAGATATTTTAACAAATTAGTTTAGTGCCAGCCCGTGGTCTTATTCGATAACTAATAGACTTGTAGCTAGCTTGCGATTTTACTTGAAAGTCAAGATTGTTTGAGATGATTTTTTCTACAATCAAAATTTGATTGAAATATTATTAAGATTAAAGTTTATGTGCCACTAATTATGATTCAAATGTGATCTCAGTCAAACTTAAATTGTGTTCGAGTTTGATAAAAAATTAAGCTTAAATTATTACAAAATTTGAATTCTAGTTAGGTCTAAACTAAATGGGCTGAGAGGGTTGAATTTTTGGATCAAATTTGAACCTAAATGACAAAATACAAAAAGTTTACAAATAGATCCTTAAATTAAATAAATCCTTATAAATGAGTCTCTGATCAGATTTTTCTTACAAATAAATTACTAAAATGAGAAAATTTGTACGAAAGTCTAATAAAATCCAAAAACCACAAATTAATCTCATAAAATTTAGGGTTTGAAATAAACCCGTCAAAGAATTAATAATTATGATTTGGTCTGTACAAAATTCAAAATTTATAAATAAATTCCTCCAAATTTTTTTATTTGTAAATAAACTCCTGAAATTTTGACTTTTTATAAATAAATTTCTCAAATTTTTTTATTTGCGAATAAGTCCAAATTTTATTCAAAATTTTTTTTGAAAGTTTCAAAAGTTTATAAACAAGTCTTTTTTGTAGAAAAATCACTTAAAAGTTATAAATTGCAATTTAATCTAATTTTTGAAAAAAAATTATAAATAGTTTTTTTATAATTTTAATATTCGTACAACATTCAAGATATCATTATCTCCAACAAATATATTTACCCATATTTCTTTGTAAATTTATCTAAATTCTGAATAAATTCTATCTATATCTATCTATATCTATGTCCATTATTCAAAAATTTAAACATAAAAAATTGATTCCAGCCTAATTCTATTTCTTCCTAAGCCTATAAAATCTATAAATCAAAAATAGAAAAAACAGAGAGACGAAGAGAACGAGATCAGGCCTGTACATTATTCAATTAAAACCGAATAAATCGACCGAACCGAAACCAAATAACCAATTCGTTTCAGGTTATTCAGTTTTTGGTTCGATTCAGTTTTGGAAAATAAAAAATTTAAAATTCAGTTCGGTCTCGGTTTTTTATTTTGAAAAACCGTAAAAACTGAACCGAACTGAATTATATATTATATATAAATATATAAAATTGGTTTTGGTTTTGGTTTTTTATTTCAATTTAAATATAATTAAATTTAAATTAAAAAAATAAAATCGGTTTAAATTTTTTGTTTTCGGTTTTCATTTTTAAAAATTTGAAAATTTCGGTTCGGTTTATTCCGTTTAGTTTCGTTCGATTTTAACCGAATGTACACCCCTAAATGAGATCACAACCTAAGGGATATGGACGAGCCAAAAAAAAGAAAAAAAGGGCAAGTTCTTAATCTTTTGTCTTAATTTCTGGTTTTCTTTCTTTCTCTGCGCCCGTCTGTCTTCTTTTCTCTCTTTCTTGTAGGGTCAAGCTCCCTTGCTTAGTGAGGTGCCCACTCTACTCGCACAATGCCTCCATGCCTAACCACGCAGCATCGTCAAACTGTAGGCCACCACCGGCTGCTCTCCTTGCGCGCATTTGTGCCCTTGCACTAGGCTGCTTCACTGCTACTTTTGCCAGTCCTGGCGATCCTAGCTACCATCAACATTGTGTTTCCACTGCCTGTTGCACGAGCTGTGAATCGCCTCCCCAGTGCTCCCTAGCTTTTGCCTCCATACCCCATCGCAATTTCTCCTAGCTACAGGTTGCTATCAGGCCGTCTCGCCACCTGCACCGCCATGGCCCACCACAACTTCTCCAAGCAGCAGGCTGCTGCCGGGCCATCCGAACCATTCGCTCTTGCACCTCCATGTAGCCACGACAGCTCCTTGGTTGCCCTAAAACTCAGCCGCTGCTTCCGGTGGGCCACAACCGACTTGCACCTCAAGTCATCGCCTCCGCAACCGCCTGAGCTCAGCCGCCTGCGCTTTGCACGACCACCGCAGCCTTGCTAGAGCTCCGCCGGTCTTGGTCTCCGCCTCCGCAAGCTGCCCGCCTAGCACCATCGACTGGAGCTCCGGTCTACACCTTTCCCTTGCTTCTGCTCACCACAGCCATGAACTTCGGCCGTTCCGCTGCCTCTAGTGCCTCTTGCTACTGCATTGCTTTCCCAAAGCGCCTGAAGATGTCAACACCGTTGCTAGGTGCCCCCCCTTGGCCGTCTCCTGCGTCTCGCCGTGCATCTCGCCGTGACTTGTGAGTGCCAGATCTGGCCAGGCTCGAATCCGAAGAAGACCAAGGAGCGGAGGAGTTTGACCTGGGTTTTGGTTGAGAACGGCCGGGTGAAACGAAGAAGAAACTGGACCAAAGTTTTAAGTTTCGGTTTTGGTTTTGGTTTCTACACCCAGTAAAATCGATATGTTTCGCCTGTTTCAATTTCAGTTTTAGCCGTTTCGGTTTCCACCAAAGATTTTTTTAGTTATTAATTATGTGTTGACCAGAGTTTAACTATATTTTAACTATACTTTGACTTTAAATTAAAAATATAATAAAATTTTGAAATTTTTTTATAAAAATTTAAAAATTATGAAAAAATTTATAATTAATTTTAACACAATATTAAATATTTTTTTCATTAATTAAAATTAATTTTAATAGTTAATCACTGTTTTTATATATTACTATATAAAAAAATATATGAGAAATAATATGAATATAATTAAAAAATTAAAAATTAACATAAGCAAATTTAACTTATTATTAAAATATAATTGATACATACATAATTTATTAATTATAATATAATACAACTAATCATCATCATCATCAGTTGAGTTTAAAACATCTGGATGTGGAATTATGAATTCAGTACCTGAACGATGTAGATGAACATTTATACATATACAAGAATAACTACCTCTACGCAATCTCGTGACAGCGATTCACATGAGGATAAGATTGATACAAATTTTTTTGTGCTTTACTTTCGGTGGAACGGTCATACATGCATACACGTAAACAAAAAAATCAACGTATTTCGATCAAAATTATTTTGCATTTCAGTTTCAACCAAAATATTTTTTTATTAATTATATTTTGACTAAAATTTAACTTTATTTCAATTATTTTTTAACTTCAAATTAAAAAAATATAATATATTTAAAAATTTTTAAAAATAATGAACAGTTATGTTAATAATATTATGTACGTGAACAGTATCTGATAGAAACTGGCAAGGGCGTCGGAACTAGATTAGCGACAATGCTGGCCCCGATGCAAGGCCAGCCTCAGCTTGCGGGATTATAGGCCAGGTCGGTGAAAGCGCGAGACAGGCGAGAGAGCGGTGGCATGCTGGCGAGCGCGCGGGGCCCTCGGGCTCGGACATGAAGCCAGCGCGAGCTCCCCCCCGCGCGCACGCGCCCAGCAAGCTCTCTCTCTCTCCCCCCCGGCGCGCAAGCTCGGCAAGCTCCCATCCGCACTCAAGCTCTGTTCATTGGTGAAGATGAACAATAAACCCTAAACCGAAACTAAAATTAGGGTTTCAGTTCGGAACCAGCCAAAATGGCTTGATTTTGGCCGAAACTTAAAACCTTGAGCTGGACACGAAAAAAAAAGAAACAAAAAATTTTTTTAAGGGTTGTTGCCAGCTGTGTGCTAAAAAAATATATTAAAAAAGGCCAAAAAATAGCAGACGTGGAAAGCGAAAAGGGGTAAGGAGGCTTGGAGTTTTTGAGTAAGAGAGATTCGGAAAAAGGAGGAGAAAAGTCAAAGAAAAAGTTTTTTTTAAAAAAAGACAAGGTTGTTGTAGCCCACGTGGATCAAAGGAGAAAAATTAAGAGAAAATAACTTCTTTTTTTTTTGATGCTCGCTGTAAACGAGCGAGGAGGGAGAGTAAGAAAATTATAAAAGAAAAAAATTATTGACAAAAAAAAGAAAAATTCTGTAGAAAAAGTGTTTTACAGTAAAAAAATTAGCAAAAAAAGAATAAAATAAAAAAATTTAAAAAGAAGGCATTAGATAAAATTGAAGAAGATTTAGAAGGAGGAGAAATTGATTAGACTCATGCCCGTGGCACTCGGTGATGAAGATGACGAACCTATGACTTTGCTGCGACTACTCGCAGCCTCTTGAACATGACAAATCCATGACTCCATTGCGACCATCCATGGCCCTTTAAAGACGTTGATGAAGATGGCGATGGAGGCGGTGAATTCATGACCTCGTTGCGACTACTTGTGACCTCTCGAAGACGGTGATAAAGATAGTGAACTTATGACATTGCCTGCAACCACCCATGGTCCCTTAAAGATGGCATATCCCTATAATTCAACCAGCCTTCGGCCTCACAACTAAGCCAATCTTCAGCCTTTGGACTAGCATCCAAGCTAGTCTTCGGGATTGCACTTAATCAACCCTTAGGCTCTCGTCCTAGCAATCCTTCGAACTCACACTTAAGTAGCTTTCAGGCTCGCATCCAAGTTAGCTTTCAGACTCGCACTCAATCAGCCTTTCGGCTCACACTCAGCCAGCCTTCGAGCTTGTACTTAACCAGCCCTCAGGCTTGCATCCTAACCAACCTTTGGACTTGCGCTCAACCAACCTTCAGACTCGCATCAAAGCTAACTTTGAGCTCACACTAAGCTAACCTTCGAGCTTATCCTCAGCCAGTCTTCAGTCTAGCATTTAGCTACCCTTCAGGCTCGTATCCATACCAGCCTTCGGACTTTCACCAAGCTAGCCTTTGGGTTTACATTTAATCAGCCTTTGGACTCACATCTAAACCAACCTTCGAGCTCACACTTAGCTAGCTTTTGGTCCATATCTCTATCAGCCTTTGAACTTACATCCAAACCAACCTTTGGGCTTGCACTCAAGTCAACCTTCAAGCTCACATCCAGCTAGTCTTCAGGATTGCACTTGGCCAGTATTCAGGCTCTCATCCAAGCTAGCCATCAGATTCACACTCAGTTAGCCTTTAGACTTACACTTAGCTATCCTTCAGGCTCACATCCAAGTTAGCCTTTTGGTTTGCATTTAGTTAGTCCTTAGGCTCGTATCCGAACCAGCCTTTGGATTCGCACTTAGCCAATCCTCAGGCTTGCATCTTAGCTAGCTTTCCGGCTCACGCTTAGTAGCCTTCTGGCTTGCATCCAAGTCAGCTTTCTAGCTCATACTAAGTCAGCCTTCACGCTTGCATTTAATCAGCCTTCGGACTGACATCCAAGTCAGCCTTTGGGCTCACACTAAGCTAGCCTTTGGGCTCGCACTAAGCTAGTCTTCGGGCTCACACTCAACTAGTCTTCGGTCTCACACCAAGCTACCCTTAGGGCTCGCATTCAGCCAACTTCTAGGCTTGCATCCAAGCTGGCCTTCAGACTTGCACTTAGCTAGCCTTTGGCTCGCAGCCAAGTCAGCTTTTAAGCCCACTTCTTAGCGAGCTTTCAAGTTCGCACCAAGCTAGCCTTTGGGCTTGACTCAGCCAGCCTTTAAGCTTGCATCCAAGTCAACTTTTAAGCTCACTTTTTAGCTAGCTTTTGGGCTTGCATTTAGCTAGCCTTTAGGTTCGCATCCAATCTAGCCTTCGGGCTTGCAATTAGTCATCTTCATACTCGAACCAAGCCAGTCTTCTGACTCGCACTTAGCTAGCCTTTGGGCTCGCATCTCAGCCAGCCTTTAGGCTTGCACTTAGCCAATATTCAAACTCGTACCTAGCCAGCCTTTGAGCTCGCATCTTAGCCAGTCTTCGAACTTACACCCAGTCAGCCTTCCAGTTCACACTAAGCTAATCTTTAGATTCACACATTTTAAATTGAACTATAGGTCCAACTAAACTCATCATAAACAGTCAAGGACCCTCAAATCAAATTGATTAACTTAAAGTAATTCAATCAAAACAAATAGATAAAGGCCAAGCTAGCTTAAATGAATTTAAATTGATTAAATAAATAGACTAAAATTCAAATTAAATTAATATAAACTTAGGCTTAACCCTAGTCATGGGTTAATTTGAAATCAAATTAAGTTCAAATCAAACCCTGATTGGATCAAGTCAAGTCCAAATTAAAAGGCAAACTCAAAGTCAAACCAAAATCAAGCCAGGCTGAACTTGAATTAAAATTAAGTTGAACTAAATTGATTTAAACTTAAATCGAAGTCCATCAAGATGTAGACCTGGACTCGATAAAGTTCTCACACAGGATCAAACTTGACTTAAGCTAAATAACATCAAACTCAAACCCAAACTAAGTAGGGTCAAATCGAGTCCCATTGGGTACGTTGAGTCTTCAACAATACTCCAAGGCTATGAATAAATGGGTGATGTTATCACTCTGACCTGAACCAAAATTAGTTTAAATAGAATTAAATAAGACCAAATTGATTCTTGTTCGGTGCACCACAAAAGCATTTAGCAGTACTTCCAAACTATATCTAACTCCATAAGTTATTAGTGATGTTACCAAATCAAAGAAGTTAATTATTGATATACTGTAAGCTATTGGCCACACTTCAAAGCTATATCCAACCACATAAGCCGTTGGTGATGTTGCCAAAGCAAAGAAGTTAATTGCTGATATACTCTAAGCTGTTGGCCACAATTCAAATCTATATCTAATCCCATAAGCCATTGGTGACACTGTCAAATTAAAAAAAGTAATCGCCAACATGCTCCAAGCTATCAGCCACACTTCAAATCTATAACCAACTTCATAAGTCATTGGTGATGCTATTAAATAAAAAAAGTTAATCACTTATATGCTCCAAGCTATTGGTCACACTTCAAGGCTATACCCGATCTCCTAAGTCGTCGTTGATGCTACCAAATCAATAAAGTCAACCAACAATACACTCTAGGTTGTTGGACACACTTCAAGCTAACCAGCTTTAGAAGTAGTTGGTGATATGCTTTTCAAGTTAGCCAACTCTAGAAGCAACTGGCAATGTGCTCTTCAAGCTAGTCAACTCTAGAAGTAGTTGATGATGAGTCCTTCAAGCTAGTCAACTCCATAAACAGTTGACGACATGCCCTTCAAGCTAGCTAGCCCCAAAAGAAGCTGATGATGCACTCTTCAAGCTAGTCAACCCTATAAGCAGTTAATGATGTGCCCTTCAAACTAGTCAATCCACAAGTAGTTGATAATGCACCTTTTAAGCTAACCAGCTCCAGAAGTAGTTGGTGATGCTCTCTTCAAGCTAGTTAACCCCACAAGGAGTTAACAATGTACCCTTTTAAGCTAGTCAACCCCACAAATAGTTGACGATGTGCCATTCAAGTTAGCCAACCTTGGAAGCAATTGGTGATGCATCTTCAAGCTATGCCAAACCTTATAAGCTGTTGGTGACGTTCCTTGAGACCAAAGAAGTTATCACCTATACCTTATAGGTCATGGAAACACTTCAACCAAAACTAATGAAGTTATCACTTACACATTATTGGCTATGAAAACACTTCAAGGTTAAATAGAGGTATCGCCCATGCCTTATCACTAATAGAAATGCTCCAATCCAGATGGAGTTATCGCCCACACCTTATCAGCTAACAGAAACACTCCAACCCAAATGGAGTTATTATGAATGCCTTATCGACTAAAGAAAATACTCCAACCTAAATAAAATTATTGCCAATACTCAAAGTCATTGGAAACACATCAAACTTCTCCCATTTTTTTGTACAATTCGGGTCAGATGTCACATGGTCTAACACAGGGGGGAGTGGGGTAGCAACAAACATCAACGCTTCTTCTTTGTCCTTTCTCTTTTGCATTCTTTATTTCTTTCATATTTTCTATAATTTTATGTTGAACTTCATTGTAAAGTGAGAGTGTACTCTTACTTAAGTTGTCGATCATCTCTTTTAATTAATTAAATACTTTCTTCTTTTCTTTTTGTATCTCTATTTTTATTAACTAGGTTTCTCGCTTTAGAAGATTTTTAATAATCGTCAGGGTAATTTACAATAAGGGCTTGTATCTATTATAAGTCATGTTCTCATAACACCTGATAGTGCACTTAAATTATAATAAATTTTGATTTGTGATTCGAGGTCACTCCTCGGGGTCTTTACTATTTTGAATGCTCAACTTTGATCCCACAAAGATGGTTTAAGGTTAGCTTGCAGTTTTTCCTGATAATCAATTAGCTTAGAACCAACTTGCAGTCTTGCCTAAAAGTCATAATAGTTTAGGGTCAGCTTGTGGTCTTGCTCGATGGCCAATTAATTTAAGGTCATCCTGTAGCCTTGCATAAAAATCAAAACAGCTTAGGGTTAGCCTAAAGTCTCATTCAATAACCAATTGACTTAGGTCCAGCCTATGGTCTCATGCTAAAATCAAAATGGTTTAGAGCTAGCCTATAGTGTTTCCCAACAACCAATTGATTTAAGGCTAGCTTGTAGTCTTGCCTAAAGTCAAGATGATTTAGGGTCAGCCTGCGGTCCTGCATGACAACCAATTAATTTATGGTCAGTTTGCAATCTTACTCAAAAGTTAAGATGGTTTGGGGCTAGCTTGTAATCTCATCCAACAACTGATCAACTTAGGGCTAGCCTACAGGTCTGTCTGAAAGTCAAGATGGTTTAGAACCAACTTGCAGTCTTGGCCAACCACCCATTAACTTAGGGCTAGCCATTAATTTCATTCGAAAATCAAAATGGTTTAGGATCAGCCTACGGTCTTGCTTGACAATCAATCAATTTTGGGCTAGCTTGTGGTCTTGTTTGAGAGTCAAAATAGTTTAGGACTAGCATGCGGTCTCACCAGATAACTAATTGACTTAGGACCAGTCTACGATCTCACCTAACAACCAAATCAACTTAAGGCCAGCTTTTGATCTTGTCCAAAAGTAAAAATAATTTAAAACTAGCCTATAGTCTCATCTGACAACTAATTTGAATTTATGACCAGCTTGTAGGCTCACCATAATGCCATTATGATAAGCCGAGGGTCCTCAAACCAAATCGATTAACATAAATCGATTAAATTAAAGTCACTCAAATTGATAATTAGACTTGAATCAAAGTCAAATTTTGAATATTGAATTAAGTCAAATTAAACTTGACCCAAATCAAATTTTGGACATTGAATTAAATCAAATTGAAGTCGATCCAAATCAAGTTTGAATATCAAATTGAATCAAATCAGACCTAAGTCTAGATCAAGTTCTAAACATCGAACTAGATTAGACTTAAACTGAAATCAAGTTTGAATTTCAAATTAAGTCAAACTAAATTGAAGAGTAGATCAAACTTATCTAGACTCAAACGTAAACTAAAGCACAAGCCAAGTTTGACTTGGACAAGTTTAAATAAAATTAAAACAAGGTCAAGCTAAATCTTAGTAGGTTGAATCTTTGGTAATACTCCAAGGCTATGACTAACCCTATGAGCAATGGATAAGGCCATTATTATAAACCAAACTAACACTAGTTTGAATAGAGCTAAACAGGGTCTAACAAGTCCCATTGGATATGCCACCAAAGCTATCGGCGACACCTCAAACCTAATTGACAATAAGCCAGGGTGAACTGTCAATTAATATAAGCCAAAATTGCTAATCATTTTTCCAAACCAAGTAGGACAAACGATAGACTCGAACTCACTTAGTTAGTCAACCAAGTTGCCTTGTTCTAACACTTCAATGAAAAAGAAATATCACCTACACTACATTGGCTATAAAAATATTTGAAAATTCATGACGTTATCGCTAATGCTTTATTAGATAACAGAAATATTTTAAATCAATGAAGTCAATACCTATGCCCCATGGGCTAGGAGACACTTCAAAATTCAAGAAGTCAACACCTAGTTCCATCGTCTACAAAATACTTCAAACTTATGAAATTATCGCTTATGTCTCATTGGTTATAAAAACGCTACAAACTCATGAAGTTATTACTTATGCCTAATTGGCTATAGAAACACTTCAAAATTAAGAAGTTATTACTTATACCTCATTGGTTATAGTAACATTTCAATTCAATGAAATTATTGCTTACATCTTACGGGCTATAGAAATACTTTCAATCAATAAAGTAATCGTTTACATCTCATTTGGCTATAGAAACACTTCAAAATTAATGAAATCATTACTTATGCCTCATTGGCTACATAAATGCTTCAAACTCATAAAGTCATTGCTTATACCTCATTGGCTATAGAAACACTTCAAAATTCATGAAGTTGTTACTTATGCCTCATTAAGTATAGAAATACTTCAAAATTAATGAAGTTATCACCAATGCCTCGTTGGCTGATGAAAACACTTCAAACTCATAAATTTATTGCTTATGCCTTATTGCCTATAGAAACACTTTAAATTAATGAAGTTACCACTAAAGTCTTATCGCTATAGAAATATTTCAAATAAATAAAATTATTACTTATGTCTCATTTGACTATAAAAATACTTCAAAATTGATAAAGTTATTGCTTATGCCTCATTGACTACAAAAATACTTCAAACTCATAAATTTATTACTTATGTCTCATTAGCTATAGAAACACTTCAAATCCATGAAGTTATTACCAACGCCTCATTGACTATAAAAATACTTCAAAATCAAAGAAGTTATTACTTATTCCTCATTGACTATACAAACACTTCAAACTCATGAAGTTATTCCTTACACTTTATTAGCTATAGAAATACGTCAAAATAAATAAAATTATTACTTATGTCTCATTGGTTATAAAAAATACTTTAAATCAAAGAAGTTATCACTTACACCTTATTGGTTATAGAAATACTTTAAATTAATGAAGTTATTGCTTATACCCCATTGGTTATAGAAATAATTTAAGTTAATGAAATTTTTGCTTGCACTTCGTCAGCTATGAAAATACTTAAAACTCATGAAGTTATTGCTTACACTTCACTGGCTATATAAATACTTCAAAACCAAACGAAGCTATTGTCTATATCTTATTGATTATGAAAATACTTCAAAATCAATGAAGTTATTGTCTATGCCACATTGGCTAACGAAAATACTTTGACAAAAATAAATTATTGTTAATGCTCAGGCCATTAGAAACACTTCACCCCTTATTCCCTTTCCATGTCCCACAAGACAATACTACAAAATTAAGTCATCAATATTCACCAATGATCAAGTCAATAGTAGGGTAACAACACATATTAGAGTTTTTCCTCCGCTCTTTTTTTCCCTTTGAAGCTAATGAAAGATAATCTACATCTGCCAACATGTTAGAATCTAAAAGAATGTAAGGGCATGATCTAAATCATTTCAGAAATAGGGACTAAGCATGAGTAATATAGCCCCTCAATTGCATCATTAGGCTCCAATTCAGTATTTGTTCTCCAAAAATGAGCATAAATCTAGGCATCAAGAAAGTGGATGGGAAACTAAGTTGAGGAATCACTTGGTCCTTTAGGATTGTCCACCATCCTTCTAAAACCTACATATATGGATCCCAACACTGTAGGAGCTAGAGTAACCTTTTGTCCATATGCCATCTTGCAAGCAATCGCAAAAGTCTCTGAACAAATATATTGCCCATGGTGTGGCATGATGAAGTGGCAAAGCCACAAATAGATGAAAGTGGCGAAATATTTTTCGAGGGCAAACTCTAGAAGGACATCCCTTGTGTCATGCATAATCCTATCTAATTTAGTTGGTTCACTTGTCTAGGATCTCTTATAGAAAAGCTCAATCCAATTATTGAAGTACACCCACGTTTGATTATTTAAAAAATAAGTCATCATCTAATTATAAATCCTAAGAAAGTCAAACAAGGTGTAACTAAAATCGAGGGATATATGAAAATTAGTAGGGACATACTCATCATAAAAGCTCCCAAGGACATGAATTTTGGCTAGCTATCTTATGTCCCATAAATAAATATCAACCTCACTATATAGAGTATAAAAAGTGTTCATGGCATAGTTCCACATATCGACCCCGCTACATAAAATTTTTGAGTCTCGTGTGTACTAACCTTTGGATGCTATGACTTTTCCTAAGATACCAACACCTACAAATTGGACTAAAATTTGAGATACCACATCATCAACTGACTCTGAGTAATTCACAAGAATTAGCACTGCTCTAGCAAGTGGAAAGGATCATCCCTAAACATATGAAAAGCCAAGATATGGGCCTATAAGGTTTATAAATATTCTTGCTACCTAGAATGCCCAACAGGTTCCAACATGATAGACTTGCCTGCCCCATTAGCACATGGCACCCCTCCTTTGGAAAAGTAAGTAAAAAGATGGTAATTATTGAACTACACTCACTTTTGGTGCTCTTGAGATTGGTACACAATAACTACTTTGGTATCAATCCCCAAGACAAGAAAGAAGCAATGTACGGACAAACTATCTTCTTTCTCACTTCGTACCCTCTCAATCACAAGAGGCTCGATAACACCTTTAAAAGGGAGGAAACACAAGAGGAAGGGGGGAATGGGGGTGGTGTGGATTATCATAAGATGACAAGAAAGAAAGTAGGCAACCTCACCTATTAAACACTTGCAAAAGCAACAAAAAGTCAAGAATGCACTTTTGTTCGCATCCACTCCCCTAGCCAAGAAAACACATTAAGTAAATGTGAAGGAGGCACTTTATTTAAGTAATTTTTTCAACCCAACTCTAACTTTAGATTTGATAGAAATTAGGGTCAGACTTTGAACCCAATTCAGGCAAAGAGGATCTAATTCGGAACAAAAAATGACTAAAAAATCCATCCCAAGTTGGCCCATATTTGAATGACTGAACATCAGAGGTTTGGACATCCAAACCTCATAGATAGGCATAATCTGCTGATTCAAAAATAATTTCTTTGAATCCATCAAAGATCAACAATATTTTTTCTTCAAAAAAGAAAAGTTGTAATATTGGAATATATCAATTTGGGATTCAAATATGAAGCTTATGGTAAGAGAATACCCATGAAATCTCCAATTTGGGCAAGTAGGATGTAATTTGAAATAGAAAATAACTAAAAAAATGAGCCCATATCGGTAGATGTTCAAAATTGAACCTAGAGGTTCAGACACCTAAGCCTCATAGACTTCACTTTGAATCCAATACTTATTCGAGTGCTTGAAGCTCACAAATGGAAGCAATCTATAGAAACAAAAATAAATCTTATTAATTCGATCAAGATTGATGGGATTTTCAAACAAAAAAGGTGTAATTTTAGAATACATCAATCTGAGATTCAAATATGAGGTTTATGACAAGAATATATCTATTGAAACTTCCAATCAAATTTTAATAACTAAAATTAGAGATCCGCTCAATGTCCTATAAAAAGGAGGCTAGGGATCATAAATTTAAGGAGAATTCATAGATGATCCTTAGGCAAATCTTGCATGAATTGAAGAAAAAAATTCTGAGAAAGATCTCATCATCTAGGAGGAGAGCAAGAAGGCATTAACAAAGGATCGAAAAGGTGTAAGTTTTTTTATCTCTTTCTTTACCTTTTCTTTCATTATCCCCTCTTCTTTTTGTCCCTTGTGAGACCTTTATGTTCTAATGCTTATTGCTATGGCCTCATTCTCTGCCAATCGGGATATGTTCTCAATAGTTCAAGTTCGGATGACCAAACTTGAAAGAATCAGGCATTCGATTCCCATCACAAATCTCTCTTTTGTTCATCAACACCATGACCATCCGTGGCTTTGCACTAGCAGATCTCCACCAACATCGCAGCCACCCACAACCCTCTATTTGACTACGAATCTCTACCAACACCACCAGCTGCAGTCTAGAATGCTGACAACAAGGTCAAGAGCGAGAACAAGTACAAGAACAAAACAAAACAACAAAAATAATAATAAAACATCTTAACAAAATAGTTTAAGACTAGCATGCGACCTCGTCTAATAACAATTAACTTAGAGAAAACTTGTAGTCTTGCTCAAAAATTAAAATCGTTTAGGGCCGGTCTATGATCTTACCCAATAATTAACCATCCTAGGATCAATCTACAATCTTGCCCAAAATTCAAAATATTTACGACCTACCAGCCTACAGTCTTGTTGATAACCAAACAGCCTAGGGTCATCCTGCGGTCTCGTCCGAAAGTCGAAATGGTTTAAAATCAGTCTATAGTTTTTCCCAATAATCAATTGACTTAGGACGAGCTTGCAGCCTTACCTGAAAGTCAAAATAGTTTAGGACAAATCAACAGTCTTGCTCAATAACTAATCAACTTAGGTCCAACCTGTGATCTTATCTGAAAGTTTAAATGGTTTAGGACAGGCCTATGATCTTACCCAAAAGTCAAAATAATTTAGGGCTAGCCCATTGTCTTAACCAAAAGTCAAAATGGTTGAGGACTATCCTATAGTCTCGCCCAATAACTAATTAACTTAGGGTTAGCTTGCAGTCTCACTCGCTAACCAAATCAACTTAGGACTAGCTTGCAGTCTCATCTAAAAGTCAAAATAGTTTAGAGCTAGCTTGTGATCTCATTCAACAACCAATTTAAACTTATGGCTCGCTTGCAAGCTCGCCATAATGATTGCCTGAGGGCCCTCAAACTAAATTAATTAACACAAATTGATTAAATTAAAGTCACACAAATTGAATTTTAAATTAGACTTAAACCAAAATCAAGTTTTTAATATTAAACTGAATCAAATCAAACTTGACCCAAATTAAATTCCAAATGTCAAATTGAACTTGACCCAAATTAAATTTTGAATATCAAATTGAAACAAATTAGACCTAAGTGTAGGTTAAGTTCTAAATATTGAACTAAATTTGACTTAAACTGAAATCAAGTTTGAATTTTAAATCAGGTCAAACTAAATCCAAGACTGGATCAAACTTGATCAGACTCAAATATGTACCAAAGGATAGATCAAGCCCAACTCCAACAAGTTTGAATAGAAGTAAAACAGGGGCAAGTTAGATCTCACTGGGTGTGCTAATTCTCTGGCAACACTCTAAGAGTATGTCTAACATCATGAGAAATGAGTAATGTTGTCATCTTGAACCAAACTAACACTAGTTTGAATAGAGTCAAATAGGGTCAAACAAAGTCCCATTGGGTATGCCATCAAAGCCATCGGTAAGACCTCAAACCTAATTAACAATAAACCAAGATGGATTATCAATTAACATATGCTAGAACCGTTGATTATTCATTCAAACTAAGTAGAACAAAAGATAGGCTCAAACTTGATTAGTTAGTCAACCAACGTGCCTTATTCTAACACTTCGATAAAAGAAAAATTATTGCCTATGTCACATTGGCTATAAAAATATTTCCAAATCTATAAAGTTATCATCAACACCCTATCGGTTAATGGAAATATTCCAAATCAATGAAATCAATCCCCATAGGCTATGGAGACACTTCGAATTTCAAGAAATCAACACCTACGTGCCACGAACTACAAAATATTTCAAATTTATGCAATTATCATTTACACCTCATTAGCTATAGAAACACTTCAAACTCATGAAATTATTATTGATGCCTCATTGGCTATAGAAATACCTCAAAATCAAGAAGTTATAGCTTACGTCTCATTGGCTATAGAAACACTTCAAATTAATGATGTTATCGCTTACACTTTACCTACTATAGAAACACTTCAAATTAATGAAATTATCCCTGACACCTTACTTAGCTATACAAATACTTCAAAATTAATGAAGTTATTGCCTATGTCTCATTGGCAACAAAAACACTTCAAAACCCTGGAAAGTTATTGCTTATGCCTCATTGGCTATAGAAACACTTCAAAATCAATTAAGTTATTACTTATTCCTCATGGCTATAGAAACATTCAAACTCATGAAATTATTACTTCGCCTAATTGGTTGTACAAATACTTTAAAATCAAAAAGTTACTCATTATCCTCATTGGTTATAGAAATACTTCAAATCAATGAAGTTATCATTTATACCTTATTGGCTATAGAAATACTTCAAATCAATGAAGTTATCATTTGTGCCTCATTTGGCTATAGAAATACTTCAAGATCAATGAAGTAATTGCTTTTGGCTCATTGGCTACAGAAATACTTCAAACTCATGAAGTTATTGCTTATGTCTCATTGGCTATAGAGACACTTCAAAATTAATAAAGTTATTACTTATGCCTCATTAGCTATCGAAACACTTCAAGTTAATAGAGTTATTGATTACACTGATTCTCTCAGTAATTTGAGTATGATCAAGGTTTTCTTGATAATGTTCCTACTCCTTCATCGCCAATATGTCTAGGTCATTTAGTGGCCTATTGGTTGAATCTTTCTCGTCTTCAAGATAATTCAAAATGTTATATTGTTGATATTGAGCGGAGTATTTTGTTGCAGAGTCTACAATCCACACCAATTCTCTCGGTGATTTAAATATGATCAGGGCTTTCTAGAGAATATTTCTACTCCTTCATCACCAACACATCTGGGTCATTTAGTGGGCTATTAGTTGCATCTTACTCATCTTCAAGATAATTCAGAATATTATATTCTTGATATTGAGCGGAAGGCCAAAGTTCTTTGTATCTATGTTGTAAATATGGTTTAACAGTGTAGGTGGGTATTTCTGCATTGATCTAGAGTTTCTATTCAGAAGTGAGTCTTGTTCACACAATAAGGAAAAGCAGTGGCGAGTAGCAAAGGGTCAAAGCAGCAAAAGGCTCAAGGGGCATAGAAGATCCCAATTTACAAATTCACTTAATGAGGAGAGGCCCATTCCTTTTTGTAAGATCGATAATTGTTGTTTTCTAGGTAATACAGGTCCTAAATTGAGTTTGAGGTAAGAGGCACCTTGATCTGTTCATGACCCTCCTATTCCTATTACATCAGGGTTGACTTTGCTAAATACACTATCTCAAACTCTGATTTCTTATTTTGCATCATTGACATGAAAATGGGGCTCAAGATGACACTTTCTCCATTAACACTAGCACACCAATCTTTTGATGTGGATTTAGATAGAGTAGTCCGACTAGGCTCGCTATCGTTAAATGTGATGCCTAGAGGAGGATAGAGTTTCCAAGTATTGGTTATTCCTTCATCCAATGTTTACTTTTTCTTCTCTTCTTCTCACTAGCTGAAATCATATTCTATTTTAGGTGAACTGGATGAAGATTTTGGAGATCCTCTGACAATATTTCAAAACTCATATGGTAAGAGATATTTAAACTTTTCCCAGGTTTTGCATTGCATGTATATTGATTTAAGCTCGCACTACAAATATGGTTCTGAGATCATGCTTTAGTCAAGCGATGTTTGCACTCATAGGTATTCGTCCACTATCACCAGCATTAAGTAATGGTCTCCCATCTTCTTCTTATCTTGAGAATTTTCTATCTCTTTTGTTAATATGACACTTGCTTCCTTAGGTGATGATGGAGAAGCATGAGTGAGTAGCTATTGGGCTGTTACAACTATTGGGAAGTATCACTAGACTTTATATATCTTAGGACTATCATTATCCTCTTTATTTAGAACTCTTGTTTACTTTCTTCCATCTTATTTAGGAATATAATTATTGCTTTATGGAATTCCTTTGTATCAAATTTCATTTGCAATTTTTTGTTCCCCACATCTCGATCCCAAAAGATAGGTTTGTTGTGGACTTGACTTGTCACATGATGATGGACTTATCTTGCTACATGAGAGTGGACTTTATTCACTACATGGAGTGGATTTTGAGTTACCACACAGAGTATACTTGAATTACCATAAGGAGAGGTCTTGGGTTCCCACAAGAAATAGACTTGATTTACTGCAAGAAGTGGATTTGATTTATCACAAGAGAGTAAACCTAATTTTCCACAAGGAGTGGACTTGATTTTCCAAAAGGAGTGGACTTGATTTCCTACAAGGGGGTGAACTTAATTTGCCACAAGGAGTGGGCTTGATTTGCCATAAGTAGTGGAATTAAGTGGGGCATAAAATGAATGGGGTTTTATGCCCATGTTTGCCTTAAGAAACATGAAGTGCATGTTTGATCGGATATTCCTTTTTGAGGAAGTGAGATATTTCATCATAGACAAAGTATAGACACTTTTAATTATTGTTGTTGCCCCTAGAGGTTTATGCATAATACCTTTTAAGGAATCAGATATTGATTGGTGGCATACACATTTCTCCTTTGTCATCAATTAGTTGATAAGATCTTCTTATGCATATCATTTCAATGGCATAAGGACCTTCCCAATTAATTTCAAATTTGTCCTTCTTACTTTGATTTGGGATTATGGGTCTTTTTAGGACCAAGATAATTTTTTCATTCTGAAAGAATCAAAGCCGAGCCATGTTGTTGTAAACCCTAGACATTTGCACTCGATACATCTCTAGGTTCTTCTGAGTTGCAAGTCTTGTTTCATCTAGGGAGTCTAGCTTGATATTAAAATGACTTAATAAGAAAGTAAACAATATTTTAGTTTCTTGGCTACAAATATGAGTACCAGATAATGTTTTTCTATGGGAGAGTAGTTTCTTTCTGCACCCACTAGTATTCTACACAAGTAGTAGAGTGTGTTTTCTTTACCCTCTTTAATATTCTAGGTGAGAAATACCCTAGATATCCTTCCACTGCGACCATGTAGATGATCAAGGGTTTACTAGGCATAGGTGCTGCCAAGACTGGTGGCTCTAAGAGATACTGTTTGATCTCTTCAAATTCTCATTAGCATTCTTGATCCCAAATGAATGGGGTATCCTTCTTCATCAATATTTAAAAATGCTTGCATCTTCTGGAGAGGTTTGAGATAAATCTCTTTATATATGCAAGTAGACCTTAGAATGACCTCAATTGTTTCAAGTTGCTGGATGATGACATATCCAAGATGGCTTTAATCTTAAATAGATCGATTTCAATCTCTTGGTGTGAATCCAAGGAACTTCTCTAATGATACCCCGAAGGCATATTTTATAGGATTTATCTTTAAGTAATATTTTTTAAGGTGTTTGAATATCACTCTTAGGTCTTAAATATGCCTATCTTTAGACTTAGTTTTGACCACTAAGTCATCCACATAATATACCACCAATTTGTGTATGAGGTCATCAAAGATTTAGTTCATGGCCCTTTGATAAGTGACACCTACATTCTTAAGCCCAAAAGGTATCACCTTTTAATAGTAAATGCCAATTGGTATTCTAAAAGTTGTATGCTTCTCATCATTAAGATGCATCTTGATTTGATTGTACCCTAAAAACCATCCATAAAGGAGAATATTCCAAAATTGATCATGTTGTCAATCAACTAAATTAAGATGGATTCTGAGAATGAAGAGCATAGACTTTTCAGACTCTAATCAGTATTTACTGCTACAAAGTAATGTCCTTCAGCCTTAAGAATGTTGGCGCCACTTATCAAAGGGCCATGACTTGAATTTTCAATGACCTCATACACCAATTAGTTGAATGCTATGTGGATGACTTGATAGTCAAACCCAAGTCTAAACATAAATACATCCAAAATCTAAGATTAGTATTCGACAGCTTTCGAAAATATAACCTAAAGATAAATCCCATGAATGCGTTCAGAGTTTTATCTAAAAAATTCCTCGACTTTATTGTCAGATATTGAGGGATTGAAATAAATCCATCTAAAATCAAAGCCATCTTTAATATACGACCACCCAACAACTTAAAACAATTGAAGTCAGTCCAAGGTTAACTCACATATATAATGAGATTGATTTCAAACCTCTCTGAACAATGTATGCCCTTTGCCAAATTGATGAAGAAAGATAACTCCATTCATTTAGAATCAAAAATTCCAATAAGCCTTCACAGAGATCAAGTAATATCTCTTAAAGCTATTAGTCTTGGCAGCACTTGTACCTAGTAGACCCTTAATCCTCTACACGACTGCAATGGAATTAAAACCCAAATTGAGCTAGACTCGAAGTCTGATCAAGTTCAAATTGGGTCAATTCAAAATCAAGTTGAATATGAATTGAACTAAGTTTATATCAAACCTTGACTGGGTTAAATTAAATTTAAACTAAAAGGATAAACTCAAAAACAAACCAGAATCCGATTAGACTGACCTTGAATTGAAACCAAGTTAAATTAAATTAACTGAAAATTGAACCAAAGTCCAGCAAACCCAAACTCTATAAAAATCCGACACAAGGTCAAACTCAACTCAAGCTAAATGAAATCAAACTCAGACCCAAACTAGAGTAGTCTTGATGGAACTAAATAAGGTTAAATTGAGTCCTACAGGGAGTGTTGAAACTTTAGTCATACTCCAAAGGGTGATGTCATGCCCTGACCTAAACCTAAATTAGTTCAAATGGAACTAAATAAGGTCAAACTGAGTCTTACTAGGTGTACTACAAAAGCCTTTAGCAATACTTTAAAGCTATACCCAACTTCCTAAGTTGTTGGTGATGCTATCAAACCAAATCGCTGATACACTCAAAGCTGTCAACCACACTTCAAAGCTATCTTAAACTCCATAAGGCATTGGTGACATTGCTAAATCAAAGAAGTTAATCGCCAATACTTTTAAAGTTGTACCTAATCCCTTAAGCTGTCGATGACGCTACCAAATAATGAAGTCAATCAATAATACACTCAAAGCTATTGGTCACACTTCAAGCTAATCAACCTTATAAGCAATTGATGATGCACCCTTTTCAAGCTAGTTAACCCCACAAGTAGTTAACGACGTGCCCTTCTAGCTAGCCAACTCTCACAAATAGTTGATGACATGCTCCTCAAACTAGTCAACCCCATAAGTCATTAATAATGCATTTTTAAGCTATACGTAACCCTATAAGGCATTTGTGATGCTATATAATCAAAGAAATTATTGTTTATGTCTTATCGACTATGTAAATACTTCAAAAAACAAAGAAGTTATTGCCTCCACCTTATCAACTATGGAAACACTTCAAAAAGAAAAGCTAAAGAAGTTATCACCTACACTTTATCGGCTATGGAAATGCTTCAAAAAAAAAATTAAAGAAGCTATCACTTACACCTTATTGGCTATGAAAATACTTCAAGATAAATGGAGTTATCACCAACACCTTATCAGCTAATGGAAACACTCTAACTCAAATGAAGTTATCACCTATCCCTTATCGGCCATGGAAACACTTCAACAAATCCAAAGAAGATATTGTCGATGACTTATTAACTAACGAAAATACTTTAAATCATGCAGTTATTGTTGATGCTCAAAACAATTAGAAACACTTCAAACTCCTTCCTTTCCCTTCCATAATTTGGGTCAGACGCCACGTGGTTTAACATAGAAGGAGTCGGATAGCAGCATACATCAAAGTTTCCTCTATCTCTTTCTTTTTCTCTATTCTTTTTATATTTTATATAATTTTATGTTGAAATTCATTGTAAAGTGAGGGTATGCCCTTTTTTTAAGCCATATACCATCTTTCTTAATTAATCAAATAATGTTATCTTCTTTTTTTCTTTTGTATCTCTATTTTTATTAACTAGGTTTCTCCCTTTAGAAGGCTCATAATAATTATCGTGGTAATTAACGACAAGAGCTTATGCTTATTAGAAGTCATATTCCCACAACACCTGATAGCATACTTTAAAATTAAAATCAATTCTAATTTATGATTCAAGGTTGCCCCTGAGATCTCCACTATCTCAGACCGCTAAAATCGATTCCATAAATTCTGCCATGTCCGATGGGATTTGACTTCTCTTGCAAGTGTAGAAACCTAGTTAGTATGATAGAGACACTAATAAGGTAAAATTATGATTGAAGACTAATCAATTGTGGTCTCCTTTACAAAAAAAGAATCAAATGGCAACAACAAAGAATATCTCCAACCCAAGTTTCACCATCATCCTGAGGGTAGGATCAACCGTGCATTTTTCTCAGTCAATGGTTGCTACAGAAGTGATTGAACTTCAATTCAAGTTCAGGACCATTTCTGAGATCATCCAATTCAAGAAGGCACCTGCTACTATACCGATTGAAGTTGTTGACATGCAAAACTAGCCTATTTTTCACCTTCCATCAAGGGGAAGAAAGCCCAATGTCATTACCCCTAATGAGAAAGGATATTCAGATGAGGAGCTAGAAGCCATACCTCAACCAAAAAGGATATCAGCCTTCCAGAGGTTAGGACCAAATCAAAACTTAGTCTTCGATTGCTTTCAGCCAGCTCGTCATAAGAGGTAATTAAAAGCAAATCCAAATATAGGCATCAAGGAAGAAGATCTCATCCTGACTATCACAAGTAAAGAAAAACTACTAGAATCTTCAGCTAACTTGGAACACCTACCTCTCGAATGAAGTCAATCATTAGCATCCCTACCTACAACTCCTTCGCTCTATTAAGCAATTTGGAGAAAAGTAGGAGCAAATCACAAAGAGCATAATCTTATCTTAAGATTGTAGCAAATGGGTAAATCACCAAACAAAACCAAAAGGGTTTGTAAAGTTATAGCTCAACATGAGGGTTCACCAAATGAGACCACCCATACTATCAGAGTTATTTCTCATTATGACTCTTGAAGAGACCACGAGCCCACACCCCAGCCAGCCAAATGCCAAAAGAAGGTTGTCTGGGTAAGACTCACTGATGAATAAATCCAAGAGGTGAGGGCCCTCGTGGACCATTTCTTGCTACGATGCCAAAGATAGGGTGTGGCAACCCGCTCTATGAGTAGATTCTTAAATGAGATGGCTCGACTGACAGAAGAAATTAGCCTCAATCCAAAGCCTAAATCTAATTCTCAAAGCATAGACCATCATATTCTGACAGAAGCCTTGATCATAACTGAAAATTCTAATCAAGAAGTGATCATAGAAGTATTGCAAGAGCAGTTGAGATAGCAAGATAAAGAGAAAGATAAAGCTCAAAATAAGGTCATGGAGTTGATGTAAATGATGTTACAAATGAGCCAGAAGCTCAAAAAGCTAGAACAATATTAATAGCCATCTTAAGTAGCAAAAGTGGTGGAAGGCGCATCGACTGTAGATGAGATCCACAAAAATATAAGCCCTTTCATAAACACCTCCTCTAATAAGGGATACCCAACTCTAATTTCAGGAATTTCTAACAAAATGGAACTCCCAGCATATATACAACAGGTACAATAAATAGTAGTTACGCAGTTGAGACAAGGAAATGAGATGGGTAGGATAATTAATGCTAATAAACTATACCCTAACCATCACGATTGAGTGTCATATCTCAAAGGATATATGGTGCCTAATTAAAATAGTTTAATAGCATGGACAATCCTAAATAATACATAACTTACTTTGTGACTCTATGTGGAGATTTAAGTAATAGTCCCTCATTATCACTCTGTCAATTTTTAACAAGCTTGACATGAGTAGCATTTTAATGGTATGCTAGTTTGCAACCAAAATCTATATAAACTTGGGCACAAATGAAAGAGGCTTTCCTAATTAGGTTCGAAGGAGTTAGCAATAATGTGACTATTACAAACCTTGTCTTAATATCGAAACGCAATAATGAGTCGATTATGGATTATATCACATAGTAGAGAAATCTCAACATCAAGTATAAATAACCCATAAATCAATTTGAGACAATAAATCTAGTCATTGGCAATATAAAGGGAGAATGGATGGTACCTTATCTGAGTGCCTCTTCTATCCATACCTTCCAAGACCTTATCATGCAAGTAAAGAAGGTAGAAAAGATTGGCCCATCGGCCTTATTTAGTTCATAAAATTTCAAACTAGAAAAATATAAGATTAAGTGTGGAGAGTCTTTCAAAAATGTGAGGACTACATTTATAGCAACTGAGTAAAAGAAACATCTGAACCCCACCATGAACAAGGGTAATCCTCAAAAGCCACTAACTCTTTGAGGAGATAGAGAAGTGGAATGATTCAATAATCTTCAACAAAAGCTTAGAAAGAAATACTCTTTCAAAAGAGAAAGAGTAGGTAAAATCTTTCAAGATGTATTGAAGTTAGGCCTCCAATTGTTAGAATCTAAGAGACTAGGAGAGGCCAATAAAATATATCACCCAAACTATTATCCTTATCATAGAGTCTTGGGGCATACCATTGAAGACCATTATGTGCTCAAGGATAGGGTCAAAAAGTAATACTAAGAAGGCAAGCTAACTCTCTCAAAGGTAGCCTTATTTCAAATACTCATCGAACACATTAATCACATTACTATGCTCGAGGACCATGAACCACTTGCTGAGATCCTCTTTGGGGAAGAAGCACAACATACTCTCGAACAAGGGCACTTATGGAATGTATACATTTTCAAAAGGTTAAAGAAATTGATAAAAAAAAATGACTAGAAACCCTAAAGAGCCTAGGATAGTGATAAAGAAAATCTCAATAGAGCATACTATCTCACTTGCTTGAAGTATCAAGAAGAGAAAGAACAGAAGTAAGAAGAAGAAGATGGTTCAACTAAATGAATATGATGTTAAGAAATCAGCCATCTAAGAATACATCAATGCTCTAGATAAATACGTTCAAGAAGAAAAAAGCCAAGTAACTCTTGAAGAATTCTTTCCTAACATATTCAAAGATTTACTAGAGAATCCTAATGCAGAAAATGAAGAAAGTGAACTTCCTATGGTGACATGCTCTATAATATTTACCATTAGAGGTTAACAACTAAGCCGATCCCTACCTTATCGCTTCAATGATGAGGAAATTTAGGGTACAAGCCAAGAAGAAGTAAATAGATTCACTGGGAATGTTGCTAATGAAATGAGAAATTTCATAGGTCTCCTTGAGGATTGCTCTCAAGATAATTATCTTAAAGAGTGATTCATTCATGAGTACGACTATGGCAAGCTCAAACTATAGCTAGAAACTATGAAAGAGCTAGCTACACCTAACATGGGATTCATCAGGAGGCAAATACAAATGCTGAACAAGCATATGAAAGCTATGGCTGCTCACATGGAAAGTATGATAAATACAATTGCCATACTTTGTGAGGAAATCGAGAGGATGGAGAAGGTGTTGGCAGAAAAGACAAAGCCACACAAGAGGCCTCATAGGAGTGGTGAGACATTACTTATTGAACCTCCTCAAAATCAAAATGATCACTAGTGCCATTTACTCCAAAGATTGGTTAAGAAAGCTAGACATTATCAAAGAGAGTTAGTCAAGTCTATGACCTCTTGTCGCATGGTGACTCATACATCCGAGGTGAATACTGATAAGCCGCTACCCAGCCCTCATCAAGCAATCTAGAAACTAATGCTTAACCTGCTAGGTTAGGTAAAGTCCCAGTCTTAGAACCTATAGAAGGATTCATTTTGCCAACTTTAGAGGAACTATGCATAGGATGATGAATATGACTCCATTTCGAGTCAGAGCAATTTTGTGATAGCTTTGGAAGGCCCTATATCACCAAGCGCCAAAGGATGAAGTAGGCATTTCAGGAGAGGATCAAATGAGCTAATGCTAAAGCTCACTCCATCCCCATGTCAAGCCAATCTGAATAGCAATAGTCAAGTCAATCTGAATATACAGAGAAGAAACATACTAAATACAAAGTCTTAAAGAAGATTATGCCAACAGATGAAATAGAAGGGTTCATCCAGAGAGTTTCTGAAGACCTCTCTATGAGAAAACCTCACGTGCCTAATTCTAATGTTGAATGAGATGACTATCAGCCAGTTACATCCTCCAATAATATTCAGGGAACTACTAACTAAGGACAAGAGTCCTCTACTTTCTTTCTCATGATTAGTCTCGGAAATGACTCCGAAGATGAACCTTATTGGTCTCATGATATTAGGTTTTAACTAAGGAGAGCAAACTAGATACAACTCTAAGGTGGAAATGTGTTATCTCTGAGACAAGCTCTAATGCCTAGGGATAAGAACAGCCCCAAGGATAAGGAAAAGGAAATTCAAATAAGTAAGAGCATCAAGCCCTCGCAAGCTTAACCTACACCCAAAAAAGGTGGAATATAATATAGCAGCTCACCTCAAAAAGATCCTAGCTATGCTTAATATTTTTAATGCCTTGATGATGTCACAAGAACTCAGGGATATACTAATACACATCTTACAGAATCTAGCCAACTACCAAGTATACTTCACAAATGATGACCTACTATATAGGGTAATAGACCACAATAGACTATTGTATGTCATAGGGAACAACGATGGGATCAAGATCAATCACATCTTAATTGACCCAGCTTCCTCCATTAATTTGATGACTCTCTAAACTCTAAGAACTCTGACTTTGGACGTGTATCACCTATCGTCCAAGATTATAATCATACAAGGGTCTAATCAAAATAGTCAAAGAGCTCTGGGAGCCATAACTATCTCTCTGAAAGTGAGTGAGATGATAATAGACACCAAGCTTTATATTATTAATACCGATGCCTCATACAAAGCACTACTAGGGAGGCTATGGCTATATGAAAATAAAGTAGTGTCATCAACCCTAATAAGTACCTCAAATATTTTGAGGATAATGAAAAACACCAAATTAACAGAGATGTACATCTTTCGATGTTCATGAGGTTCATCATGATGATGCAAAATACTATCAGAAATTTGACGCTGCTAAGGGGCTTGCTTCTATCAATTAAGTAAAGCAAAAGATTGTTAAGGGGCCTGCTTCTATCAATTTGAGAAGCACCAACCTCTTCAGATGAAAAAACCTCGCAAGTCTACCTAGGTGGTTATACTTTGGACAAAGATGATAATAGAGGCCAAATGAAAAATACTCTTCTTGTTACTAAAGTCCTCAAAGGCTTATTTAAACCGTTAGATGAGTTAAGCATCAATGTCGTAGAAAAATTAACAACTTTCTACATTTCTTCATGGCACAAAGGAGAAAAGAAAAATGCTATTTTATAGGATAATCCCTTATACCCCAAGCATACATGAAAATTTCGGGACTCAAGATCTAGCGGATGATGATGACCATTAACTAGTAGTTATGCCTAAGTATTTTTGCTTATGTGTCATCTTACAAGCCATTGTAAATGTCTCAAGATAGACACACCATCCATTATGTGGCATGACAAAGTGGCAAAACCATAGACTGATGAAGGTAGCAAAATAGGTCTCAGGATAGAACCATAGAAGGATGTCTTCCATATTATGCATAATTCAGTCAAATTTGGTTGGCTCACTTGTCAGACTTCCCTTGTAAAAGATCTCAATCCAACAGTTGAAATATACCCTCTTTTGATTATTTGGAAAGTGTGTCACTAACTACTCACAAACTCTGAGGAGATTGCACAAAGCATAACCGAAGTCAAAGCCTACATGATGAACAGTAGAGATGTACTCATCATAGAAGTCCCCAAGAACAGGAATGCCAGATAGTTGCCTTATGTCCCATAAGGAAATATTAACGTCACCATATTGAGTATGGAAGTTGTTAGTAGCATGATGCCATACCTCAATCATGCCACACAAAATCCCTGAGTCTCTGACATATTGTATCTTAGAAGCTATGACTCCTCCTAGATATCGAGTCTTGCAAGCTAGGCTGAGAATTGAGATACTACATCATCAACCCCCTCCAAATAGCCTTGTAGAACTAGCACTGTACTGACAAGTGGGAATAATCACTCCCAAATAGGCAAGCGACCGTTAAGAATGTGAAATCCCAAAGTCTCTAAAGATTCTCACTGTTTGAAATGCCCAACTAGTTCTAACAATAAGCAATCACCTACCCCATCAGCACATGACATCCCTTCCTTCGAAAAATGAGCTAAGGGATGATAATTATCAAAGCACACCTGCTTTCGATGTTCCTAGGATTGGTATGCAATGACTGCTTCGGCATTAATCCCAAATATCGGGACGAAATGATGTAAAACTAGACTACCTACCTCCCCAATCCTCTCCATCACAAAGGGTTCTATGGTACCTTCAAAAAAATGTGAACCGAGCAAATAAGAAAGGGGGGCGAAGAGAAAAAGAGACACTATTGCAAGGAATAAATATACAAGCTTACCAATAAAGCACTCGCGAGCGCAATACTAAGAAATAAGGTGCTCACTATTCTTTTCACATACACTCCTTTCGCCAAAAAAGCTCATGAAGTAGATGCGAAGGGAGCACTTTGTTTAAGTAGACTTTAAAATTCTACTCTGAATTAGAGGTAGGTTCCCGATGAGTCAAATTCAAATATTGGATTTGAGTCCAAATTAGGACCAAAGGCTAAAGTGAGATTTGGACCAGATTGGAATTTGCAAATAAACTCCTGAAAATTTGTATTTACAAATAAATCTCAAAATTAATTAAAAAATGGACCCTATAAATTTTAAAATTTTTACAAATGTGTTTTTTGCAAAAAGGTCCCTAAAACTTACAAAATTATATTTTGGTCCAAAAATTTACAAATAAAACTCTTAAAATTTTTATTTGCAAATGAGCCCAAAATTTATTAAAAAAAAGAACCCTGAAAATTTGTAAAACTATATTTTGGTTCGATTTCTTGGGAACTTCAAAAATAAACCCCAAAATTTTTTGAAATTTATAAATAAGTCCCTCGAAAATTGTTATTTATAAATAAGACTAAATTTTATTCAAAAAGGACTTAAAAATTTTAGAATTTTTATAAATATATATTTTTTACAAAAAGACCCCTGAAACTTATCAAATTATATTTTGATCCAATTTTGAAAAAAAATTATGAATAAATCACTTAAAATTTTTTATTTATAAATAAGTTCAAATTTAATTTTAAAAGGCCCTAAAAATTTTAGAATATGTTACTTTATAAAAAAGCCTCTAAAATTTACAAAATTACACTTTGGTCCAATTTTTTAAAAAATTCTACAAATAATTCCTTTGAAAATTTATCATCCAAAAATAATATAAAATATGAATTTTCTTGTTGGAAAATAAATTCTAATCAATTATATAATTTTGGCATACAAAATTCACCCCCAATCAAATCTTATTTATTTCCCATATAAAATCAATCAATCAAAATTCAATTATACTCGTCATATTTCTTTAACTTGGCTTCGAAGTTTTTTTCAAAGCCTATAAAAAACTGGAAAAAAACCTACAAAATAGAAACAACACGAAAAAAAATATCAGATGAAGGAAAGAGCCATTATTGAAGAGAAACATCAAGAGAAATCAAAAAAGTATCCACAGGTAAATTCTTATCTTGTTTCTTCTTCTTCTCCTTAATCGCTTTTGTTTTGCTTCTTAGCCCCCAAATCCCTTCTGTCCCCCTGTCCTATTCTTTGGCCATGTGTGCAAGAAGCCGCCCAACCTCACCACTATGTGCTGCCTCGTTCGGTCTTGCTCTGCTCAACAGCCGAACCTACCCCCGACGTCGGCCACCCGCTCTAAGTTGTGAAGCGCCAGGTCATAGGCTGAAAAAGCCTCCCATATCCTTACCAACAATGAAGACCTTTCATCGAACTTGTTGTGTTCATTTTTTCTATCGATCAAAACCAAATCCAAAAGCGATGTATACTACCTTGGGGATAGAGAGGGCATCGAGGATAGCGATGAGGTCGTTAACTAAGTCCATCCAGGAGACCTTCTCCAGCTTTGGTTGGTGCTGGGAGAGGCTATAACTGCAGAAGTCAGGGATGATGGCGCTGAAGCCGGCAGCGGCAACAGCGACCATCTGGTGGCACCAGGTGTACCAGATCTATGGGAAGCCATGGAGTAAGAGAATGGTGTCGGAGTCGCCAGTAGCAGGGAAAGAAGGAAGAAATTAGGGAGATGACGAAAATAGAGGACGAAGAGGAAGACTAAGAAAAAGACCATTGCGGATGTGGGTGATGTGGACGTTGAGGCTGCAGATGTCGAGCTACGAGTGCTCAATCTTGTGGAGCTCCGCCATGGATTCTCGACTGTTTTGTTTTGGTGGCTGCATGGTTGCTCTGATGGACCTTCCATCTTAAGCATTGGTTCAGGTTCTTTGTGCTAACCAAAAAATAGCAGCCCACGTGAGAGGCATGAGCTTGAAGAGAAATGTGGCCAGCTGTGAGCAACAAAAAAATTGTTGGAAACCAGCCCACGTGAGAGGCGCGGGCTTGAAGAGAAATGTGGCCATGAGCAGTAAAAAAAAAAAGGTGTTGAAAAGCTGCTCGGAGGCTAAATTAAGAAAGGGCCACAGCCAAAAAGAGTAAAAAAAAATTGTATAAAAAGAAAAAAAATATAATAATAAAGTTGTTGTTTAAAAAAAAAAGAAAGGAGATATTAAAAGAGGATGAAAAAAAATTCAAAGAGGGACCGAATTAATTTGTCTCCATGCTCATGGTCACCTACAGTCCTATCAAGGATAGTGACGAAGATAATGAACTTTGTGATCTCACTGCGATCATTCGCGGTCTCTTAAAAATGATAATAAAGACAGTAAACTTTGTAATCTTGTTGTGATTACCCGCGGTCCCTTGAAGATGATAGTGAAGACGATGGACCCCGTGACCTTGCTGTAGCCACTTGGCAATTTTTGAAGATGGTGATGAAAACGGCATACTCCATGACCTTACTGTGGTCACCCGCAGCCCTTCGAAGATGGTGGTGAAGATGGCGGACTCTATAATCTCGTTCCGGCCACTTACGGACCCTCGATAATTGCGATGAAGAAGGCAAACCCTCATCACATCCAAGCTAGCTTTCAAGCTCGTATCAGCCAGCCTTCGAGCTCGCACTTAGCTAGCCTTCAGGCTTGCAACCAAGTCAGCTTTCGAGCTCGTGCATAGCCAGCCTTTAGGCCACACTAAGCCAACCTTTGGGCTCTCACATGGTCAGCCTTCGAGCTCTCATCCAAGCTAACCTTCAGGCTTGCATTCAAACTAGCCTTTGGGCTCGCACTCAACCAGTCTTAGGGCTCACATCTCAACCAATCTTCAAGCTAGCATCTAAGCGTGCCTTCAGACTCACACTCTACTAACCTTCGAGCTCACACTTAGCCAACCTTCAGGTTCACACTTAGCCAGCCTTTAGGCTCACATCTAAGCCAGCCTTCGGGTTCACACTCAGCCAGCCTTCAGGCTTGCATTCAAACTAACCTTCGGGCTTGCACTCAGCTGGCCTTCAAGCTCGCATCCAAGTTAGTCTTTGGTCTTATACTTAATCAGTCTTCGGGCTTACATCTAGCCCAGCATTTGGGTTTGCATCTCAACTAGCCTTCAGGCTCACATCCAACCCAGCTTTCAGGTTCGCACTCAAGCTAGCCTTCGAGCTTGTACTCAGTCAGCCTTCAGGTTTACACCCAGTTAGCTCTCGAGCTCATACTAAATCAGCTTTCAAGCTTACGAACTAAGTCAATCTTCATGTTTGCTCATTTGAAATTAGGCTATGAGTTTGTCTAAAATTATTATAAATAATCAAAAACCCTCAAATCAAACTGCTTAACATGTAATAACCCAATAACAATAAAATCAAACTTAACCAAAACAAATAGACAAAGGTCAAGTTGGCTCAAATGGACTTACCTTGGTTAAATAAATAGACTAAAATCGAAGTTGAGCTGAACTCAAAGTCTAATCAGGTGCAAGTTGGATCAATTCAAAATCAAGTTGAATCTAAATTGTACTAAGTTCAAATCAAATCTTAACTAGGTTAAATCAAATTCAAACTAAAAGAATAAACTCAAAGTTAAATCAAAATTAGGTTAGGTTGATCCTGAACTAAAACTAAGTTGAATTAAATTGACCTGAGCTTAAACCAAAATCCTGCAGACTTGTACTCTATAAAAATCCAACATAAGGTCAAATTCGATTAAAGATAAATAAAATCAAATTCAGACTCAAACCGTATTAGTCCTGATAGAAACAAATAAGGTCAAAATAGGTCCCACTGGGAGTGTTGAAAATTTGGTAATATTCTAAAGGGTAATGTTACCTCTTGAATTAAACATAAATTAGTTTAAATAAAACTAAATAAGATTAAACTAAGTCTTGTTGGGTGTGTTATAAAATTCTTTAGCAATATTTCAAAATTATACTAAACTCTCTAAGCTGTTAGTGACTCTATCAAACCAAATCGTCGACATACTCAAAATTATCAGCCACACTTCAAAGTTATACTAACTCCATAAGTCATTGGTGATGCTATCAAATTAAAAAAGTTAATTGCCAACATACTCAAAGTTGTTTGTCATACTTTAAAGTTATACCCGACCCCCTACATCGTCGATGATGCTATCAAATTAATAAAGTCAACCAACAATATGCTCAAAGCTATTAGCCACACTTCAAACTAGTCAACCTCATAAATAATTAATGATGCATTCTTTTTAAACTAATCAACCCCATAAGCAATTGACGATGCACCCTTCAAGTTAGTCAACTCCACAAGCATTTGATAATGCACCTTTCAAGCTAGTGAATCCCACAAGTAGTTAATGATGTGCTCCTCAAGTTAGTCAACTTTAAAAGTCATTAACAACGCATCTTCAAGCTATACCTAACCTCATAAACAGTTGACGATGCTATCTAATTAAAGATATTATCACCTATGTCTTATCGGCTATAAAAACTTCAAAAATAAAAAAATTATCCCCTACGCCTTATTAACTATGAAAATATTTCAAAAAAAAACTAAAGAATTTATCACCTATGTCTTGTCAGTTATGGAAACACTTCAAAAGAAATTAAAGAAGTTATTACCTATGGCTTATTGGCTACAGAGATACTTCATAGTAAATAGAGTTATCGCCAACGCCTTATTAACTGGCGAAAACACTCTAACTCAAATGAAGTTATCACCTATGTCTTATCGGTCATAGGAACACTTCAACAAACTTATAAGAAGTTATTATTGATGCCTTATTAGCTAACAGAAATATTTCAAATCATGAAGTTATTATTGATACTCAAAGTCATTGGAAACACTTCAAACTCTTTCCATTCCCTTCCATGATTCGAGTTGGAAGCCACGTGGTTTAACGCAAGGGAGCAGGGTAGCAATACACATCAAAACTTCATCTCCTCTCTTTCTTTTTTTCTATTCCTATTATATTTTCTATAATTCTATATTAAAATTAGTTGTAAAGTGAAGGCGTACCCTTACTTAAATCATATACCATCTTTTTTAATTAATTAAATAATGCTATCTTCTTTTCTTTCTTTTGTGCTTTTATTTTTATTAACTAGGTTTCTTGTTTTAGGAGATTATTAATAATTGTTGGAATAATTAACAACAAAGATTTACACTTATTGAAGTCTTGTTCCCATAACATCTAATAGCACACTTTAAAATTAAAATAAATTTTAATTTATAATTCGAGATCACCCTCGAGATCTCTACTATCTCGAACTACCAAAATTGATCCTATAGTGTTATTGATGGTGATCAAAAGGCACCAATTGTTAGCCCCAACCTCCTGTGGTAAAGGACCCAAATGGGCCAGTTGTTGCAATATTGTGGAGTTTAGCACCAAACTAAGAATGTTTTGGGGTAAAGAAGGATGGCCAACATAGAGTGTTGTTGTTGCACGATCAATGCCATCATTTGTATTTGTGCCACTGAATGTTAAACTCCTCATGCATTATCATGCCTATTTTATTGGGGTTATAGCTAGTTGCACCACTACCTTAGCCAACACTACTATCTCAGAATGGACCCATGATATTTGGTGCTAGTTGGGGTTGGCTTTGAACCTCTAGTTCTTTGTTGGTGGAGTGAGAAGCTTTGCTTCACTCCTAGAGGGTGGAAATTGAAACCGACACATATGCTCCTTCATTACCACTACATATTGAGATGTTCTTTAGTGCCTACTCCTTGAGCGAAGCTAAATGGTGAAAATATAAAAAAAATAAAGTGGTCTTTCCTCTAATGCAAAATGATATGAGAATTGGGTACAAGGAGACACCGGTTCAACATTGGGCTACTAATCACTTCTTTTGTTTCACTTGCAAGAGCTTGTTAAGGGCTGCACTGTGAGACTACTTTGATGCTCAAGTCGGTGGGTTGAGGATGAAAGTGCAATTATGAATTGAGTTTCAATTGAAACAAAACATGAGAGTTATTCTCAATCTTGGATCTATGATTAGAGCCTAAGAGAGAGATTAGACTGGCCTCTTACTTATAGTCTTATTGAAGCCATATACTCTAGTGGGGAATCTTCCTAAAAGTGACCTCTAATATCTTTTTAGTAGCAAAGATTTAGTATGATGGCCTATTGCATGCCCCATTTTGGTTTAGAGGCATATCCAAACTCAAAATATGATATCTGAGTTGGACACTCATCGTAGGAAAGTGTGGCATATGTCATGGGGAACACAACTTGTGAACTAATTGTACCAATTTTTTCAGAAGAGTCACTTATGAATCCAAAGTTTGAAAACATTAGAGTACAACCTTAGAAGTAGGAAAGTTTCATGCATCCTACAGAACACTTAGAAAGTTAAAGTGAACCCTAAAATTAGTGATAGTTGTATGACAACCATGGCTAATGATAGTTTTGATATGCGTGTTCAAGTTTTCTAAGATTATGAGTATGGTTAGACAAAAGTGGGATTTAGATAAACTAGCTAAGTTTGTTACAAAGAGGAAATAGAGCAAAGGCTAGGCATCTTCCTCAACCTCACCCAATGGCAGTCTTATGAACATAATGCATAGTAAGCTTGTCAAGTAACCTTCATATAGTGAACTAACTGAGTGTTGGATACTATAACTTTTTCACAAAATTGCCCACACAAAAAATTTATGCTCATTGGTGCACCAGTAGTGTTGATATATGGCTCCCACTAGTGACATTCCCTATAGGTTTCAAAGAGCCAAAATTTTGTCCCTATAAAGAGACAGGAGACTCTAACCATCACCTACCTAGCTTCCTCTTTAATGCACAGAGTTACAATAAAAATGAACTAATGATGATTCATTTGTTTTAGAAATCCCTAAGTCAAGTTACACTCAGCTAGTTTGTCAGTCTCCCACATGAGAAGTTGTAATCATTCCAAGTTGTTAGGTCGTAGGTATGTCTAACATCATTGTGTCGATGATTGAGAAGTTATACACATGAAAAATCTTCATTAATTATGACAATCAATAGGTAGAGAAAGCCATGCAATTGCAATTCTACTAATAAAGAAACAAAAAATTAGTTTAACTATTAAAAAACTTTACCACATCTTTAATCTTCTTATGTTTATTCTTTTGAAATTTTGAACTAGAAGGTGTGGGTGTGGGAGAGGTTTATGTAGGTGCATGGAACTCAAGCAAATAAAATGTTCCCAAAGAAGATTGAGCAAACCCCAACTAAAGGAGTTATCCATGAAGAGGACAAAGCCTAAGTGAAGCAAGTTTTAGTGCTGAAATTTGATTTGAGTACCCATAACCACAACCACCACAAAGTCAATCTCTGAGAAATCTAACACCATGTCAATCTCCACTCCACATCCATAACCTCTTCCCAATAAAAACCAAAATCCTATCAGAAACTATCAAGCATCCTACCACCAAACAACTATGCTTATTGTAGTCCACCTCCAAATACCTAGTTACGGCCAAGAAGACCATGGTGGCAAATTTATCCCCTACTACCAAAAATAATCCCTAACACCTTTGTAGCTCTTCTCGCCAATAGTCTCATTTTCCTACTCGATCCTAAGCCCATACCTCTAAGAGTGGATTTTTCTCTATTTCTCCTATCCTATAAAACCCCATGCCACAACCTTGAACAATGTTTCCCATCAAAAGTTGCCATATATAATTTTAATGATTAGAATGTTATAGACTAGCATATGGTATGCACTTGTGTGAACAATGGTGGGATGAGAAACATTATTGTAGTTAGTAATGCTCTTTGTTCTCATCCTAAAAACATTAATTTTATATAAGCCATCCTAGAAGTGAGTGAACCACAACTAGATAGGCAATTAAATCAGAAAGTTGAGGATTCTTAGAAAAGATTCTACATTATAAGGACGCTCCAACTGAAGTTAAAGCACTTAAGAAGGTTCTTGAAATTGATGGAAGAGTTGGAATATTCTACATAGCTAAATTCATACATGATGTGTATTACTTTGAATATAATGATTGTAATCTTATAAAATACTTCAACAAAGATTTGTTATTATATCGTAACTACATATGAGGAGAAAAAGTTGTGAACAAACACTTTGCCCCTATTGGAAATTAAGGAAAAATAGCTAATCAAATAATCACTTAAGCAAATAAAGAGCAAGAACCTATTGAAGCAGTGATTGAAACATGAAAAGAGTATAATATACTAAAGAAATTGGCTAAGACCCTTTAAAATTTTGCTCCTAAAATTCATAGTAGAATCATATAAACACCTTGAAGTCTAATTTAAAACACTTAATTAAATAGAGCTCAAGGATGATATTACCCCAGAAAGATTGGTTGTCATATGCAAGAGCATATTTCAAAACCTAGCCATCACCTTTACTTATAAGGATCTACTAAAAAAGGATCTTAGAGATGAACCACTCCCTATCTCAGTTCAAATGAGAGCACTACAGTTAGCTTGATGCTTGTAGATCTAGGAGAATTGTTGAATATATACTCCTTGTCAACACTAACAAGACTCCCCGTGACGATGCCTAAAGCATCTTGTCCACCCTTAGAGATAGACTTCCCTTAATATTTTTCTTCTTTGCCTTCGAAATTTTTAGTAGGCTAAATACAGGACATGATATTCTTAATTTTGTAATGAGGGTCTTCAAAGAGGATCAACCATTTGTTTAGGAGTCAAGGGAGGATGAGGGCATCAATTGTCTCAGTAAGTCTAGTTGAGTCTTAGCAAGAAATCGTCAAAAGGCCCCTTAGGGTTCTATAAAATTGAAGATGAGAAAATGATGGGTAAAAGTCACTAAGCTCAATAATTTTGTTGAAGCCTTGATGAAGTTTATTGAGCAAATCAAGATATCAACCAAACCCTAAATAAATTTGGGAACATATGTGGATCCTAGGATAATTGCAATAAATGCCAGTTTGTTGGAAGACTTAGAGACTTAGTTGATCTCCTTAGTAGTTGAATATAAGAATGTCTTTACATGGGCATACAAAGAAGTGCCAAGTGTAAATAGACGCTTGGTTAAGCACTAAATAACCCTAGAGGATGATGCAAAACCCCAAAAACAAAAGTTGAGGTGACTATAACCTGACATTGTTTTGAAGATGAAGGAAAACCCAACAACTTACCTAACAAGACTCTGAACACACACTTCTTTGAATTCTTCCTTAGCTAATATTCTCATGCTCAGTAGATGACACGCTTCAGGGCAAAGATATGTCTCTCATGAGTTCTAATTTGACTAGTATACCATTGACATATACCTCTATATAGTTATCAATCATATCATGGAAGATCACTATCATGGTCTATTGGTATATTGCTTCAACATTCTTCAATCTGAATGACATAACCACGTAGCAATAAGCCCTGAGGGAGTTATAAAGAAAGTCGTCTCCTTATTTTCTTGTGCAAGGCATATTCAATTGTATCATAACTATCCATCCATGAAAAATAGCATTTTGTGTGCATACATGTTATCAACCAAAGGGTTAATGTGAGTTAGAGGGAAGTCATCCTTTGAGTATGCCTTGTTTAGATCTTTGAAGTTTACGCATGCCCTTACTTGCCCATCTTTCTTCTTGATAGAGATGATGTTTGTTGCCCACTTTGGATAGGACACTACTCATATAAATTTGGTTTGTTGAAATTTGTCGATTTTCTCCTTCACTTTTAGAGAATATTTGAATGTAGTCATCTCAACTTCTACTTTTTTGGTCTTATATTATCCTCTATAGTTATTTTGTTCTCTACTAGAATAGCACAATTTTGGAATAATATTTAAATAGCAAAATCATTAAAATTCTATCAATTCCAATAATTTTGGAATTATCCATACACTACCTAAATATGAGTGCAAAAAATAATATTAGGGACTAAAAAAGACGCCGAAAGTTTTTACCCCCACCTTGTAGGAGTAGTAAGATTATTTATTATTTATTTTCTTGTCTTCTCTATCATTGTGGATGAGATAAAAGTTTAGGTCCTTCATTCTAAATGAAGGATGAGAGTGATGGAGAGAGTACCATAGCAATACCAAATTAAAGAAAAAATAAAGTAAAAAAAATGAGAAGTAAACTAAACAACATGTATTCAATAATAAAAATAACTCTAATTATGAGGGCTAACTTGTGAGGTAAATGAAGCGAAGCAGAGATAAATGGAAGACCAATGACAAACGATAAAAAAGTAAGTACATTCCAAGGAGACCTTGGATGATTACAATGAAACATTTGATTTGCTTATTATAACATTGATTTTTAAATTTAGAACTAATTTGAACTAGATTTGGGACCTATATTTTCTAAAAAAGATAAAATTATAATAATTTCTTATAAAATTATCGTAATTACAAATAATTTCACAAAAAAAATCATGTCTTTAAAAAAATTTCATTGCCTTTAATAAAGCAAGGTGTATTTTCGTATTTTTAATTCATTCTAAATAGCGTTAAATGGAATTTTCTTAGAATATTTTAAATTTTAATGGTAAATATACACTTAATGAGATTTTTATAATATATCTAGTAATAAAAAAAATATATAATGTTTTAAATTTGAAGAAAAAAATATGTAATTTATTAAGATTTTAAGGAGGTATATGCAATTGCCCCAAATATTTAATTTCCTCTTTTTCTCTTTCATGCCTCATATGTCTTCAAAACCCCAATGCAATTTTTCAAATTTATACAATTTTTTTTAAAAATAATTTAAAATTTATTCTTCTCACTTAGTAATATAATATAAATAATTTAAATATATACCGATCCTTGAGATTTTAGGGTACATGTAAATTTCAAAAAATTACAAAGGTGTGTAATTTAAGATTTTATGAAATTATATATAATAAATTTTTAAAAATAAAAGCTGGTTTGGATATTTAGGAAATAATTCTAATAGATAATTTAATAAAATATGGGGTTAGATGCAATCCTATTTTATTAAATAACTAAAATTGATAACTAATGTTATTAATAATAGAAAGTAGTTTATAAATAAAACTATATTTAAATAGAAAATTTTTAAAAAATTGTAGCCCTTTTTAATTTCTTTAAGAAATTATAGAAAATTTTATAATTTTATGGGAAAAATTATATTGAATTGAAGTTATAAATTTTGGATAATTCAACATGAAGCATTTAAATATAATCTCCAACTACTTACTTACGATGCTGAGTCCTATAAAGTTGTTTTGCTGTCAAAAAATAAATGAAAGCGGAGAGAAGTCATTTTTTTAACCTTTCACTCATTTGTATAACTAGTTAATTTTTTATGTAAAACACTATTTATTTATTTTTTATAAATAAAATTTTATGTAATTATTTATGTAAAATATATTATTTATTTATTTTTCATAAATAATTTTTTAAAATATATTATTATTATATATAAGGTTATCAATATTATTATAATTTAAAATATTATTTAGGTAACTTTTAAAAATTATTTAGGTAACTTTTAAATATTATTTTTTATTTTTTATCAGAAATACTTAATTTTTAAAAAATCACTTATAATAATTAAATAATAAAAAATAAAAAAATAATTTTATTTTTAATTATTTCTCCTCGCATCTCGCCAAACAACAACCCCTAAATAAAACCCCAGCAGCAACTTCTTTGCTTTCGCCTGCTCGTTCTCGTCTCGCGGAAGAGGATAGATGGCAGAGGAAACAGCTATGGGTTCGAGGCCGGCATCGGAGGAGGGCAGGGGCGGAGCGGGGGAGGCTGATCCGTCGTTGGAGGTGGAGGAGGGCGAGATCGAGGCGGAGGAGGCCATGGAACGGAGGCCCCCATCGCTGGGAGCCCCTGCCCAGCGCTACCCGCTCGAGCACTCGTGGACCTTCTGGTTCGACAACCCCTCCGCAAAGTCCAAGCAGGCCGCCTGGGGCAGCTCCATCCGCCCCATCCACACCTTCTCCACCGTCGAGGACTTCTGGAGGTTTGCCCTAGTTCCATCTTTTCCGCCTCACCGGCGAATGTTCACCGATGATCTAACGTTTTTACTTTCATACACTTATAATCTACCCCCTGGGGCATATGGAGGTTTGCTCTGCTTTGATCTAGCCCGCATAACGAGCAATTATTTTAGTTATAATCTTATGTTTTTGCTTTTTTCTATATTTTTGAATTTCGTTTGTATTCTTAGTGATATCCAAATATTCTCTTATTTGGTGCATCACAATTGAGAGAAAAATAAGGTTTTATGGTGTCTTCTAGACGTTGATGATCGCTTGACGCCTTTCCTGTCTTTAATTGAATGATATCAGTTTTGCTGGACTTGTTATTCGTTAAAATTAGTAGAGGCAATGAAATCTGAAAGGGTCGGTTTTTTATGGTTTTGCTCTTAATGTTATTAACTTATATAAATAAGCTGAATCCTTTTGGGTTTTTTCGGTTGTTTGGTTATGTTACAAGTAAATTGATTCTTTTCTTTCTTGGTTACTTCAATTTTCTGGGCGAGGAATTTTCAATATTTAGGTAGATAATTTCTTCTTCTCCTGGTACATATTGAATTGCTCTGAAGGAAATGTGTAGGTCATTTGTTTTTTAGGATCTAGGTCTAATTTATCTTAAATGAAGAAGGAAATTTTTGCTTATCAGATTGGAGGCTTTCTATATATGAGTTTGAAACTCAAACAACTGGCAATTTCAGTCTCTCTCGGACTCATGTGATTGATAATACTTGCTATGAAAGGATGTGCACTTCTGACTCTTTATGAATTTAGTAACTCTGGCACTTTCTTTAAGTTACTATTTTGCAACCTTAGAAATATTACAGAAAATATTGGGAATAATTGCTACCATAGAAACTCATTTATTTTGAAATAATCGTTATCTATCTTATATATGATTTATGTTGGAATGAGTAAGCTGGTTGTTATTGCTTGATTGTGTCAGCAACAGCCCATGGTTCTTTGCTAGATTAATTAGATGAAGATTGCAATTTCCTGTCTGTTTCTATTTGAAGATGGAAAAGGTAAACTACAATGTGGTAGGACCTGTACTACGAGGAAAGGATCTGATGGAGCGTTCTAGACTAGTAGACTATCCTTCCTTGCTTTTAGCGAGCAAGGAGAATATCACATAGTAGGAAACTGAAAGTGGAGGCTGAATTAGGTGACTGGCAGAACAGTATAGAAGGAAATAGAATGATATATTTGACAAGAGTGAGATGATGAATTAGAATTATAGTGGGATTTTGGATGGTAGTGATAGTTGTCATGGCAATAGGAGATCACTAATCACAGTTGGGGTTAGGTGGTGTATGGGGTGTGGCTGTGTGGGAATGTTAGTAATGAAGATGCTTGTATGCCATCTACTATGTCTATATGCATGTATGAAAAGCTAGTTTTACATAAGACTATTTCTCTTCCTTCTGCATTGATATGTTTCAATATTGCCATAAGTTGGTTTTCTTTGCCTTACTCAAGCTGGCTTTGCTTCTTTAATGCCATTCTGAAGTTACTTTTGCTGTAACAACTTCTGAAGTGTTCTTTATGTTTTACTCTTCTATTTCTTGATGATATTTTAGGATATGAAGTGACTCTTCTTTTACTTATTCTTTTCTTATTATAATTGTTGTCATGCATATAAATATCATTTTCAGCCTCTACAATAACATTCACCATCCAAGCAAGTTGGTTGGTGGAGCAGACTTCAATTGCTTTAAGCATAAAATTGAACCAAAATGGGAGGATCCAGTGTGTGCTAATGGAGGGAAATGGACTGTCAGCTGTGCTAGAGGAAAATCAGATACATTGTGGCTGTATACTGTATGTTCTTGTTCTTCATATAAATCATGACGCGATCTTAATTGCATTGTATTATTCATGGAATTCTTTTATTTCTCAATAGTTGTTGGCAATGATTGGAGAGCAATTTGACTATGGTGATGAGATATGTGGAGCAGTTGTCAATGTACGTGGAAAGTATGAAAGAATATCTTTATGGACGAAAAATGCTTCCAATGAAGCTGCTCAGGTAATCTATTCTTGTTGCAAAAATAGTTACATAAATTAAAGGAATACTTTTGACAGAAAATTTAGCTACACATAAAATAATTCGTTAACTTGATTTTTTAATGTTCTGCATGCTATTCTTCTGAAAAATTGTTAGTGCAAAATTTGCATGCCATTTATTTGTTCCAGTGGGCATAATCTTGAAGCCCATATCAGAGCAGGCCTTGCTGTCATTTCCTTAATAATGCGTCTATTATACCCTATCAAATACAATTCAGTGCTGCAAAATGAGCTATTATCTGTGGTTTTAATCAGCACTGATATTTGTTTGATGGGTTATGATTGATAGATAATCAATGTTTCAAAAAGCCTATGCAGATCCAGGCAGTTAGGGAACTGCATAACTCCTAGACGGTATGCGGGCGCCCAAGCATTTTCTAATAAAATATATAAAAATTATGTTTTCTAATAAAATGCATAAAAATTAAGAATAGTACATAAAGATATACAAAATATATGAAAAACTAAAAGATTGTTTCAAATAAATATTATATCTAATGATCTTTTCATGTACTATGTTATAAGAATATATTCTAAGAAAAATGACTCAAATATTCTAATTACTAGGATTTCCAACATCTTAGAGGGGCATCAATTTTAGGTGCTGGTGTTGGACAGAATAGACAGAAGCCATGCTCCATGCTCCATGTTCCTTGTTGAACAGAAGCCAAAGAAGAAAGAACAACAAAATAAATTAGGGTTTTTACCATTTTCAGGCTATTTTTTACCTATGCAACTTGTATTAAGAAGAGGATCCAACCTGCTTTGCTTTGTGGGCTGGATCCTCTTTTTTTTAGAAAGAGCCCACCTAGGTGTTGGGCCACATAGGCGGGTGGCTAACTGCCTAGGTGGCTTGCCTAGCAAGTTATGAGGTTAAGGCCACATAAGCCTAGCCACACAGAGGTATCTGCATGATCTGGGTCCGCCCCATGACCCATACCGCCACTTAAAACATTGTAGATATTTGAGTCACTTACTGGAGCTGCATTGTTTCTAATTATTTGTTAGTTTGAGTCACTATCTAGGCCACATTTTCAGCCTAAACTTGCTTTGATTTCATTATTTATGAAATCTTTCTAATATCTTTGGTGAAGCTTGGCTGGTATAGGCTTATTTTTTATGCAAAAGCAAATTGTAAACTAGTAATATGTTTATTATTTTCAAATTGGAGTTTAGAACATAGCAATATTGTGAATTATAGCATAATATAGTTTCCAGTATGCATTGTATATTGATTCTGTGGTTTTAAATGTAATAAGTCCGAACAAATTAGCACTTAGTTAAGTGACTCAATTTATAGCCGCCTTATGAGGTTTCAAATGTCAAAACCTTTTATTTTGTTGTGTTGCAAGTTTTTAAATGTAAAATTCAGATATGTAATCGAAGCATGATAATTTTGTTGGTTTGATTTTGGATTTGGATAAATTGCAAATGGGTTATAAATGCATCAAGCCAATTTTGATGCAGTAGTTAGATTGACTTGTCTATTTGCATATGGGTTATGAAACCTATTTGATAAATTGTTTTTCTTTGGTTTTCTTTTTTGGCTAGGAGTCAACTTGTGTAGCACTACCCAGCTAAACCTGTTTGAGATTTAACTATTGATTGCACTTCGAGAAATGCTATTTGTCTGAAACACTAATTTAACTCAGCCTTATCAACTAGACTCCAAGATAAACTAGGAATTCAATGTTTAAGTTGGTTTAGTCTCGAACAAATTAGACCCTAGCATAGCCATGTGTATCTCCATATACACATACATGTGCATGGGTATGCGAAAAATCCCCAGGTACATGTATCCAATTAATAGACATATTCAAGCGAACACAAATTGTGCTGTTATGATATTTCAATATTAGTAACATTTATCTAGTAAATTTGTAAAGTTAAATTTGAAAGCAAATTATTTACTTAAGAGAAAGGGTAAATTAGGTTTTAGAGAAAATAATGACACTCTTTAGAGTATTTGAATAAGATTATGATCAATCTAATAGTAAAAGTGATTTCAAGTCAAATACAATCAATCACAAGTATAAATAATACAGAGTAATGTAAAATAAGATACAAAATGTACTATGATATAAAGTGGTTCGCAGATTAGCCGTTCCTATTTCACTGTTTTTGTCTCGCTTTTGAGAATTTTAACTATTCACTAGTACGACGCTTCGTTGGTGAAACCAACTTCATACATTGTCTTTATTTCAACTAGCAATGTTAACTCCAAATTGGAGTTTTACTCTGTCAATCTCTGTCAATACCTTCAAATAATTTTGGAGTACTTACAATCGACTATGGAAAAAGAAAAACACTCTAATGTCTCAACATAAGATTATTTAATGTGAGAGCAAGAGTTTTGAAGATTTGAAAATTGAAGTCTAAAAATTAGAGCTCTTGGAGGTTAGAGAATCTTTAGGAACGTGTTATCTCAAAAAAGAATTATTCAAGAATGTATAAAAGTTGTGAAGGAATAAGTTCTAAGTCTTTAAATACCAGTTGAGGACATCACTAGCCGTTAGGCTATCTGTTGAGTTCGGACATCTAAACCATACCTGTTCAGACGTTATGAAGCCTCTTAATAGTTAAATTTTTATTATCCATTGAAATTGATGTCAGAGCTTTGAGTGCCTGATCAAAGGTTCGGATATTCGAACTATACGGTTTCGAACGTCTGATCAAATCGTTGGACGACTAAACACTGAGTATAAATTTTTTGAGAAGTTACAGATTCCAAATTTTGGACATCCAAACCGTAGGTTTGGGCGTCCGAAGCGGTCTCCAGAGAGTTATTTTATGTTCGAACATCTGAATAGTCTAGTTTGGACGTCCAAAGTTTTAAGACATAAAAATTTCTGTTTTGCTGGAATTTTTCAATTCATATTTGACATCATTTCAAATTTGCCCTGGATTAATAATGAGTCGATAAAGACGCTTCAAAGTATATTGAGTGTTAGTCAAAGTTCTAAATCACGAATTTAAATAATAAATTTTTGACTTAAAGAAAATAAAAAACTAAACTTATTGAGTCTTCTCTTAAACCTTTGATCTATGATCATGTTTCGTTTTTAATGATATTTATATGTTCATCCATATTCAAAACTTCCGAATGGACTTGATCTTTATTGTGGGTTTGATTTGATTGTTAGGTACACATAGTTTATGAAATAAATCAAATATATAATTTATTCATCATCAAAAATATAAAGGATAATAATTTCCTTTTCTTTGATAATGACAAACCTTTACAATTTAAAAATAATATAATCTAGTTTTCTTGAAAATATCAATATGTGTAAAACCATGGATTATATTATCAACATATGTAAACTCCTCTTTACTAATACATTGATCAACATTACTAGTATTAATAATAATTATTTAAATTATATATTAACAAATTATAATTTTATATCAATCATAATTGTTCATTCTTATTAATATAGTCTTTATTTCTCTTTTTGATTAAAAAAAAGATAATAGAGGAGCATACCACAAACCATATCACAAAAGTGATTTTATAAGCAAAACATTAGATTAAAAAAAACTCTAGGAAAGAGACCTTATCACGATCCTTTGAAAAGAGTATAGGTAAAGAACTGGTGGAAGACATAGGAGCGGAGTGGAAGGAGATTAGGGGGAAGAATTTTCGTTATCCGCAGGATCTATGTGTGCTTCTCTTTAAATATCTACTCAACAGCCTTTAAAAGATGGTGAGAAGTTCCTTACTAGACCACTATTAAGCGAAGATAACATTTTCTCCCTCAATGGATAATCTTAGAATGACGGTTAAAATGTCAATATTAAGGGTATTTTGGTATCTTCATAGTATGTGGTGACGAACATGCCATTTAGATCAAAAGAAATATTTGAATAGAATATTTGTATATTCTCATCAATGTAAGACTTACGGGTAGATATGAAATCGAACTAACTTTGGGTATGAAAGGGAGTAATGAGGTTGAGGAAGGCTAGATCGTGGAAGTTAATGAGATGATGTGGAATGACCTTAGCACTAGCAAATTGAGCTTTGAACCTATCGAAATAACTTGAGGTGTGAAATTGAGAGAAAAATTGAGGCGCACCGACGGATTGTGGTTCAAACTGCTTTCTCTTGACGATGAAGGTCTTTGTGTAGGGAGGCATGGCGAGATTTGGATAGGAGTGACGGGAGCATGGAAAAATGTTGAAAGGGACAACAAAAAAGTTGGAAAAAGGGCGGAGAGGTTGTAAGGGGGTGCCAAAGGGTCGGAGGGAGAGGGGATTGGGGTTTTGAGGCGGAGAGAAATGAGAAGGGGCAGTGGCATTGGATTTTGAGGCGAAATTACATGCTTGGATGTCCAAGCTAGAGATGTTAAAACGGATTGTTGACCCGCAGATCGGCTTGACATGGTTCGAAATATACAGTATTCTAATTGTGCTTGACACGACCCATATGCCGGGCCGCGCCTAGTGCCCCATTTGCAGCTTGTGTGGCAGGCACGACCCGCGGCATAATTGGACTGGGCACGGCACGACACGCCGGCCGAGACGATTTGACCTGTGAAATTTTTTTAAAAAAATCAAAAGTTTCCCCTTATGAACATTATTTTTTATTTTTTAAATTTTTTAAGCTATTTGCAAAATTCTTTTTTAAAATCTTCATTGGCAAGATATCTTAAATATAAGTAAGATCATATTCATAAATCAATTTAGATATGAATATTTTTTAATGTTTTTCAATTTTTTTGTATATACAAATATTTTTTGTTTTTTATGAATATTATTTTCTATATTTATTTATTTTTTTCAGATTTTTTAAGTATTTACAATTTTTTAAAAAAATCTTCTTAATTAAGATTTGAACCCATGTTTTTTGAATAAAAGGTAAGAAACTTAACTAATTAAGTTACAATTTATTAGTAATTTTTTTATAATTTATATTTTTTAAAAAAATTGAGTCCAGGTATGGCACGGCCCACAAGCCTGTGGGTGATGGGCTATGCTTGGTATTCAAAAAATCTCATGGGCTATGGCAAGCACGGTTTGTTATTGTTTCGAGCGGTGCCAAACATGACTTAAAATAATCTAGGCGATTTGGTCAAACGGGTCGTGCCGGTCACCCCTAGTTCGAATTGAGAGGTTCAGGTATCTAAAGCTCATAGACAGAGCGTCTTATCGTAATTGGTCATTTGATCTCTTTGTCGGACGTCGGAAACGATCTTCTTCGAGTGTCAATTGTTGGTTTGGGCAACCGAAGAAAGGCAAACAGAGGATAAAATTGTGCAGAGTTTGGGTGTTCGAATGAAGTTATTTCGGACATTCAAACTTGCCAACTGAGCACTCATAAGGAACTTATTCAACTAATCCACAAAAGCACTCAACATTATAAAGAAAATTTTAAAACCATAATATTATCCATAATCAAACAAAATTAAGTTTTATCCAAGGGTTTTGTAAAAATTAAAAAATATCATGTTTTGCAACATGATTTAGAATAAAATAATGACAAATATTAATGTATTTCGAGCGAGAATATAGTACCGAATTTTTGGACAAATTAATGACACTAGTATTATTACAATAAATCGGTAAATTATAAAAGTCGCAATCAAAATTTTGAAGTATTTATTTTATCCAAAGAATTTGAAAATGACACCACTCCGCAGTTATATATTCGGCGTCGGCAGTAAAAAAGAATTACGAAATTTTATTTCTTAGCATTTCATAAAACTAGAAATTTTTTAAAAAACTGACATATACCATTAGCTTGTTACCTTCATTTTGTTTTTTTGTGTTGATTCTTTTTTTTTTTATCTTTTTCATTCCTTGAATGTTGGTTTAACCCACTCTCTTTCTTCTTCTTGAAATGCATTTAATCTAATTTTTAAATATATCTACATCACCATCAATAGGTTTTTTCTCTGAAAGAGGGTTAATTTACGACATTAATAGATTTTTCAATAATAATAAAAGACTTGTTGACGACTATAAATTTTAGAAGTAGTTAAATAGGTAAAAATTGTTTTCAAGAATTTTTGAATCAAATTTAGAAGAGTGATCTTTTGTATTCAAGATAAAACATTTGCAATTAAAAGTATAAAAATATGCAATATTAGGTTTTTTGTCATTCTATAATTCAAATGGTTGTTAAGAATCGAAGGAATAGAGACTCAATTTAAGATATATCAAGTCGTATTAATGACCTCCGTATAAAAATATTTGGCTAAATAGTACTCATTAAGTATAACTCTTGGTATTTCTTGAATAGATCTATTCTTTCATTCAATTATTTCATTTTGTTATGGAGTACATAAAGCCGAGAATTTATGTTAATATCATTTTTAATATAATAGCTTTTAAATAAATGATTTTCAAATTCATTTACATGGTCACTATGAATTTTTCAAATCATATAAATTTTTTCATTTTGAATTCGTCTACAAAGATTAATAAATGCATTGAGAAAATTATGTTTATGTGTAAAAAATAAAATCCAAGTAAATTTAAAATAATCATCTGTAATTACAAAAATATAATTTTTATCTCCTACATTTGTAATCTCAATCGGTCTAAGTAAGTTTAGATGGGGAAGTTGTAGCAGTTTTATTGTTGTGATAAACGTTTTGGATTTGTTGAAGGTCTTGACTTATTTCCTTATTTGAAATGCATTGTATATTTAATTTTCGATGAATTTGCTTCTGGGTATATCTCTTATTAGCTCTTTCGAATAAGCTTTTGTTATGACATCTATACTATTATGTCTAAGTCTTCTATACCAAAGTTATCCATTACTATATTGAGGTGCAAAAATATTTTTCTTTTTCCAAGTTATCTTGGTCAATTGTATAAATATTTTTATCTCGATGACTAATAAGTGATGCAACATTATTATTATCATGTCTAAATAGGTAAATTTTTTTATTTTTAAATAACATGAAAACTTTTGTTCTATAGTTATTAAAAAAAAGTAAATTATGTTTGAGATTTTCTATTAAAAGAATATTTTTAATTAGAGAAGATTCAATAAAAATATTTCTAATATTTATAATTTTACTTTTACCATTATCTTCAAAAATAATGTGTCCTCTATTCCTTTCTTCTAATATTACAAACATAAATGAATTTTCTATTATGTATTTTGAGTAACTACTATTTAAAAATCATTTATTTTTTCGATTCTTGGAGTGGAAGTATAGTTAAAGACAATCAAACACATTGGGATATAATTCATTTTAAGTATGAGTTCATAAGGATAAAGAGTAAAGTAATTACAACATATGATAGAAAAAATGCAATGTATAATAAAATAGTGAATTCCATTTTTGGATTAGTTAGAAAGATAACCATGTAAAAATAGCATGTATAAATTATGTAGGTTACTTCTAACTAATAATGCTCTACTTAAGTGAAAAATATTTTAGAGATCCAAACAAGTTTGGACTCCTTAGTCTTAGAAAGTATCCCTATTAGGTACTCACATTTGCTTAACAGAAGAGTTTCTCTTAGTTGGACAATTTGTGAAGATATGTTTTTTTTGACAATAATAGTTACATGTCATTTTTAAAATTATAGAACTTGAAACCTCTATAAACGTGAATTTCGTACTTTTAGATTTTGAAGAGAATATAAAAGCAATTTCGAATCTACTCAAGACATTCTTTTGATTTTTCAAAATCATATTTAAAGTAGAATTTTAATAAAAAAAATTTTCAAAAATCTTTGTTAAATTGACATTTTCCTTTTAAAGATCTTCAAAACTCATTTTGTAATTACAAGATATTATAGAAGTTTTTAAAATATGGTTCTCTTTTTTTAAAAAAACTTAATTTTCTCTTTATAATCATATGAGCTCGTAAACAATTTTAATGATTTAAAATCACTTTCAAGTAAGTTAAATTTGTTTTTCAAAAAAATATGTTTGTGAAGGAATCTTACATGTTTAGCACATATATTTCAAAAGTATCTTGCAATTTATCAAAATTTAAATCACATACGTTATCGTTAATAGGCATGAGGCACAAGTTGGTAATTTTTATTGGATGAAATATTTTTATTTTTTTCCTCTGAATTGTCCCAAGTTGTCATAGGTTTTTTTTTTTTTTTTGAATTTCTTCGATTGAGTATTGAGAGGGTAATTAGTTTTCATGTGGTCAGACTTTTTACACTTGAAATATGTGGACACCTCCTCTTTTTATTATTGTAACTCCTTTTATTTATTGAAAATTTTTTGGCTTGTATCTCTTTTTTAGGAATTTCTTGAATTTTCTAATGATGAGAGTCATTTTTTAATCACTAGATTTTTTTAATCATTGCTAGATTTTTTTGTTTTGAGAGCTATACCTTTCTTCTTTTTGTCTTCATTCTTATTTTGACCCTTATCCTTCATAGTTATCTCGTGAGTGATGAGAGATCCCAAAAGTTTTTTCAAAAGCAAGTTGTTGAGATCATTTGTCTCTTGAATTATGTTCACATTAAGATCCCATGACTTGCAATAGATCTTAAACTTTTTCTTATTATTTCATCGTTAATGTAAATTTTTTCAAAAGACTTTAAAGTGTTAATAATGTTTATAAAACGAGTGAATATTTCAATTATCAACTCATTAAATTTCATTTTAATGAGTTCATACTGATTGATCAAAATATTTACTTTAAGCTTCTCAAATTGTCTTGTACCCGTATGTATAACTTTAAAACAATGTCAAATTTCATGAGGTATCTCATATATATTAATTCTATTGCACTCATTTGGATCATAGGTGTAATAAAAGGTGTTCATAACCTTAGCATTTATGGAGGTTTTTTTTATCTAATTATCCCACTTTATTTTAAGTTTGGAAATTTTCACATCATTAATTAATTTAGTGGATGAAGTGTATTTCTCTTTCACTATGGACTAAAAATCGCGATATATGATTTTAATAAAAATTTTAACCCTACACCTCCAATAATTAAAATGAGTTTCATTGAATAGAAGAGATCTAATTATAGATTGTTCTTTTTTGAGGAATGGAGAGGCACCAAAAATAGTTATTACAATAAATCAAAAATTTTAGATGATTACATCAGTAAATAGAGCATAAAGATCTGATACTAATTGAAAGCAAATTATTCATTTAAAAGGAGGAGGAAGAAGGAGGGAGAGGAGATGAATTAAGTTTTAGAGGAAATAATGACATTTTAGAGTATTTGAGTAAGATTATGATCAGTTTAATAGTAGAAGTGATTTTAAGTCAAATATAATTAATCGCAAGTATGAGCAATATAGGGCAATATAAAGTAAGGTAAGAATGCATTCAGTGTAAAGTGGTCTGGAGGTCAATTGCTCCTACTCCATTGTCTTTATCTCGCTTTTGAGAATTGATATAGGACGCTTAAAGGAAGTTCATAAATACCAAAAGAAGCTAATTCAGAAGTCAAAGAAATATAACAAATGATCTGATTCATTCTTTTATTTAACTTAGGATTTATCTTATTTAATACTTTTCTATGTTAAAATTTTCTTCATTATGATGTCATGAGTCTCTCCTAATAGGAGTCAATTAGGTCTTATTCTCGGATTTCACCAATCTCAAGACTGATTTTGAGCCGAATGCTATTCAGTTTAGGACTTGAAAATGATGAATCATTATTTAGGATTTATTTTTGTAGATTAAGGTTTTTAGAACTCCTATCAACCTAATTAATAAGTTCAACCTGAGTTGTATTCAATTTAGCACTTGAAAAGGCAGAAACTTTACTTAAATAAGATTTCTGTTAATTGTATAAATAGGCCTTAGTCTTATAGACGAGGGAATCACTTTTATTCTCAATAAGATTCTATTTTAGTGAATTTTCTCTCTTACTTGTAAATTCAAGGCAGAGGCAACAATATTTTACTCGTTTATTACGCTTATTGTTATGTCAAGTGGTATCAGAGTAACACTCTCCTTACTTAATATCTAACGACGATGCAAACAGCAGCAAGCCTACAAACGGTGCTTCTGTCGGTAATCACATCAACCGTGAGTATTTTCTCAAAAAGTAATTTCTTTTCATAGATTATGACTAAATGCTTTTTCCGCAATATCAAAATTGTCGACGAAGTAATTGCGGTGTGAAAGCATATGTTGGGGAGTTATATCGCCTATCAGCATGTAATAATCTAGTAGAGACTGAATCCCATCAAGTGCTAAGATTTATTGGTGGGATATGCACAACCATCCAAGATAAGATTTCCTTACAACATATTTGGACGGTTAATAAGGCTATGAGAAGTGCAATTCGTGTGGAGTTCCAATTGGATCGATCTGTCATCAGAAATCAGGTGGGGAGAATAATTGGTGAGAATTCAACAGTAGCACGATCTATTCCTAATAGAGGTGCAGTTATACAACCTCTTCGACCTTCCCATCAAGTGAGTCTTGAAGGCAGACCTACAAGGCCATCAAAAAACACTACATCAGCAAAAAACCTAAGTTCAAATCCTAATCTAAAGTGCTATCACTGTGAAAAAATTGGACATTGTTCTAATGTTTGTCCAAGACGACAGCTTGTGAACCTGGTTATTGAAGATAATTTTATGGTTGACGATTTATATGACTCAAAAGATAATGACCAATTTTGTGATCAAGAAAATGGAATATTCGAAAAGCCTGATGGTGAAAGGTCATATTTAGTAGTTCAGAATATGATGTACATCCCAAAATAAGAGGAAAACCTATGTCACAATATCTTTCGCATTCGATGTACAGTAAATGACAAGATCTGTGACATGATTATTGATCGGGGAAGTAATAAAAATATCATCTGCAAGATTATGGTCGATAAACTTCAATTGAAAACAGAATCACTTCCCTCTCCCTACAAGATTGGCTGAATTAAAAGGGTTTGGTGAAACTAAGGTTACTGAACGGTGTCAAATTTGTATTTCTATTGGAAAATTTTATAAGGATGATGTAACCTGTGATGTTGTGGAGATAAATGTATGTCATATCTTTCTTGACAGATTTTAATAATTTGATAGATATTCTATACATCGTGAACTAGACAATCGCTACATTTTCTTTAAAAATAGAAAAAAATTAACCTCAGCCCCATTGGCGAGTAACGTCAATCCAAAATTTTACAAGAGGATGGTCACTTTTTCTTGATTATACAAAATTTTATAAACGAGAATAAAGAGACTAACTCAAATATTTATTGTGATTGAGAAAGGAATGGAGATAATGTTCACTGAAGCTCCAAAAGACTTGCAACCATTTCTAGTTGAATTCAAGAAAATCATGCCCGATGATCTTCCTGATGAATTATCCCCAATGAGAGATATTCAATACCATATTGATTTTGTTCCTGGAATGAGTTTACCAAATCTGTTCCATTATAAAATGAGTCTAAAAGAGTCACAAATTTTACAAGACAAGGTTGCAGAGTTGCTTATAAAAGGAATTGTCAAAGTCAATATGAGCTCATGTGTAGTTCCAGTCTTATTGACACCTAAGAAAGATGGAAGTTGGCGGATGTGTGTAGATAGTCATTAACCGAATTACGGTAAAGTATAAATTCCTAATTCCTCGTTTAGAGGATATATTCGACATTTTGGAAGGGTCAAAGGTGTTCTCCAAAATAGATTTGAGGAGTGGATACCATCAAATCAAAATTAGACTCGGTGATGAATGAAAAATAGTTTTCAAAACAAAAGAACTTTATGAGTGGTTTGTTATGTTTTTTGGATTCTCAAATGCACCAAGTACCTTCATGCGATTGATGAATCAGGTACTCAAATTTTTCATTGATCATTTTGTTATTGTTTACTTTAATGATATTTTGTTGTACAGTTATAATGAAGAACATAAAAAACATTTAGTAGAAGTACTTACTGTACTGAAGAAGGAGAAGTTGTACATCAATTCAAAGAAATGCCATTTTATGACTGACCACTTAGTGTTTTTGCGATTCATGGTAAGTATCGAAAGCATTCATGTTGATGAAGAAAAGGTAAAAACTATTAACGAATGACCGATACCCAGAAGTGTATCAAAAGTTAGAAGCTTATATGGTCTGACGGCATTTTATCGAAGATTTATCAAAAACTTTAGTTCCATTATGACACTAATAACCGAGTGTTTGAAGTAAAGTAAGTTCTCTTGAACTCAAAAAGCTAATAAATATTTCGAGTTAATCAAGGAGAAGTTATCTATTGCATCTATTTTGACATTGTCTAACTTCGAGAAGTTATTCGTGCTAGACTGTGATGCTTCGTACATAGGCATTGGGGTTGTTCTATTCCAAGAAGAAAGATCGGTAGCTTTTTACAACGAAAAGTTGAGTGAAGTTCGACAGAAGTGGTCAACATATAAGGTAGGATTTTATGCGGTTGTACAAACAGTTCGTCATTGGAAGCACTATTTAATTCAACGAGAGTTCATTCTATATACTGATTACCAAGTTTTGAAATTTATTGATAGTCAGAAGGATTTGAATCGTATGCATGGTCGATGGTCATCATTTTTACAGCAATACACTTATGTTTTGAAATACAAATCTAGACAAAAAAATAAGTTGACGGATGTTTTGAGCCGTAGGACAGTCTTGATGGTAACTGTAAGTAACGAAGTTGAAGAGCTTGATTATTTGAAGAAATCGTATGCTGAAGATAAAGATTTTAAAGAAGAGTTTAAAAAATACCAAGTAGGACAAAGAAGTGATTTATATCTGCATAAAGGCTTTCTCTTCAAGAGTTCTCATCTTTGCAAGATGCTCCTTGAGAAAAAAGGTGGTGAAAAAGCTGTATAGTAGTGGCCTAGAAGGACATCTTGGGTGTGACAAGAGCATTGCACGTGTGAAGAGTGCTACTATTGGCCACAGCTTAAGAGAGATGTCAGTCAGTTCGTATAAAGATGCTATGTATACCAAATAGGCAAAGAAAGCTCTTAAAACACTGGCCTTTATACCTCATTGTCTGTGCCAAATGCTTCATGAGAGGATCTATCGATGGATTTTGTTTTGGGCTTTCCCAGGATTTAACGAATCTTAGATTCAATATTTGTTGTTGTTAACATATTTTTCAATATGACACACTTCATTCCATATAAGAAGACAGCAGATGTAATAAAGATAACTAATCTATTCTTTCAGGAGATTGTAAGACTATATGGATAGTAAAAAATTATTACTTTTGTGGAGGTGATTTGATACGTCTTTACAATTTAGCAGTGCTTATCATGCTCAAATAAATGGACAAACTGAAGTTGTGAATTGAATATTCGTAAATATCATTCGGTGTCTTACAAGGGATAACCCAAAGCAGTGGGACTATGCACTCGCACAAGCTGAATTCGCTTTCAATAACATGAAGAACAGGTCCATGGAAAAGTTACTATTTAAAATTGTCAATGAAAGAACCCCAAAGCACTCGTTGGATCTGATGGTGTTGCTCAAATTGCCAGGAACAAGTATAACTTCAGACAATATATTAGAGGGAATTATGGAAGTTTATACTGAGGTAAAGAAAAAATTAGAATAATCTAATGTCAAATACAAAATTAAAGTAAATATTTATAAGCGTCCAAAAGAGTTTCAAGCAAAGATTTGGTGATGGTGCATTTGAGGAAAGAACAGTTTATATCTGAAACTTACAACAAATCGAAACAAAAGAAAATTGGGCCATTAAAGATAGTAAGAAAAATAAATGCCAATGCATATGTCATCGATCTCCCGAAGAATTTGAGAATCTCAAACACTTTTAATATTCAAGATTTATTTGAATATCATGTACTTGCGGACTGCAAGTTACGATAAAATAACTCGAGAATGAGTTCTTTACAAAATGGGGACATTGATGTAGAACGCTCAAAGAAAGTTCGGAAATGCCAAAATAAGCTAATTTAGAAGTCAATGGGGCATAGTAAATAATCAGATTTACTTTTTTATTTAACTTAAGATTTATCTTACTTAATACTTTTCTACGTTGAAATTTTATTCATTATGATGTCATGAGTCTCTTCTAATAAGAGTCAATTAGGTCTTATTCTCAAATTTCACCAACCTCAAGACTGACTTTAAGCTGAATCCTATTCAGTTTAGTACTTGGGAATAATGAATCATTATTAGGATTTATTTTCGTAGGTTAACTTATTTAAGACTCCTACCAACCCAATTAATGGGTTCAACTTGAGTTGTATTCAGTTTAAAATTTGGGAAGGTAGAAATCTACTCAAATAGGACTTCTGGTAATTGTATAAATAGATCTCAACCATATGGACGAGGAAAACACTTTTATTCTCAATAAAATTTTACTTTAGTGAATTTTCTTTTTCTTATGTATTCAAGAAGGTTTTAACAGAGACAATGTTTTTTCATCTACCACGCTTGGTACGTCAAGAACTTTAATCCTTACTAGTATAACGTTTTATTGGTGAAACCAACCCTGTATACTTGTTTTTGCTCCAATTGATAAGATTAACTCTAAATCGGAGTTTATTTTATTAACCTCTGCAAACAAATATGGAGTGCTTACAATTGATTATGTAAGAAGAACATCACTCTAATGTCTTAATACAAGATCACTCAATGTGAGAACAAAGTTTTTGAAGATTTGAAAGTTGAAGCGTAAGAATTAGAACTTCTAGAGACTAGAGGGTTTTTAAAAACTTGTTATCTTATAGAAGGTTTGTGCAAAAATATGTAAAAATTGTGAAGAAATAAGTTTTAAGTACTTAAATACCAGTTAGAGACATCACTAGCCGTTCGACTATCTATTGAGTTTGGGTGTTCGAATTATGCTTATTTGGACGTCCGAAACCTCCCATTGATCAAATTATTATTAGCCGTTGAAGCTGATATCGCAACTTTGAGCGTTCGATCAAAGGCTTGGACGTTCGAATTAATTGTCAGACTATCAAACTTTGAGCGTGAATTTTTCTTAAAAGTTACAATTTCCAAACTTTGGGCGTCCGAAATTGTCAATAGTTCAGAGAGATATTTCTACAATGTAGTTTAGACATCTGAAGGTTTAAGATGGAAAAACTTCTGTTTTGTTGTAACTTTTCAATTCATGTTTGACCTATCTCAAGCTTATTTTGAATTAATAATGAGTCGGTGAAGACGTTTTAAAATAAATTGAGGGTTAGTTAAAGACTATAAGGTACAAATTCAAATAACAAATTTTTGACTTAAAGAAAATAAAAAAACTATACTTATTTGAGACTTCTTTTAAGATTTCTATTAGTCAATCTTCATTCTTTAAAAATTTGTCTATTAATTTATCATTACGTCTCATTTTCAATGATACTTGTATGTTTATTTATACTTAAGGTTTCTGAATAGATTTGATTTTCTTTATGAATTTAACTTAATTGCTAGATACACATATCTCAAAAAATAAATCAAATATTTGGTTTGTTTATCATCAAAATTATAAAAGACAACAAAACCTTGAGCACGTACATTCTATTCTATTCTGATTTGGTAAGATTGCAAGGGCCTTTTGAATACTTATGTACTCTTTAGTTATCTACAATAGGGCCATGAAACAAGGGAATTTAAAATTTTTGCGAGGGTTTTTAGTAGTGAACCGGATGTAGGATAATTACATTTTTTAAAAAATAAAATTAGAGATACAGTGTAAGTTGAAATCAATTTCAATTAGCATCCATCAAGATTCATACAGTTACAATCCGAATGCCATATTTCTTAAAATATTTATCCAAATTCAGTAAATAATCATCCATTGGAAAGTTGAGATCGATTGCTACAATTCTGTTATTTACTATTTTGGATAATTCATATTTTGTATTAGTTAAAATTAGGGTTTATTTATCAGTCTGAATTAATAACAGTCCTGACCTAATAATAAATATGATTTAGATATTTTTATTTAAACTATATTAAGTAAAATTCTTAATGGAGTCGAAGTCCTATTTTTAGTTTATATCAAATAGAATTGTAAGTTTATTAGAGAACTATATATATAGCCTAAAGTTGTAATAAAAAGAAAGTTTTTCTATCAATAATATTTTTTTAGTTTGGATTTATTCTCTTCCATCTTTCTTGTAAATTCAAGGATTTATCGTGATAAAAAGACGGTGATCTTTTTCCTATCTCTCATGCACTTCTCCCCGTTGCATCAAGTGATATCAGAGCGATGTTGTTCCTGAACTTAATTCCATTGATTGTAGTTGATGACGACAACTTCATGATCGATGATAGAGGAGGTTATCAAATTCGAAATTTAATCAAATAAAATTTTCTTACTTCCATCGATAAGAAATATAAAGCTTTTGAAACAGATTGAAATTAAGAATCAAGTTCATTAATTGATTGTCGAAGAGCTTTTCCAATGCCTTGAAAATTAATATACGAAGTTACTCAGAAAAGCCAAAATCTTGATAACGTGAATATTCCATACTTTCATGGTTATGAGAATTTGTTTATTTGGATGGATAAAATTAAAAAATTATTTAAGTTTATAGAGATTCCTAAAGAGAAGAAAGTGAAAATTGTTAAATGTAAACTTGATGGTTATCCTTTATTTTAGTGGGAGCAAATTCAAATTTAAATTTAAAGAACACGTGAAGGCAAATAAAAAATCCGTTCATGGTCGAAGATACTTAAACTATTCAATATAAAATTCTCAAAAGTGAATCAAAATTAAGTAGGACAGATCTCTTACTTAAGAGCTTTTGGAATTGAAATCAATGAAAACAACCATGAGCTATTAATTTCGCATTTTTTTCTCTAGTATTGAATTATCAAGTTAAATAAGAGGCTGTAGATCATGTGAAAGATAAATAAACTAGTAAATAATTTATTGAGGGCCTTCAAAGATTCTTTCTTTGATGAGTTAAAAGATTATACAAAAGTGGTTTTGGATGTTAAAAAAAATTTTCAAGAGATCGTTGAGAATTTATATGAATCAGTTGACAATCTCGAATGTTGTAAGCAAGAATTTTCTATTTGTGAAAATATTGATTGTGTTATTTAAGATTATTTTTTGAATTCATCAAAAGCTAATTTTCTTAAACAACTGAAGAAAATTTCTATAGGAGTTATCAACGTATAAGATTCAAAATTTGTAATGAAATATTCAGATTATTATAGTAATTATCAACAAACTTGTGAAAATATTTAGATTATTATAGTAATTATCAGCAAACTTGTGAATAATACTTTCATTGTATGACAATAAATCATAAGTTGGTGTGTACAAAAATTTTATTTCCAATAAAATCGAAAAAAATCCTGCAAAAGGTCAAGTGGTAATGTCAAAGGAAAATATGAGATCAAAGTACTGAAGTTGTTACTCGAAAAAATCTTATTGGTTTATATCATCAAGTTTTATGTAGAAAAGTGTTTGAGAAGAATATAACTACTAAGACAAAGAGTTCAAGTTTTGACTTCAGAATAAGTCTTTTATAAGTAGAGGGGTCTGATGTGGGACAACTTTTTTTTAAGTAAAATTAGAGATCCAATCTGAATTGAATTCTAACTTCAATTAGAATCCATCAAGATTCGTACAGTTACAATTCAAAAGCCATATATTCTAAGATATTCATTTAAATCCAACAAATAACTATTCGTTGGAAAGCTGAGATCGATTTTTATAATTCTCTTATTTACTATTTTGGATAATTCAGATTCTGTATTAGTCAAAATTAGGGTTTATTTATTAGTTCGAGTCAATAACAGTTCTAGCCCAATAAAAAATAGGATTTAGATATTTTTATTTAAGATATGTTAAGTAGAATTCTTAGTGAGGTTAAAATCCTATTTTTAGTTCATATCAAATAGGATTCAAAGTTTATTAGAATGATATATATGCAGCTCAAGGTTATAATATAAAGAAAGCTTTTCTATCAATAATATTATATTATTTTGGATTTATTCTTGTCTATCTTTCTTGTGGATTTAAGGATCTATCGTTGTGAGAAAACGGTAATTTTCTTCCTATCTCTCGTGCCTTCCTCCCGCTGCATTATAACCTAATATTGACTTTTTGTGCATAATCTAAAATGCCTGAAATAATTAGGTCACAGTTACATATCTAGACATTCACCCGTCTAGCCTATCATACTATAAATAATTTCATTTTATCATTTGTGGTTTGAAGTCCTGTATGATATCACTCGGATATTCTGTGTGGGTGGATGTCCTCACTTGATATCCTGTGACGGTGGACATTCAAGCATGCCCTAAAATTTGTTTATAACTAATTAGGAGCAAGTGAGAAACTGTCATTCTTAAATGGGCGAGGTATTAGAATTTCCTGTCTTCAATAGTAGTTTTGTGCATACATTCTTTTCAGACATCAAATTTGACTAATGTGAGGCACTTCACATCCATTTCATTGACCAAAGAACCCACTGAACCAATCTGAATGTGCTGCAAGTGTGGTCACTTCCCTATGAAGCCCCTCTTTTGCTATTGTTTCTTGTCTCATGCTTGCATTCCTTTTTGTACTCTTCACATAAAGACAACCAACCAAATCTTAAATTGTTTAGATACTACCCTTCATCTCTAGAAAACTAATATTGATGTATAGTCCCTTGAACAACCTTCTGAATTTGTGCAATGCTTTTAGAATGTTTCAAGCACCGTTTTGGAATCCAAACTTCCAGAAATTTCTAACCTTAATTGCTTTAGATTTTGGGGTAGTTGTTCACCACCTCAATGACACCAAAGCCGTTGAATTTCAACCCTCAATAATAGTCCATGGATCTTATCCAAATCATCTGGTAGGTTTTGCAGTACACATATTTACAGCCCAAACCTTCGGTTTGAATTCTTCTTTATTGTTTTTAGATGGGCTCTCATTTTGATTTTATTGCTGTCAGTAAAAAATACTTTGTTAATGAAATGATTCTTTTCTTAAGAATTAAACCATACCTTTTAAATGAATTAAACATATCCTCAATATTGTGGTCCCACTTTAGTTGCATCCATGAATGGTCTCTCATCTGACACATGAAACTCTTTTCCCAAAGCACTTCTTCTATGAAGGAGTTGAATGCTGTTTATACTTCGTTTTGTAAATCCTTGTTCTTCCCTGCCACACTTTTTCCTCTCATCTCTAAAATTTCTTCCCAATATTTTTCTTTTTGATTTAAATTCCTAATCATGGTATCAACTGAAGATGGCACTCTGAATGAGTATTGGCTCTTCATCTTTATTCTCCACTTCCATAAGCTTTTATTTGATATTGGACTTTTTCTTAAGATGCTTTGAGAATTGTTCACAGTTTCTGCATGGTGTCTCAATAGCACCTGGACTACAGATGTTAGGCAGTTCTGGGACTACCAGAGTCATGTCCTCCAAACAGTACTGAAGCCATTGAACCAGAACCACTTGATTCCTTGTCTGACCTTGTTGGGACAGATCTTCACGAGAAATCCAACCTAATTGAGCTGTTTTTTATTAAAACTTGCTGAATTACACAACTTGCACAAGTTTTATCATGAATGAATGGTTCAAATCACATTTTACTGAGAGGGTTCATAGAAATAGAAAAACAATTCCTCCCAGCCCTTTCCCCTAAATTCCTCATTCCATGCTCCTTTGCCTGTAGTAGCCTCTTGAAATTGAAGAGGTGCAGTAAAGGGAAGCTCAATGGGATGCTTGAGGGATCTTTTGCAGCTTGGATTGTGAGGAGGAGCTTGAATGGTGATGTAACTGCATATTGTAGGAAAACCAACAGTGTGTAGTGGGTCTTAAAGCAGATCTTTTCTGTCTGAACTTCTAGTCCTATGTTGGACAATCTCAAGGCTAAATGTTGGCATTCGTCAAATGCATTAATGTTAATATTATTGTCTTTCCAATACAATAAATTTGAACAAGTTCTACAAGGAAAATGAACACATATGTTATAGACTAGTTTCCTGTTAGTACGTGAGCATATCTTTTTCTTTTGTGTTGTGCTCATATTTTTATCATGCAGAATTTTGTATGATACACTTTGGTCCTGTTTGGTTCATTGGATTTTAAAGTTTTTGAATTTTCAAATTTTGAGAACTATAAAATTCAGTTTTTGTTACATAGAACTTTAAAATTCTGAATTTTCTAAATTCCGCTAATTGTAGAATTGATTTGTTTTTCAAAATTGATTGAATTTCAAAATTCTAAACTTTAAAATTCAACATGTGAAGTTACATGCTAAACTTTATAATCAACAAAACACAAAACTTATCATTTTAGAATTTACAAATTCAACAAAACAAATACAAAATTTTGAAATTCTAAATTTATGTCTTACAAAACATACTATTAGAACTTTTAAATTCAGAATTTTAAAATTTCAAAACATTAAAGTTCTTAAAATTTTTAAGTTTTATGAGACAAATATATCCTTTATATTACACTGAAGATTTCAAAAATTGGTAATTCACATACCTTAGTGATTGATTTTTTGTATTGCTTTGTCTTTGAGCATATGATTCAATGTGTGGGTTCAGTTTCTAGCTAATCTAAATTACATGTGAGAGCAGGCACTGATTTGAATTGACACTGATGAAACTTTGGAATCAAAATCCTTGTTTAATGGTTGTTTGGATGTGAAATTTCTGCCAGTTTAGTTGTGAACATAATGTTTTTAGACATCTTTGTCATTGTAACACTTCTCAATCTCTTATGTTCTTTTCCCGATTTTCATTACCTATATTTTAGAAATTACTAATTGCTAGAATCAAATTTATCATTACAGATAAGCATTGGGAGACAGTGGAAGGAATTCCTGGATTACAAAGAGAGCATTGGGTTCATATTTCATGTGAGTGGTAGTCTTTTTCAAATAAATTTCTAACTTTTCTTTTTTGTGTGCATGACATGGCTTAGTACCTGTCATTGCAGGATGATGCCAAAAAGCTTGATAAACTCGCAAAGAATCGGTATACAGTCTAATCTCCTCAGTGTAGTACTGGGCACCTAGGACAGGGTATGAGAGTGCTATTTCCAGTTGTCAGTAATAGTGTTATGGTAATTGTTGCATAGACTTAAATCTTGGATGATATTTTGTGCACAGTGCTCAAGTTGATATAAATTCGCCTAATGTTGTGCTTTTTGAGATGCTTAGAGTATCTGTTCTAATTCCATTTGTACCTTTATTCATGGTTCTGTAATGGACAGTAGTTGGTTAAGAATTTCTTATCTAATATCGTGGGCCCAAAATAAAAAAAAAAATTGTTGGGTCTTGGGTGAACTGGTATTGTCAGCCAGCACACATGGTTGCTTCAGATACGTTGGTGGTTTGCAGGAAGATGTTACCCTCACAATTTTCACAATTTTGTTTGGCAGCTAAACAAAATGTGACTAATAATAATTATTATTGTATTAGTTTGGTGTTTTCCTTAAATAATGGTTTAGGCTAATCTCTGTTTTATTCCAATTTGAGAAATGTTGGTTGCATTGACTTCTGGGAAAAGTCAGCAGTTTTGCTGCCTCAGGTGATGAGATGGGCATGGCTAGCAACAGCAGCGGTTACCTATTCGGTTGAAGAGGAAATTGAGACAACAGTGGACCACGTAGGAAACACAAAAAAAAGTATTTGTGAGGATTAATTTGTTTGTGTGAATTGGTGATTTTGGTTTGTCTAGTATGACGTTTGGTGTTGGAGTTTCAATTTATTTCATTGATTTTGTGGGGCATATTGTGACGGAGGCCGTTAGTGTATTTTGTATTCTTTGAAAAATATTGTTTATTGAAAAGGTTTTCTTTTATAATTTACATTTTTTTCTTTGTTGCATGTAATGTGATTCTTTGTGTAAATTCACGTAATGAGACTGCAAATCAATTTAGTTGAGAAGGCATTGACGTAAAAATTGCAAGTAAATGAGACTTATGAAGGAACTTGCAAATTTTCCATTCAATCACATGATGCGGGATTTTTGTTGGTGTAGTAAATGATTTTGGTGAGAATTTGGCAAGGAATTTGGGCACTGAGATCAAGATCAATTTTAAACTCAAGATCAAAATTAAAGTACAAAAAGATAGTTTGATCAAATTTTTGGTGTCTTGATATTAGTCAGGCTAGTGAATAATTTAAATTTTTTTTGAATTTTTATATCCTTGGATATATTATTTATTGATATTTAAATAAATAAATATAAGAGTAATATGATAACTTATTTTTTAAAGTAACATAAAGATAGTTTAGTTATGTTTTTTGATATTTGGATGATAGACTGATTAGGAACTAAATGCACTCTAGTGGTATGGAATGAACTGGTTGATGCCATCAAGTCATGGAGAATGATGTGGACTTTAACTAATTGATGTGGAATGATGATTAACCATTATTAATTTATTTTTCAAATTGTATCGTTCGCTATTAAAATAGCGACAAGACATCATGTTTCGGTATCACGAGTGATCTTGACTCTTGATAAATTTTTAATAGTCATTTTTAAACTCACCTACGATTAGTCTATATAATATTTTTGTACAACTCTTAAGTAAAAGGATTACTCTCTAAATATAACTCAGTTATTTTTATTTTCATTGACTTAGAGTGTCAGAGGACTTTGTCGAGCATGTACCTTGGCCAATTCTTCCATGTGAACCAGAAAAAAAGATCAATGGCCTAGTATTGAACTAGTGTCCCCTTGAACCTAGTTTCACTTCATATAACCTTAGGAGAAGAGCTGTTTTTTCTTTCTATTTTCATCATGCTACTCCACTCTAAAATAGGGGGTTAAAGGACTTCTCAACTTGCAAGTGGTAACAAGGGATCAATTGCAGCAATAACACACCCCTCATTGGAGGGACAAAATAAGGTCTCTCACTCCATCAGTTGTGACCAATGAACCAGAGCGCCACCCTAGTTGGTACAAAATCTCACGGATCTATCTTGGGAAAATACAGGGTCAACTAAGTTATTGGTGTGGCCCACCACTACCCTAACAACATAGGTGTTCATGACACTACAATGTTCAACAACCTCACAACTCAAATATGTACATTTGTTCGGGGGTTTGGGGTTAATGATGCAATGCACTGATTTTGGTTTCACTCATTTGGGGCCCAACATTGCTTGCATATGGATCGAAAGGCATGCTTGGTCTACAAAGTGTGAGATATCTCTGATAAATTCTATATAGTCTATTCACTATGCACAAGATATATCAATCCTATTGGCCTTTGGCTTGCCCTTGTGTATACTTATAAAAAAAATTTCATGAGGTTCTAAGTGTAGATTTGTGTTAATAGAATGAATAAAACAAGAAAAAATTTGTGGAAACTTATTCGTTGCCTTGGTAGGGAGAGGTTGAAGGTCCCTTCCTAATCCCTTTAGCTTTCCTAAGGGTGGAAAATTATATGTGAGTTATGTTAAAAATTTCTAAACTAATAGTTCTAATTTAGATGCAAAATGAAAGAAAATTAAGGAGAAGAGGAAGAGGAAGAACATCTTGATGTTGTCGTGATCTCTCACCTTTTCAAAAGTTGTTCGTGGAGCACCTTCTTCAGGATCCAATAACCGAGAGAAAAGAATTCTTGAGGGACTTTAGGATGAGTTGAGAATTGGGTGAATGGTGGATGAGAATTTCTAGTGAGAATTTGTGATAATGGCTAGCTGCTAATGAGAATTCTCAATGGTTTGCCCTTGTCCCATGGTAGAGAAGCAATTGTATTTATAGATCGAGAGATAGTCGAGTGTCAGCGTGAGATTGTTGGTGCCAACTAGTTGGATTCCATTCCAAAATGGATGCCAGAGCATGGGTGCCTATGGAGAATAAAAGCCATCTTGTTCCCACCCAATTTCTTATAGATGCTTGCATATGGGTGCTTGTAGAGGAATGGATGTTGGCTAGCTAGTGCCCTTCCCCAGCAGATGGGTACCCGATTGGGGAAGGGCACTGGCTCCTTGCTGCCTAAATCTAAGATGCCAGGTGGTTCTAACGGGCTCTAGGCCACTAGATTTCCCAAATGTCCAAGATTCTTGGTCAAAAAATCTCAAGATTTTGACTTGATTTTGTAGAAAAGTCCAATAATTTTTGGCAATTACAAACATATCCTAATATGTTACAAGTTTACAAATAAATTCCTAAAATCTAAATATTTATGAATAAATTTTCATGGTTTTGCAACAGACACTTTTAGTACCTTTTGAAAATCAAAGGAAATTTAAAAAATATTTTTATGCAAATAGGTCCCTTAAATTTTTAGTTTTACAAATAGGTCTCTATAAACTATGAAATCACAATTAGGATTATGTAATGGTTCGAACATGAAACTAGGCTTATTAGGTCGGTTTAGGGTCACACAATGAGATTTAAAGATCACAAAAGGTGGGTATCTAAAAAATATATGCATTGACTTAGGTCGTGCAATAACAAAACTTTATACTAGTATAGTCTCTTCTCACCCCAAAATACTCTTAGTCTCCTAGCGTAGGCTACAACAAATGCTCCCTCTAGGTCTGCTATGACAAAATATTAGGAGGTCCATAGCTCGTGGCCTTCACATCGCATCAAGAACCTTCTAAGGCTCCCCCTCTATTACAAGAATCTCAAGAACAACATGTGTCCCTTATGTAGTCACCATTATCAGTGTAGTTGAAGTAGCTAGAGGAGAACCAATCTTAACCTAATATACAAATACCTTTGTCGAGTCCAACGAAGAGGAAACAACATGCCTGCTTGAAATCAATTTCTTCTCACCTAGCTTGCCAAGGACAAATAGTTCCATATGTGGTGCTAGGGGTTGATTTGGGAGAGCCTCTTATGAGGAACCCGGTGGATTAACCTCCACAACCAAGGTTCAAGTTGCTTACCACTAACATATACAAAGACACTACCAGCATTGTAGAGTATGTATGCTATTAAAAGTCACTAATCGCAATGCACAACGCCAACAAGGAGATACTATGTCATACTTTTAAATCATTTCTACGTGAAAGTGCCACAACATGGCACTCCTTGCTCCACCCAATTCAGTGGCAGATTTTTCTTACCTTAGCTAGTGGTTCATCAGCCAATTTGTCTCTCTCATTCCACATCAAAAGAACTCCATCTTCCTTTTTGTTGTTAAACAACATAAGAGTGATTTCCTCTTAGAATACTTGAGTAGGTTCAATTCAATGAAGTTGCAGGTACATGATGTCAATAAAGTAATAGCATTGTCGACGATTACGAGTAGGCTCCAACCCAACAAAGTTTACCTCTTCTTGGCCAAAAAGCATGTAGTGGATCTCCTTGAGTTCATGAGCTGAGCCCAAAAATACATTGGCACCAAAGACATCATGGCAGCTAGGTAAGAGGTTGACTTGGCTTCTTGACTTGTTTGAGCCTAGAGCACGTGAGCCCAAGCACCCTAAGATGGAGCCCCACTAAATTAAAATCCCATTTACCTAATTCAATTGGCCATTAATAGAGAACTTGGCTTATATTGAAGACAAGGAGTACTTACACTAGCTGCAAACCATGAGGCACACACCAGGGCATCACCAGATCAAACACGATACTACTGCTATCATCAAAGTCTACATTAGCCTCTAAAAGGATAACGAGCACGTCATTCAAAATAGCCACTTTCAGAGGTTCGTTGGAGACATCGAACAGGGAGATGAATAGAGGAAAGTCATTGCTCCCATAGAGGTAGTCACATGGGAAGAGCAGCACCAACAAACTTAGCTCTGGCTCACCAATGCACCAACAATGCATCACATTGACAACATTATAGGATGGTCATGCTTGTTTGGGGAAACTTACTTAGTTGATGCAACCACACCCACCAAGCTACTACAGATAAAGGCTTATAGCCCACCAAGAGGAAGGAGGCCAAGGATAAAGCTTATACATTTCCACCTCCAAAAGGCAATATCACCTTATTGACGAAGGAATAGGGAGAAATCCTAACCCCTCACGATGATGCCTTGATGGTTCAAATGGTCATTGCCAATCACTTGGTGGAGAGGATCCTTGTAGACATTAGTAGCTTTGTGGGCATAATCTTTCAAGGAGCATGGGAGTGCATGCATCTAACATATCAAACTTTTACTTTTATAGGGACACTACTGGGAATTACTAAAGATTCCATCACCTTGTTGGGAACCATGAACCTACTCATCACCATAGAAGATAACAATAAGAATGCCACTAATTTCTTCCAGTTCATTGTGGTGCCTAGCAACTTTGCCTACAATGCCATCCTAGGGCGCTTGTCATTGACGTAGAAGGTGGTTGTCACTCCATAACACACCTCTTGATGAAATTCCTAGTGAACTAGGATAGTATGGCAGAAGCTTGAGGCAACCAACTTATAGCTTAGCGCTATGCCTACTGGAAGAAACTTGCCCCTACTTCAACTAAGACAGGGGGCCCCCAAGTGGCTAATGAGTGTTGAGTTGAAGTAGGGAGGTGTTCATAGTACCAGAGCAACACTAGGAGAGGTCAATGGTGGCTGAACAACTTATGATGGTCTAGTTGGACCAAGAAAGGAAGAAAATAGTGAAGATTGAAGAGGCACTCTCTGAAGGACCTGAGAAGCAAGCTAACTTGCAGATGAAGAACCATAATGTCTTTGCTTGGTTAGTAGATGACCTACAAGGCACATATTAGTAAGTCACAAGCACAAGCTTAATGTGCTACTTGATGCCAAGCTAGTGCAATAGAAGGGAAGACCAATGGCTCTTGAGTGGCAAAATATGGTAGCCAAACAGATAGAGAAACTTGAGAAGATTGAGTTCATTTGTGAGGTCAACTACCCAAACTATCTTGCCAACATGGTTCTTGTCAAGAAACTAAATGGCAAGTGGTGAGTGTGCATTGACTTCGCCTACCTAAACTAGGCCTACCCCAAGGACAACTACTTACAACCAAAGATTGACTAGCTCATCAACTCTTTAACAAGGCACCAAGTCTTAACCTTCTTAAATGTTTTTTTTAAGGTACCACCAAATAAAAATATGCAAACAGGATGAAGAAACCTGGGGATGTACTACTACACCACCATGCCTTTTGGCCTACAAAATGCAAGTGCAACATACTAGAGGATGATGGACAAAGCCTTTTGACCATAGCTAAGTTGGAACATTGAGATATACATCAATATTATGCTTGTCAAGAGCATTCTTGCAAGTGAATTTGACTGGGACTTGCAAGAGACCTTTGACATTCTCTGGAGATATCACATCAAGTTCAATTAGGAGAAATGTGTCTTCAAGGTCATCTCGGGAAGTTCCTAAGTTTCATAGTCTTTAAGTGAGGCATAGAGACAAACCTAGAGAAAACAAAAGCCATCCTAAAGACAACTCTCAAGGTGATCCAAAGCCTCACCGGGAGAATAATTGTGCTCTCTCGCTTTATCTCAAAATTGGAGGAGAAATGCCTTCCATTTTTCTAGGCCTTGCAGAAGAAGGACTTTACATGGGATGAGGGGTGCGACAAAGGCTTCACTCAACTAAAGGAGTACCTCATCATACCTCCTTTTCTTCTAAATTTTGTGTCAGGAAAAGTCTTTTATTTGTATGTAGTGATGAGTCTATTAACTGTGAGCATTATTCTAATAAGCAATTAAGGGGGCATACAAAACTCCATTTATGATGTGAGTCATGTATTAGGTGGAGAAAAATCTAGTACCCCTTGGTAGAGAAGTTGGCCTATGTGGTGGTAATTTCCTCTTGAAAGCTACAACCCTACTTTAAGGTATAGAGCATCAAAGTCCTCATTTACCAGTTGCTGAGGCAAGCCCTCTAGAGAGTTGAAAATTTAGGGTAGCTACTAAAATGGATTATCGAGCTAAGTCAGTTTGACATCTAGTATCAACCTCACACCACTATCAAAGCCCATGCTCTTGTTGACTTCATCAATGAAGGGGACAGCTACTGAAGACCTATCCTCGGAGGAGTGGCACCTAGAAATAGATGGGTCCTCCTGTAGGAAAGAAAGTGGCGTCAGGATTGTGTAAAGCTCCTCTAAAGGAGAAATAGCAAAAATACTCTATTAGGCTTGATTTTCGAGCTTCCAACAACATGGCCAAGTGTGATGTTATGGTGCTTGGCTTGTGGCTAGCCAAGTAGCAGGAGCTTGGTGGCTCCAAGTCAATAGTGATTCCTAGCTCATTGTTAACCAAGCACTTGAATGTGAGGCTAGGGATCCACTTCTTGCTAGATACTTGCAAAAGTCCAAGGTGTTAGCCTTGCACCTAATAGCAGTAAAATTTTCACATGTGTGATAACATAAGTAATTTGAAGATGTTACTGGTGAGGGAACACCCATAGAAGAGACTTTCCATTCTTTGAGGAAAAGTGTGGCATTGCTCTAATTGCCTTACAAAATAAAGAAGTTGTCTACTGTTGGTTTTCTAGTAGAGACCGCTCTGACACTCAAGTTAGAGGTTTTCTGGTCAGATCTCTCATTTGGGAGAGAAGATCAAGCTCTTCTTATTGATAATGAAAAGAACGAAGCTTACCTCCAAATTTGAGAGGTGTTGGGGTTTATATATCATGTGACATATTCAAGATTTTGAATAGGAATTGAGAGCATTTTGGGTCAATCTATTGTGAAGATTGTATATCCTTGATCTCTACATGGGAGGTGGCAAGGCATGGCACATGAGGGCATTACCACAATTGGGGGGGACCACTTTCTAGAAGATATGGGGGAATTTGTCCAAGGGGGGTCGAGATGCAGTTCCTTGTCTATACATCGTGTTACTTAAGAGTAACCTTGTGAAAGAGCTGTAGTGACTCCAAAGTTGATTCCTTAGGATTACTGAGTTGTGACAACATAATTAGGTTTTCGAAGCTGAGGAATGGTTTAGGTAGTGGTGACATGGTGGTTCGAGACTTTGGGTTGATTGACTGGGCTTCCACACACAAGTAGCATATGAATCCAAGTTGCTAAAACTCAATACCACCTTAAATAAGAGGCCTAGAGGATATGTGGGCAATTGATCCCTAAATTATAGTGAACTATGGTGAAGCATGGCCAAGACACGGATATTTGGATGTCATTTGTCTACCCTTCCCATATACATATTTGGCGACCACCCCCCCGTTGTTTTGGTAGCAGTAGCTATGTTTACTTTGATTCATCAATGAGTCTAAGCTCCTAGTTAAGTAGGGTTGTCATTGTTCCCTAATCATAGTCCAATTTTTATTATATAGACATCAGTAGGAGTGAGGGCTCGAGTTCGTCCTCTTCTGGAAAGCATTTGTAGGATGAAATTCCTATACCAATATTCGAGGTGCAGAAATGTGTCACTAGGAGAGAAAGTAAATTTTAAAATATTATTTTGAATTAGAGTTGGATTCCTAATGAGCTAAATTTAGACATTAAATCTAAGCCTAAATTAGGATTAAAGGTTAATATAAGATTTGGACCAAATTGAGATTTGTAAATAAACCCCCAAAAATTTATACTTGCAAATGAGTCTGAATTTTATTTAAGAAGGATCCTAAAATTTTTAAAATTGTTACAAACACACTCTATTACAGAAAAACCCTTGAAATTTATAAAATTATATCTTGGTCTAATTTTTTCAGAAAATTTGTAAATAAATCCCTCAAATTTTTTTATTTATAAATAATCCTAAATTTTATTTAAAAAGAATCCTAAAAATTTAGAATTTTTACAAACATATTCTTTTTACAAAGAAATCCTTGGGATTTACAAAATTATACTTTGATTCAATTTTTACAAATTTTTATAAATAACCCCCCTAAAGGTTTATTATCTAAAATAGTACAAAATTTGAATTCTCAAGGATAAACAAATCCCAATCAATTACATGCTAATTGTAAAATTTTAATATATAAAAATTATTCCCAATCAAATCTTATTCCTTCTCAAAATAAAATCAATTAATCAAGATCCAATTGCGCTGATTATATTTCCTCAATTTAGTTTCAAATTTTTTTTCAAAGCCTATAAAAGATTGCAAACCTACACAAACAACAATGGAGAGGGATTACAACACAAAAGAGAGATCAAAGCACAAAACAGAGAATGAGAAGGGATTAACGAGAAGACAGTAAGAGAGTTTAGTGGTTTGAACTTAGCTTCTCTTTGTTTTCTTCTTCTCTTCTTTGTCTTGGGTTTTCTCTCTTGCTATCCATTTACCTAATTATTGTTATCCTAACATCTATTCAGCTATTTGCTAGAGGAGTCTGAGCATACCTGCTGGCCAGAGCCCTACTACCCCGATGGTCCGCCGTCTATCCGCCACCGTTGATGCCCTCTGCCCACTCACGCACCGCCTCTACCTCCCTGTGCTTGCCCACCTCACCAGGGCACCGTCAAGTGGCCAGCGTCGCTGTGTGGCGGCTTTGTCACCTCCCACCATCGCCACAATCCGGGAAGAGAAGGGAGGCCAGTGTTGGCTTTATGGTGTCTCGAATCCGGATTTTTCGGATAGTCTTAATTATATTAGGAAGTTATTTAGTGGGCCTAATCTTTATCTAGATTTATCTTCTACTAGAAGACTTAAATTAGTAGAAGTCTTATTTGAGTCAGTCTTCTACTTTGACTCAAACATTATTAGGCCACATCTATAAATACACCATTGATGTAAGGGTTTCAATATAGAGTGAGAGAGATATATATAGATTAATACTCTCAATACGTCTTGTGATGGTTAGGCTACTTAGTCTTTTGTGAGAGTTGGTGATATTAGAGTTTCGTCTCCATCGTTGTAATCTTCTCTTCCTCTTCTCATCAATACAATATTCTCTGAGTCGTCTTCCCCATATATATCTCTTGTGTGCTATCTTTTCCTCTTTTCTATTCTTCCTCTATATCGTGAATTGAGGTGGACATCGATATTTTTCGCAACAAGTGGTATCAGAGCTAGGTTCAACATGTCTACTACGAAGTTCGATATAGAGAAATTCAATGGAAAGCAAGGATTTCCTATTTGGCAAGCAAGAGTTCATGCAATTCTTACTCAACAAGGGTTGAGACACACATTGGAGGACGTCAAGCCTGAAGATGTCATCAAAAGTATCTGGGAAAACCAGAAGGCTAGCGCACATAGCACAATCATCCTCAGTCTTACCGATGAGGTACTCTATCTGTTTCTTGATGAAACATCACCTTCAGAGTTATGGAAAAAGCTGGAGAAACAGTATATGAGTAAGTCTAACTCAAATCGAGTTTATTTAAAGCAAAAGCTTTTCAATTTTCGAATGACAGAAGGTACGAATATAGTTGATCATCTTAATGCTTTCAATAAACTTTTCTCTCAATTGTTAAGCATTGATGTTAAAATTGAAGATGAAGACAAGACAATTATTTTATTTTCGTTCTTATCTCCTTCTCTTGAGAATCATAAAACTACTCTCATGTATGGGAAGGATTTGAAATTTGACGATATTTCTGCTGCCCTTCTATCTAATGAATATTTGAAAAAGATTGGAGGGGATGTGTCACACTCAGAAGCATTAATTGTCAGAGGTCGTACCAAAGAAAGATCAAGGACAGGTCGTTCTAGATCCAAATCCAAAGAAATAAATTGCAGGTATTGTAAAAAGATGGGACATGCAATTAAAGATTGTTGGAAGTTCAAAGCAAAGAAAGAAAGAGAATCGCAATTTAAAGAGCAAACCAAAGAACAAGTGTCAGTTGTTGAAGGAAGTTCTGATGATAATTTGGGTAACGTTCTCTCTATTAGTTCTAATTTTGATCATTACCATGATATTTAGATTTTTGATTCTGGTTGTTCTTACCACATATGTCCTAATAAGGATTGGTTTGAAGACTACAAGTCCTATGATGGTGGTTTGGTTTTGATGGGTAATAACAATCCATGCAAAACTGTTGGAATTGGAACAATCAAAATTAAGATGTTTGATAATATTATTAGAACTCTTACTGATGTTAGACATATTCCTGATTTGAAAAAGAATTTGATCTCTTTGGGTGCTTTGAATTCTGCTGGTTATAAGTATTCTGCTGAAGGTGGAGTTCTTAAGGTTGCTAAAGGCTCATTGATAGTGATGAAGGGCCTAAAGCATGAAAATTTATATGAGTTAGTAGAAAAAACCGTTACAGGTGGAGCAACAATTTCTCAGGCCTCTTCTTCTGATATGACCCACTTAAGGCATATGCGTCTCGGTCATATGAGTGAGCAAGGTTTAAGTGAGCTCAACAAAAGAAAATTACTGAAAGGACTCAACTCATACAAATTGGATTTCTGCGAGCATTGTCTCTATGGTAAACAGTCCAATGTAAAGTTTAACACCAGTATTCATTGCACTAAAGGCTTAATTGATTATATTCATTCTGATGTGTGGTACTCTCCTATTCCATCAAAATCTAGTACTCGTTATTTTGTCAGTTTTATTGATGACTTTTCCAGAAAAGTGTGGATTTATTTTTTGCATCACAAAGCCGAAGTATTTTCTGTTTTCAAATGGTGAAAAACTTCGGTTGAAAAAAGGACTGGTAGAAAAATCAAATACCTCAGAAGTGTTAATAGCGGAGAGTACAAATCAACAAAATTTCTCAAATTCTGTGAAGATGAAGGCATCAAACGTCACTTTACCATCCCAGGAAAACCTCAACAAAATGGTGTGGCTGAACGGATGAACAGAATCTTGTTGGAGAAAGAACGTAGTATGCTCAGTACAACAAATCTTGATAAAGATTTTTGGGCAGAAGCAATCAATACAGCATGCTTCATTGTGAATCGCTCTCCTCAAACAGCCATTAATTGCAAGACTCCTGAAAAGATATGGACTGGTCATCCGGCAAATTATTCTTCTTTAAAGATTTTTAGCTGCCCTGCTTATGTGCATGTTGTCAAGGATAAGTTAGATGCACGTTCCAAAAAGTGTATTTTCCTGGGTTATGCCAAAGACGTCAAAGGCTATTATTTGTGGGATCCTACTATTTCAAATATAATTATTGAGAGAGACATAGTATTTGATGAAAGTGTTATGCTAAAATCTCTCAAGAAAGATCTCAATTCTATAATGCAAGTGGAGGTGGAGCATGTAGTTCCTTCAGAAGAAGATATTCAGGATATGCCCAACTCTCAAGAAAATTTTAAGAATCAAGTTTCTGAAAAGTCTCCACTTCGAAGATCTCAAAGAAAAATAAAGTCACCCGAGAGGTATGGTTTTGAAGATATGGTAGCTTTTGCTTTAGTTACTGACAATGGTGATCCTTCTTCCTATAAAGAAGCAGTGCAGAATAAGAATTCTTCTGTGGCAAGCTGCTATGAATGAAGAGATGGATTCCCTTCAAAAGAACCATACTTGGGATCTGGTGAAATTACCAGAAGGTAAAAGAGCAATTGGTTGCAAGTGGGTATTTCGAAAGAAAGAGGATTTCTCTGAAATAGATGGTGTTAAATTCAAGGCTCGTTTAGTTGCAAAAGGGTATTCACAAAAGAAGGGTGTTGACTTTAATGAAATTTTCTCTCCTGTGGTTAAACACACATCTATTTGTTTTCTACTTGCTTTAGTTGCTTTTCATAATCTTGAGTTAGAACAGCTTGATGTCAAAACTGCCTTTCTGCATGGAGAATTAGAAGAACAAATTTTTATGCAACAGCCTGAAGGGTTCATCCAAGAAGGCAAGGAAAATTTTGTCTGCAAGTTGAACAAATCACTTTATGATTTGAAACAGTCTCTAAGGCAATGGTATAAAAGGTTTGACAGTTTTATACTGGGACAAGATTTCATTCACTGCAAACATGATTGCTGTGTTTATTTTAAGATGCATGCCAATAACTCGTTTATTATATTACTTCTTTATGTTGATGATATGCTTATCGCTACTCAAGACATATCTCTACTAAATGATTTAAAGTTTAAAATGAAAAAGGAATTTGAGATGAAAGATTTAGATGCTGCAAGGAAGATTCTCGGTATGGAGATTGATCGAGATCGAAAGGATGGAAAATTATGACTCAAACAGAGCAAGTATCTCGAGAAAATTATTTCTCGTTTTCACATGCAGAATTCAAAACCCGTCAGTACTCCTTTGGCATCTCACTTCAAGCTTTCAGCTCAACAATGTCCTTCTACAGATGAAGAGCATGCATACATGGAGAACATCCCATTTTCAAGTGCTGTTGGAAGTCTAATGTATGCTATGGTATGCACAAGACCTGATATTGCACAAGCAGTCAGCGTTATTAGTCGTTACATGACAAATCTAGGAAAAGAGCATTGGCTGATCGTGAAATGACTGTTAAGATATATCAAAAGTATTCTTACTATTGGTTTATGTTTCGACAGGAACACAGTGCAAGAGGTAAAAATTATTGGCTACGTCGATTCAGACTATGTTGGAGACCTTGATCGACGCCGATCCCTCACTGGTTATCTTTTCACTCTTTGTGGAGGACATATTAGTTGAAGGTGTATCTTACAGTCAACTGTAGTATTATCTACAACAGAGTCTGAGTATATGGCAGCTACAGAAGCCGTCAAAGAAGTTCTATGGCTAAAAGGTTTGGCAAGTGAAATTGGTTTTTCTAAACATGTTCTTCCTATTTTTTGCGACAGTCAGAGCGTCATACACCTTGCGAAGAACCAAATGTACTACACCAGATCAAAGCATATAGATGTCCGATTTTATTTTATTCGGGACATTATTGAAGACGGCGAGATTTCTCTACAAAAGATTCATACTTCAAGAAATCTTGTAGATATGTTGATAAAGGTGATTCTGATTGACAAGTTCAAGCTCAGTTTGGACTTGATCAATATTCAAGATCATTGATCCTATTCCAGGAGGTAATGGCAAAGACATCTATTGAAGATTCAAATTCAGAGAATAAGATGATTCGAGCCAAGGTGGAGATTATTGGCTTTATGGTGTCTTGAATCCGGATTTTTCGGATAGTCTTAATTATATTAGGAAGTTATTTAGTGGGCCTAATCTTTATCTAGATTTATCTTCTACTAGAAGACTTAAATTAGTAGAAGTTTTATTTGAGTCAGTCTTCTACTTTGATTCAAATATCATTAGGCCACATCTATAAATACACCATTGATGTAAGGGTTTCAATATAGAGTGAGAGAGATATATATAGATTAATACTTTCAATTCGTCTTGTGACGGTTAGGCTACTTAGTCTTTTGTGAGAGTTGGTGATATTAGAGTTTCGTCTCCATCGTTGTAATCTTCTCTTCCTCTTCTCATCAATACAATATTCTCTGAGTCATCTTCCCCACATATATCTTTTGTGTGCTATCTTTTCCTCTTTTCTATTCTTCCTCTATATCGTGAATTGAGGTGGACATCGATATTTTCTGCAACAGGCCAGATTTGGCCATGGCTGGTTGGATATGGCCGACAAAAGAAGGAGGCTAAGGGCCTTGCCCTCCATCATCACTATGCACTAGCTTCGTCATGTCACGCCATCGCCGCCATCCGAGAAGGAGGAGGTGGAGGGCCTTGCCCTCCGTTGTCATTACGCGCCAGCTTCTTCGTGTCCCATCATCGCCACCATCCAACATGGAGAAGGGGGCCATATCCGGCCATGGCTAGCCAGATCTGGCTAGGGAAAGTAGGAGGCAAAGGGCCTTTCCCTCCCCCCATCACTGCGCACTAGTTGGTCAGGGCCAAATTCGACCAAAATCGGTCAAATTCGGTCGGGAGAGCCTGGTGGCGCTTTGAATGGAACGAGGAGGCACGGGCTGGCGGGGAAGAAAGGAGAATAAAAGGCAAAAAATAATAACAATAAAAGAAAGATGTTGTCAAAATAAGAAAAAAGGATTTTGGCTAGCAGTGTCTAGTCCTAATTTCTATGCCATTATTATTTTGGTGGCTGGCAATTTTTGGCATCTTGACAAATTTTATCAATACCATGGTGACCTATAGCCCTCAAAGATGGTAATGAATATGACGAATTTATGACCTTACTGCAATTACCTACGGCTTCTCGAATACAGTGATAAAGATAGTAACTCTTTTGATGCTATCACGGCCACCTGCAACCCCTCAAAGATAATAATAAAGATGACAAATCTTCATTACATTCAAGCTAGCTTTCGGGTTCTCACTTAACCAAATTTCAGCCTCAAATTTAAGCTAGCCTTCAGGTTTACATCCAATCTAGCCTTCAGACTCATATCCAAGTCAGTCTTTGGGCTCACATCAAAGCTAGCCTTCAAGGTTACACTTAATCAGCCTTTGGGCTCGTACTTGGTCAACCTTTGGACTCACACTTAGTGAGTCTTCGGGCTCATACTCTACTATCCTTCATACTCGCATCCAAGCTAGCATTCTGGCTTGCATTCTATCAACCCTCAGGCTTACACTCAAATAGCATTTGGGTTTGCACTCGGCCAGGCTTGGGGCTCGCATTCGACTAATCTTTAGGCTTACACTAAACAAACTTTCAAGTTCACACTTAGCCAACCTTCGGGTTTGCATCTAAACCAGTCTTCAGACTCACATTTAGCTAACCTTCAGACTCGCGCTCAGCTAGTCTTCAGAATTGCATCCAAGATAGCCTTCGAGCTCACACTCATCTAGCCTTTGGGCTCGCACCCAGGCCAGCCTTCAGACTATGATCTAAATCAACCTTCGAGTTCACACTTAGCGAGCCTTTGGACTTACACTTTGTCAGCATTTAGGCTTATATCCAAGCTAGCCTTCAGGCTTACAGTTAGCCAGCTTTTAGACTTTCATCCAAACCAGCTTTCAGACTTGCATTCAAGACAGCCTTCAAGCTCACACTTCAGCTAGCCTTTGGGCTCCCATCTAAATCAGTCTTCTGACTTGCATCCCATCAGCCCTCGAGCTTGTTCTAAGCTAGGTTTTAAGCTCGCGTCTATGCCAACCCTACGGGTTTGCCTTAGAACCTTTAAATCAAAATGTTAAACATAAAGTAACTCAATCATATTGAAATTAAACTCAACTCAAACAAATGAGCAAAGACAGAGTTGGCTTAAATGGATCTAAATTAATTAAATAAATGGACTAAAACCCAAATTGAGTTAGACTCGAAGTCTAATTAGATTCAAGTTGGGTCAATTCAAAATCAAGTTGAATCTGAATTGAACTAAGTTTAAATCAAAGTTTGATTGGATTAAATCAAATCTAAATTAAAAAGATAAACTCAAAGTCAAACCAGAATTATGTTAGGCTGAGCTTGAACTAAAACTAATTTGAGTTAAATTAACTTAAACTTGAAACAAAGTCCAGTAGACTTGGACTCTATAGAGGTCCAATACAAGGTCAAAACTTGACTCAAGTTAAATATAATCAAACTCAGTCCCAAAGCATATTAGTCCTGATGGAACTAAATAGAGTCAAATTAAATCCCACTCTGAGTATTAAGACATCGGTAATACTCCAAAGCTATGAATAAAGGGTGATGTCATCCCCTGATATGAACCTGAATCTATTTGAATGGAACTGAATAAGGTCACATTGAGTCTCGCTCAGTGTGCTACAAAAGCCTTCAACAATATTTCAAAGCTATACCTAACTCACTAAGCCATTAGTGTCAAATTAAAAAAGTTAATCGTCAATATGCTCAAAATTGTCGGTAATATTTCAAAGCTATGTCTAATTCCATAAGCCATTGATGATATTAATCCAAATAAGTTAATAGGCCAAATAAGCTATGCTCAAACTGTCAGCCACACTTCAAAGTTATGCCCAACTCCATAAGTCATTGGTGATGTTGCCAAATCAAAAAAGTTAATTACCAACACGCTCAAAGTTGTTGGTAATATTTCAAAGCTATATCTAACTCCACAAGACGTTGGTGATGCTATCAATCCAAACAAGTTAATCACCAACATGCTCAAAGCTATTGGTTATCTTTCAAAACTATACCCAACTCTATGAGCCATTGGTGATACTACCAAACTAAAGAAGTTAATTGCCCATACTCTCAAAATTGTTGGCCACACTTCAAACTTATACCCAACCCCCTAAGCCACTAGTAATGCTACCAAATCAATAAAGTCAATCAATAATACGCTTAAAACTATTGGCCACACTACAAGCTAGTCAATCCCATAAATAGTTAATGAGACATCCTTTTCAAGCTAGCCAACCCTAGAAGCAATTGGTGACACACCCTCTAGGTTAGTGAACCTCATAAGCAGTTGACAATGTGCCTTTTTCAAGCTTGCCAATCCTAAAAGTAGTTGGTGATACATTCTCCAAGTTAGTCAATCCCACAAGTAGTTGATGATATACCTCTCCAAACTAGCCAATCCTACAAGTAATTGGCGATGTGCTCTTCAAGTTAATCAACCCTAGAAGTGTTGACGATACATCTTCAAGCTAACCCAACCTCATAAGTCGTTGGTGACACTACCCACTCAAAAAAGCTATTGTTTATGCCTTATCAACTATCGAAACACTTCAAAAATAAATAAGTTATTGCTTATACCTTATTGGCTATGAAAACACTTCAAAAAAAATAAAAAACCAAAGAAGTTATCACCTATATTTTATTGGTTATGAAAATACTTTAAGGTAAATGGAGTTATCACCAATACCTTATTGGTTAACGAAAATACTCCAACCCAAGTGAAATTATCTATATCTTATCGATTATGAAAATAATTCAACAAATCCAAAAGAAGTTATCACCAATACTTCAAATAATGAAGTTATCGTCAATGCTCAAAGCCATTGAAAATACTTCAAATTCTTCCCATTCCCTTTCACAATTCGAGTCGGATGCCATGTGGTCTAACACTGGGGGAGTGAGGCAGCACATCAAAGCTTCTTCTCTATTCTTTCTCTTTTTCCTTCTTCCTTTTTTTAATCCTTTCTATAATTTTATGTTGAAATTTATTGTAAGATGAGGGTATATCCTTACTTAAGTCATATATTATCTCTTAAAATCAATCAAATACTTTTTTCTTTTTTTTACGTCTCTATTTTATTAGTTAGTCACTTTTGGATATTCTTGACAATTATCAAGGTAATTAAGAATAGACACTTGTGACTGTTGGAAGTCATATTCTCATAATATATGATAGTACACTCAAATCAAAACAAATTCTAATTTGTCATTTGAGGTAGCTCCCGGGATCTCCACTATTTCAGGCAGCCAAAATTGATCCCATAACCTTGAATAACCTCCTTCCATCTCAAGGCACACCTTATTTCCCCTTATGACATCACCCCCAAAGCTCAGTTATCCCGAAAGAGTCTAGGTATGATTGTTAGATTGGACTATCAACAAGAAAAGGATCAAACAAAATATATCAAAATTTGGCTTCCTAACATACATAATAGTCTAGTGTTCGATACAGAGGATGAATCGAAAGAGTTGGTGCTAGAGTTCGAGAATAGTTACAATGCTTAGTGGGTATAATTTGAAGTTGGCCTCCAATTTTTGTTCCTATAGTTCATTTATAGGCTCTTTTGTCAATATGATGTGCCACTAGATAGGGGTCATCCCAAATATAATGGCGAGCATTGTCACCTTTCAGTTCCTCAACACTGCTAAAGGGGAGGTATCCATAACCAATATGTTCAGAGGAGTGTTTATGCTTTGCAAGTTGAGTTGCAACTTGATAAACTGGTTTGTGTCTCCTTAGAAAGGTCAACATCTCTTCTATGACAACCTCTCTGCGGTATGCTATTGGGAGGAGCATAAGATATAGATATTCAGCTCTAGCTGCTTGATATACCCACCCAAGTACTAGATCTCATGAAGTGTAGGGCAAGACCCAAGCTCTCTTTTAGAGTGTCAAATATTCTAATAGATTGGTTTAAATTTGGGGTACAGGGGGAGCGTAGATGTCCCACCTATGACTATATGGTCTTCATGTAGCTTGGGGGTTTGGTGAGCACAAAACATTAAGCTTATTACTTTGTGTTTGCTTCCTTATGCACATTGTATCTAATTTTCTAGCTCTTATTTCATCTTCACAGCCATTGATGATGTAAACCTAGTGAACAAAGTGATAGCTTGTGTTGCCCCAATTCTTTTGAATATCCCTTCTCTTGTGGCAAGAAATTATCTTGTTGGAGCAAACAACTCGAGAGCATTGACCAAGAACCCCAAGCCCAACTTGTTGAAGCCTACCATACCTTCTGCTCTTGCCACGTCATAGGCACAAAAGAAGAAGAAGGTTGTGTCTGCAGTAACTGAAGAGGAGGAAGATGACAATTTTCCTCTCTTAGAACAGGAAGCCTAATGAGCCTCTCGTGGGGTGTCTATAAAGGGAGCCTGCTCTAGCATCCTTCTTGCCACACCTCCCTCTAAATCTAAGGTTTTATGCCCCTGTAGGTCTCCTTGGTCGATTTGTAGTTCAGTTTTGGCTTTGAGTTGTATAGCGAATCAGTTCTTGAACTTAGTTTAGCTCAATTCCCTTTTCATACCTGCACGTACCCCAATGGTTTGCATGCTCAATCTATAAAGTGTGCAAAATCCTTGGGAAGGTTACATAAGCCTCCTCACAAGGCATGAGATATGCCCACCCTAACAGCCTTGGCTTCAAATTTAGCTACAAATGAAGGAAAAAAAGAAAAAAAATTTATGAGATTCTTAGGTGTAGCATTCAACTTAAGAGAATAAATAAAATCATAAAGAGAAAATGAGCCTAAAAATTCATATGCTTCTTTAATAGGGGAGAGCCCAATAGTCCCTTCCTACCCCGTTTTTATTGTTCAAAGATTGAATTGAAAATACAATGAAATAAAATGAAATTAAAGTTATAATCTAAATATATCAAATGAGATATAAAAAAAGAAAAATAGGAAAAAATGTGAAAAAATATATCCTATTTTTCTAAAAGGATGATGGTAATCAAATGCCCAATATTTTAGTTAAAACTTCGATGTTGACAAGAAATATGACCCTGAATCCCAATAGATTTTTGTGGTCACCATAAAACACCTCCTTTGTCAGAATGCTGAGAGTTATACCTACCAAAATAATTATCTCTAGCACGGTTTAAAAGATCGGCCCAGAATGTTTTGGTTGCAGCACTGACGATGGAAGGTGATATTCTTCTCGATGCAGCACTGAAACATTCTTTAGGCTTTAAATGTTTCTTCTTGATTTTTTAGCACTGAACATTAGAGTATTGCAGCACTGCAGATAGTGATGTCTCTGCTCTTGCGATGGTGGGGAGAGGGAGGAAGAGGATGGCGAGGACAACAGTGGCTGCAGCGCTGTATTCAGTGTGGGAAAAGGTGATCTTCTCGACAAGTATCACTGCCATAAGGAAGTCGGCCAGTGACAGGGAGATGAAAAGGAACTCACACAAGAACTTGGGCTCATTTTTTTGATGAGCTGGTTTCATGATCCTTATGATGACATGAAGATTATGGAGATGGCTACCGGAAGCCAGGCAATAAGGAGAACAAGTGACTTGGAGTCGTGGCAGTAGAATGCTAAGTAGAGCTATTTGATGATGGCGTTGCTGAGGCTGACGAATCCCTAGAATAGGTCAAGCATGGCATCTAGATTTTCCAGGAAGTTCTTGACGGCAGTGGCATGGGTGCCGATGTTGGCGAAGGCCTGGGAGCTGGCACTGAGGAACATGCAGAAGCACATTTGCCAAAACTTGGGGGCAGCGATCTGGTGGGTGATGGCGAGGTAGATCGTGAGGTAGCTGGAGAGGTTCATGGCTGCACCAAGGGCGAGGATGAACCAGGGCGGAAAGACCTCATTGATGAGGCCGGAGACGAGGCAGATGTTGGCAGCGAGGTCCTTGAAGAAGTTGAGGGTGTTGAGGCCCTGCTAGTTGTAGCCGAGAGAGGACTTGATATCGCTGGAGTTGATAGCGAAGATGTAAGAAGCGCCAGCCATCACCATTACGAGGAAGGTGACAACGAGCATGAACCACCAGTCGTAAAGTATCCGACCGGCCAAGATGAGGATCTCTAGTGCATAGGTGGTTTTTGGGAGGAAGCCATGAGTGAAATGGAAGTATGGGGATTGTACTGCCGGCTGCTGTGTATGCATGTTGGAAACTTGGAACCCGCATGCTCCTACCGCCACGTGGTTAAGTATGCAAGAAGCCTTGTCTTGAACAAGGGTTAATATCCCTAGTACATAGGTGATTTGGATTTGTTTTATTTTTTTCTCATCATTGAGATTTATTAAACAAGTTTGTCATTTAGCTTAGCATGACATGTGAGTATTTGTTTGATGAAAGATAAAGAAGAGAACATACTAGTTCACATGTGAGTGTTTGTTGTATTTTTTTTTTGATATTTCAGTGATAAAGTGATTGAAGTTAGTGATGAGACAGAATTAAACCATGATTAACATTCACTATATGAAGCTAATATTTTACAAATTATTGTGCTTAGGGCTTCTCCTTCGACGTGTCTGTGCTAGTACTTCATCTTCAAAGTATTGTGATGCTACTACTTTTCTACTGCTATAGGTTATAATCATATTGACGAAGGAGGTAAAAAGTTTTTTTAGACTCTCAACTATTATATATGTCATATACAGAATTTTAGTTGCTAACTAGATAAAAGCAAACTTTGATGGGAAAAGATTTAGAGTTGTTGCCCTCTTCATTGTTGTCCTTATTATGTATAAAATAAAAATAGTCCTTGACTAGGAACAATACATTAGTCTCATGGCCACTTTCTAAGGTTGCATTAGTGACAAGCATATAGATTACAGTTTAGGTTGATCAACAAGAAGGTCCATTTGGATCAACGTTTTTGTCTTATAAACTTCTTTTTTAAGCTTAGAAGACTATTAGGGACAACTATTTAGGTTTGCTGCTTTGCTAAATTTTGAAGATAATATTTTACTTAATTTTGCAGCCTTTTGAAGGTAGAGATTTCAAAACATACTTGTTGCCCGTACATGAAGTTATGATTTTCTTGTTCTTACTCATTTGATCCTTGTAAGTTCGTTAATTTTTATTATTGCTGAGGGATTATACTCTTTCCACTTTACTTATTCAATATGTTTTTCCTATTCTTACTTCTCTAATCCACCTATTTCGGATCTAGTTGAGCAACTTACTCTTTTGGATTTGCCATTAATGCATTTTAATAAAATATGGGCTTCTATGCAAATTATTAATAAAATAATTTTTTTAAATAAAAATTTAATACAATAAGTATTTGTTAATAAATTTGTATGAAAATTATGTTTTTTAATTGCTAAAAAAATTTAGGACTTATGTGAAAAATTAGGTAGTAAACAAAAAATTTTTAATTTATGTGAAAATTAGCTAGAAATCTGAAAATTTTTCAAGTTATGTGAAAATTAGCTAGTAAACCGAAATTTTTTTTGCTTAATTATAGGTACATTTCTTGCATCATACCTTGTGCTGCTGTTGCTAGTCTTCTACTATTGTTGTTGCTATTATTCATCGGCTTCTATTTTTTTGTTGTTCTTATTTTTGTTTTATTGCTACTATTGTGTTATAGATGGCTTTCAAGTAAAACATGCAATGATCTACTCGCAATGATGATCTCACATGATAATACTGTGAATTAGTGGATGTAGGTCTTGGAAAAGTCCATTGCGAATAGTGTGATCATATACTTTATTCTGAAATCACAAGATTAAAAGAGCATTTGAAAAGAGTAACCGGAGTAGTTCGAACTTATGAGAAGGTTTTCAACAAAGTAAGATAAATATTTTGGGCAATAGTACAAAGTGGTAGAGAACAAAAGAAAAGGATAAGCTAAAAAAATTACGATTTGAATAAGAACTTATGAGGAGCTATAATCTAGATCTCGAACAAGTTTTTGATCATGAAGAGTAGAATAATGAGATTTAAGAAGTTATTTATGAGAGCTGAATATTGTATGAGAAAACCCAAGGTGGTGAAAACCCTTCTAAGACAATTCGTGAGCAACCTGTTGGCGATTCATTTATCCTTCATGATCATCAATCTACTAGTCTCAAAAAATAATGTACATAGTGACACACAGTTTCTCCTTCTAGAGTTAGAAGGGATTTTCATCTTTCTAATATTGAGTCTATTAATATTTCTCCTATTGACCCAATTCTATTGAAACCAAAAGATGATACACAACTAAATTCGAGAAAGCATCAAGTGGTCTTCAAAAAATAAAACAATGGTTGGATAGGGAACTATCCAAATTCTTTTTTTACTACTATGTTTCATTTTATTTAGTAGATGGTGATTATTATCATGGGATGATACGTGTCGCTCAAGATGTTGGCTAGGAGTTCCTCCACCAAGTACCCAAGAGATTTCTGAAAAGTATTCAGATCTTGACATTGAAGAGATGTTAGCTTTCGTATAGACCTTTCATAGATATTAGAGTAAATTTAGTTGCATCTTGATGTGTGATGGATAGAAGATATAAAATAGTAAAGATTTGATAAATTTTTTTGTATATTGTCCTAAAGGGATAATTTTCTCAAAGTCAATCGACACGTCAGGGGAGTTAAAGACTGGTAATTTTTTGTACCATTAGATTGATAGCATCATTGAGAAGATTAGTTTAGTGAATCAAGAGTGGTATAGGTTTGTAATTCACAATGCAGCTCCTTTGGTATTTTTTTCGAAGAAGTTAATGCAAAAAAGGAAGCATCTCTTCTGGATATTTTGTGCAGCACACTCTACTGACTTAATGTTGAAGGATATAGGTAAGGATCTAATATCAAGAAAGTTATTAAGGAAGGTCAGAAGTTGATATCATTTATTTATAATTATGCTTGGTGTCTTGAACTGATGAGAAAAGAAACAAGTGGTTGAGAGATTATCAAACTAAGCATTACTCCATTTGCTACACAGTTCATCTCCTTGGATTCCCTGTATATCTATCGACAACTACTGAAGAGATTATTTGCTAGTGAAGAATATGACAAACATTATTTGAAGTTAAAATAATCGGAGAAAATTCTTTTTAAAAATATTCTACAATCAAGTTTTGAACAAACAATTTTGGAAATCAGTTGAGAATATAATCAGAATCTTTAGTCCATTAGTTAAGGTACTGTAAATTATTAACTTAGATAATCATTACCAAATGAGGTTTTTATATGAAGTAATAGAACAATCAAAATTATAGATAAGATGACATAGAAGAATAATTAAATTTTGCAAATAGGAGAAGATTATCGACCATTGCCGGAACAAAATATTAGCTAGGGATACTCATGTTGCTGATAATTGAGTACAGTGTCATTCTAAGTATATTTGTAAGTTACAATGATAATATTATTGTCTAAAATTTAATCATGTTGTAGGATATTTTTTGAATCTAATATTTCAATATACCAATGATGTCGATAATAGCAATATAATTCTCGAAGCGTTACATAAGATAATCAAGAGGATGGAGCCAGATATGAGTACTAGAATATTGGCACTGTGTGAGACATATTTTAAATCATTTATTTATATTTTTTTCATAATTTATTAATTTTTTAGCTTGAGTATGTCCATTAAATAGGTAGGCACTTTCACAATCAAAAGGACTTTGTAACATAATAAGCAATTGTAGTGATTAGGGGTGATACTCATAATATATTTGATGTTTAAGAATAATAAATATTGACTAATATAAATTTTTATATATTTTTTGATAAATTATAGCTAGATGGTGGAGTATTTATGATCGGTATGTAGCACTTCATCTTGCAAAGATAACAATTAGAATTTTAAGTCAAAATATTTCAAATTCACAATGTGAGAGAAATTAGATAACTTTTGGATTGATTCACATGAAGACAAGGAATAGACTTAAAATGGAGAAGTTGGAGAAACTTATTTTCTGTCATTATAATATACATTTAAGAGCCCAAAATATACAAAGGAGAATATCACTAGAGGATAAGATAATCAACTTATTTGTCATATTTAAATATGGTGATCCCCTTATATAGTGGATTTGGGAAAGAAAATAATCTATCTTAAATCATCCTCATATGCAAAAAAGCTATTTGTCATCTCTTAGAGGAAGAATCTGAAGAGGAAGCTAATAGGATAAAGAATATTATTGATATTAGTAATAGTAGAAATGGTGGTATAGCGAGTGAGGCCAATTTTTGACAATCGTAATATGAGGACTCATCTTCATCTTTTTCAAGTTATAGAGAAAATAAGTTTTTTGACTCTAATTTATATGGTGGTTATGAAGCACAATATTGATATGCTCCACATGGTGGATAAGGTGGCAATCAAGATCCAACAGATAATATGGGCTTTAGCTATATGATCGATATCATAGCTCAATGTCTTCTTCCAATCAAGGATATCAATATGGGATCGATTTTAGTGGCCCAAGATAGCGGAGACCTTAGGAGCAACCTAAAAAATCAAAATATGCTTACTTTGAAGTACATTATCAAGTGTTATGAGAATATTGACTTTTAATAGATGCAAGCTCTTATTGTTAATTACTCCAACAATTGTCAAAAATCTCCTAAAGTAAGATACTTAGCTAATAAAGTAAAAATATAAAAGAAAAAAATAAAGCATGATATTGATTGATTTAAAAAGTAATACATGGCATAAGTAAGGGTATACTTTCACTTTACAATAAACTTTGACATGAAATTATAAAAAATAGAAAGAAATAATGAAAGAGAAAAGAGAGGAGAAGAAACTCTGATGTGTGCTGCTACCTCATTTCCCTATGTTAGATCACATGATGTTTGACTCAGATTGACTAAGTCTTCGACATATATTGATGGCATCCCCCAATGGGACATGGAAGGGAATAGGAGAAGTTTATAGTATTTTCATTAACTTTGAATGTTAGTGATAACTTCATTTGGTTTGATACCATCACCAACAAATTATAGGGTTTAGTAGAACTTTGGAAGCAAAAGTGTTGTCAACTACTTTTGAGGTTGATTACTTTGAGGGGTGTGTCATAAACTACATCTGGGGTTGAGTAAATTGAACGGAGCATCGTCAACTACTTCTAGGTTAAATATCTTAAAGGGTACATCATCAATGGCTTTTGAGATTGACTAGCTTGAAAGGTACATTGTCAACTGCTCTGGGGGTTGACTAGCTCGAAGGGTTAGTCATCAACTACTTTTAGGGTTGACCAGCTTGAAGGGTGCATTGTCAATAACTTTATGGGTTGACTAGATCAAAGGATGTATTGTCAACTACTTCTAGGATTTACTAGCTTGAAAGGCACATTTTCAACAACTTTTAGAGTTAACTAGCTTGAAGGATACATCATCAACTACTTTTAGCATTGACTGACTTGAAGGATGTATTGTTAATGACTTCTGAGGTTGACTAGCTTGAAGAGTGCATCATCGATGGCTTCCAAAGTTAACTAGCTTGAAGGGCGTATTATCAACTACTTCTGGGATTAGCTAGATTAAAAGGCACATCGTCAATAACTTCTTGGTTGAATGACTTGAATGGTGCATCATCAATGACTTCTAGGGTTGACTAGCTTAAAGAGTGCATTATCAACATCTTCTGAGATTGACTAGCTTGAAGGATGTGTCATCAATTGCTTCTAGAATTGAGTATCTTGAAACGTGCATCGTCAACTGCTTTTGAAGTTGACTGGCTTGAAGGGTGCATCATTAATGACTTATGAGGTTGACTAGCTTAAAGGGTATGTCAACAATGGCTTCTTAGGTTGAATAGCTAGAAGGACACATCATCAACTACTTCTGGGATTGACTAGCTTAAAAGATTTGTTATCAAAGGCTTCTAGGATTGACTGACTTGAAGAGTGCATCATCAACAACTTCTGGGATTGACTAGCTTGAAGGGTGCATTGTCAATGACTTTTGGGGTTAACTAGCTTGCAGGGTGCATTGTCAATGGCTTTTGGGGTTAACTAGCTTGAAGGGTGCGTCATGCACTACTTCTTAGGTTTACTAGCTTGAAGAGTAATCCTCAATAATTTCTTGGGTTGACTAGCTTGAAGGGCAATCAATGGCTTTGCGTGTGTTGATATTTAGCTTCTTTGATTTGGTAGTACCACCACTAACTTAGGGGGGTTGGGTATAGTTTTGGAGTGCTAACAAAGGCTTTTGTAGTATACCCAGTGTGACTTAGTTTAACCCAATTTAGTTTCACTCGAACTAGTTTTGGTTTAGGTCCGAATGGTAACAGCACTCGTTGTTTATGGCCTTGGAATATTGCTATAGGTTTAGCACATCTAGTAGGACCCTATTAAGTTTCATCGAGACTAATATAATTCAAGTTCAAGTTTGGTTCATAATCAGTTCAACACTCAATTTTGATTTGAGTCTGAATTCATTCAACTCGATGTTTGAAACTTAATTGAATTATGATTCACTAACTCCTTTTTGGAAGATAGTGATATGTTCCTATTTTCTATTCTCAGAACCTTTGTTGATTGGGTTCACATTGATGCTTTATAGCATGCTCGGGAAAACCATGTAAAACATTCATTCCAAAATCACTATTGTTATTGGTAGTGAATATTTTATTCACCAAGCTTGGCATTGATTTTCAGAAGAACATTTGTCAAATACTGATCATTGATTCTACTGGAGTAGTGATGACTTTGATTCACATCTGATTTGACCTAGTTCAATGTTCAGGGCTCGATTTTCTTTCGAGTCTGGTTCTATTTGATTCAGGTCGAGTTTGACCTTGTGTTGGACATTTATTGGGTTCAAGTTTGCATCTTGATGGACTTCGGTTTAAGTTCAAGTCAATTTAGTTTGATTTAGCTTTAGCTCAGGCTTGGCCTAGTTTTGATTTGACTTTAAGTTTGAGCTATTAGTTTAAACTTGATTTAACCTAATTAGATTTGGTTTGAGCCTAGTTCAACCCAAATTGGATTTGATTTGCACTTGACTTGATCTTGAATTAACCCATCTTGAATTCAATTAGGATTGAATCTTGTTTTGGATTTTAGGTCTATTTTAATTTGAGTTATAGTCCATTTATTTGATAAATTTGGGTTACTTAGTGGTTTATTTGAGTCAATTTGATTTTAAGCTCAAAGTGATTGAATCACTTTATGTCAATCAATTTAATTTGAGAATCCTTGGTTGTCATGATAACTTTTTTGGATGAGACTATAAACTGTCTTGGATGTGCAAGCCTAAGTACATGCCATGGACTATGGGTAGCCACGGTGTTGATGAGGTTCATCGACATGCCATAGACCACTGGTGGCTCTAAAATTGAGACAAGACACGGCCAACCAAATTCTTTTTTTGTAGCAACTTCTTTTTTTTTTCTCTATTTCCTCAATTCTCCTTCTTCTCTCATGTGCTCCTCTTCTTCTTCTCTTGAGCTCCACCAAGCCATGGTGGCCTGGTCTCCTCCCTAGCCAGATCTGATGATTTGAGGTCAGATTTGCCCATTCTCCCCAGCGGTGAGGTGGAGGGGCGGCTTTGCCCCTCATCACATGGCTAGATTCAGGGATTCAAGGCTGAATATGGCCTATAGCGATGATAGGCAACCGCTTGGTGCAAGCATGGGTGTCTCTCGTAGTAGCATGGACTGGCTTTGTTGGAGGACGAGCCTAGAGCATGTTAGCCAAGGGTTGCGTGGGCTAGCGCAAGGCTGGTCAAACCAACAAGGAAGCAAAATGGTGGAGGGAAGGGCAGCATGTGGCTCAGGGTAGTGCTACGGCTTGGGCATGTCTGGAGGAGCCATTCAAGTGGAGCAATTATTGGCGCAAACTAGGATAGTGATGGAGCTGCTTAGGGTGCAGCAGAGGCTGGCCACTAGGGAGGGCAGCTGGGCGGCTATGACGGGGCTGGGGTTCTGATGAGAGGTCCATGGCAGTAGGCTACAAGTGTGGGTAGCACAACTTGTGGCAGCATTAGCACAATGTTAAGGAGCCAAGAACCTCGCAGGAATGAGGGATAGAGTGGAGAATAGAATAATAGGGAAGGACAAGAAAGAGAAAGGTGAGAAAATACCTATCCTTATCTCCTATTGGATGATTTCCTCGTTCTCTCATTCCGTCTCTGTACTCTATTTTCCCCCCTGCCTCGCCTCCCACTCACCGCCACCCCCTATTGCAGGTTTTTTATCCACTTTATAGGCTTCGAAGAGATTTGAATCAAATCCTTAATTTAGGCAGATTTGGAATGTTGTGTGATTGTAATTTAGTGATGGGATTGTATTTCCAAATTGTGAATGAGATGTAATCCATCAATTGGGATTTGTTTCCTTCAGGAAGAAATCCAAGATTTTTATTATTTTAGGATATTGAATTTTCAGGAGGTTATTTCTAAATTTTTCAAAAAATTGAACCAAAGTGTAATTCTATAAACCCTAGGGCCCCTTTTGCAAAAAGGACATTTTTTAAAAAAATTTTAGGGTTCTTTTTCAATAAAATTGGACTTATTTGTAAATAAAAATTTTTGAGGAGCTTATTTGTCAAAGTTAGGAATTTTAGGGCTTTATTTGTGAAAGCAAAATTTTGAGAAGTTTGTTCACAAACCCTAACTTAGCTAAAATCTTATTTTGGTCCTTGATTAAAGTTTAGCCAATCCGATTTAAGGCTCTATGTCTAAATTTGGCTTATCATGAATCTAACTCAAAGTCGGAGTAGGAATATAAAATCTACTTAAACAGAGTATCCCCTTCGCATCCAGTTCATGAGTTTTCTTAGCGAAGGGAGTGGGAGTGGATGTGAAAAGAAGAGTGAGTCTCTTATTTCTCATTACTATCTTCACAAGTGTTCGACAAGTGAGGTTCTTCACTTCTTTTCCCATCATTTTATGATTGTTTCCCCTCTCTTCCTTACCTTATTTGCTTTTCTCTCCCTTTAGAGGCATCATGGACCTTTTGTAATTGAGAACATTCAAGATGAGAAAGAAGATAGCGCCTTACAATCCTTTCTTCCAATCTTGGGAATTGATGCCAAAGCAGCCATTGCATACTGGCCTCAGGAGTATTGAAAATGGGTGCAGTTTGACAATTACCACCCTTTTGTATGCTTTTCTAAAGAAGGAACACTGTGTGATTGAGATGTGAGATTGTACTACAAATACCTTCCACATTTTGTATAGTGAGGCTGGTATTTCTCTCTGGGATATAAGATAGCTAGCTGAGATTTCTATTATTAGGAGCTTTTATGATGGATATATCCCCACTGACTACTACATTGGCCTTGATTTAAGTTACACTTCATATGATCTTCTTCAAATTTATAATTGGATGATGGCACACTTTCCAAATAACCAAAAATGGGTGTATTTTTCAGCTTTTGGATCAAACTCTTCTATGAGAAAAGCATGATGAGTGGGCCAACTAGATTTAACTAGATCATGCATGACATAGGGAACCTCCTTCTAGAATTCAGCCTGGAGACTTGTCTTGTCGCCTTCATTTGTTTGTGGCTTTGCTGATTTTTCATGCCACATGATGGTCATTACATTCATCTTGAGACATTTGTGATGGCTTGCAAAATGGCACATGGACAGAGGGTCACCTAGCTCCTATAATGTTGGGCTCGATATATGATAGTCTCAAAGTGATGGTTGATAATCCTACAAGGACAGGTGATTTTTCCACTTAGTTTCCCATTCATTTTCTTTATACATGGATTTATACCCATTTTAGGAGGACATACACCGAGTAAGAGTCTAGTGACTTGTCAAAGTACTATGTTATTCATACTCAACCCCTGTTCTTGAGATGGTCCATAATATGGATATAGTTGCTTCTTCCTACTCCCAAAAAGAAACTAGGATACACGTGTGGAATGATTGGAACTATGAGTGGTGAGCTTTTCCATACACCATTTTTGATTTTAACATGTTGGTGAATGTGGCTCGCCTTCCATTATTACCAGAGGCTTATGAGAACATCATTTCTTTCTGGCATGGGGTACTTCCCCTTTGCTCAGGGGAGCACTTGGTTGTAGAGCCTTACAACCCTTATCGATTATGTTGATAGTTTGCGTATGATCAGGGATTCCCTGAGAACATTCCTGCTCTCCCACCACCATCATATCTCGGCCAGTTAACAAGCTATTAGCTGCATCTTACTTGTATCCAAGATAACTCATAGTACTATATTCCAGACATTGTGTGGGAGGCCAAGGTCCTTCACTCATATGTTGTAGTGTGGTTTAACAATGTGGGAGGATATTTTTGCATTGACCCATAGTTTTTATTTTAGAGTGAGTCTGGTTCATGCAGCAAGGGGAAGTAGGCAATGAGCAGCAGAGGGTTGAAGTGGTAGAGGGTCAAGAGGTGTAAAAAGCTTAGGCCTGTAAATTTGCTTATCCCAAATTTGGTGGGGAGAGGCCTATTCCTCCCTATAGAGTTAGGGATGGATATTTTCAAGGTAATGTAGGTCTCAGATTGAGTCCAAGGTGAGAGGCACCTCGATCTATGTGTGACCCCCATATGTCTGATGCCTCAAGGTGTTTGGTGATATATGCGAGTTCATTTGTAGGTGGGAGTGTAGGGCCAAGTTTTCCTACACACTCTTGAGCTTTGATCTATTGTTCCCCATTATTGACATGGATATAGGGCTGAGGACTATCCTTCCTTCACCGACACTAGTATGCCAGTCTTCTTCGCTTGTATTGATTGGCCATTCATTAGATGTGAGTATCCCTAAGTGCTAGTAATTTTTTTTCTTTTCTTTCATATTTTTTTGCTGAAAATCTCTCTTATTTTAGGTGGATGAGGATTTTGGAGGCCCTCTTGATGATATTTCAGACTTTGATGGTAAGAAACACTCGAGCTTTGCCAAACTGTACATTGTGTATGCTCTAATCTTGCCCTTATTGTAGACATGGTTCCTGGGTCATGTTTTAGTTGAGGGATGTTCACATCCATGGGTATCTATCCACCATCACTAGCATCAAGTAATGACTAGCTATCTTCTTCTTTTCTTGAAAATTTTCCCATCTTCTAATGTATTACTTGCTTTTTCAGGTGATGATGGAGAGCCGTGAGCAAATGACCACTAAGTTGCCACAATCATCGGGAGTACCATTTAGGCTTTATGTATCTTAGGATTATACTTATCTTCTTTATCTAGAGTCTCTACTTATTTTGGTCTTTTTTATTTAGGAATATTATCATTGCTTTATGAAATTTTTTTTGCTTAGCATCATATTTGGTCTTGCAACTTCGTATATCCTGCTTTTTCTTCTTTTACATCCTAGCCACACGAAACAAGTTCTGATTTCTCCACTTGTTAATGAGTGTGATGATGGACTTGCACCATGAGAATAAGCCTGAGTTGCCACAATGAGTGAACTTAATTTGCCATAATGAGTGGATCTAATTTACTATAAGAAGTAGACTTGATTTGCCATCTGAATATTGGTTTAATTGCACATAAAATGGACTTGAATTGCTATAAGAGTAGACTTGGTTTGCCCCAAGGAGTGGACTGGAGGTGCCATAATAAGTAGATTTGATTTGCCATAAGAACTAGACTTGATTTGCCACGTGAAAGAGAACTTGATTCACCATGTAGATATGGGCTTAATTGCCATGTCGTATGGTAGCCAGTTGTCATTTGTGAATGTGATGATAAGAGTTTGATCTACATACAAAGACTACTTCATTTTCTCTTCAGTGAAGTATGTTTGATAGTCTGTTAGGTTTTACAAGATGTGCACCAATGTAACCCAACGTTCCTGTGATGTTATTAGACCATCCAACACATTTAACATGCTAGAAATCTTTTTGAGGTGGGCTATTATGTTGTATTCTACCTTCTTGAGTACAAGTTCAGCTTGCGAAGGCTCAATGTCCTTATTTATCTAAATTTCCTTTTCTTTATCCCTGGAAGTGTTCATGTCCATGGGCATTGAAGCTTGTCTCAGAGGCAACACCTCCCTACCTCAAAGTTATTCTTAGTTTGTGTTCCTCAATTGAAGCATTATGAGACCAATAAGGTTTATCTTTGGAATTGCAACCAAGGCAAATTTTGTGGCAGGAGGCAGTGAATTCTTGTCCCCTATTGATAGTTCTCTAGATGTCTTTGGAAGGTGTGACCGGCTGATAATCATTTCACTCAACATTAGAATTAGGCATGTGGGGCTTTCTTGTAGAGAGGTCTTTAAAGATTCTTTGGATGAATCCTTCTATTTCATCAACTAGCATGACTTTCTTCAGGACTTTGTACTTAGGATATTTCTCTCATGGATATTTAAGTTGGCTTAACGTAGGAGCTAAATAAGCCCTAGTATTAGTATGTTTAATCCTCCTTGAGAATGCCTACTTCTCTTCTGGCGTTTGCTAATATAAGACCTCCCAAAGCAATCATAGAGTTATTCTGACTTGGATGTGGTATCATATTCATCATTCATTCCTTGTATATGTAATTTCTCTAAAGTTGGTAGAGGCATCCCTCCAAGGCTCTAGGACGAGGACTTCACCAAACCTAACAAATCAAGAATTTGCAACTAGATTACTTAGTGGTGGTTGGAATAGCCACTCATTAGTGTCCATCTTGGATGAATGAATCACCATGTGGCAGGGGGTAATGGACTTAGATGATTATTCTTGAGAGCATTTATTCTCTTTGATTCGTTTTTAGAGTGGGAGGTGTGAATGACTATTTTGGTCCCGAGGAGAGTTGGTAAGTGACTTTCTACCACTTCTGTAGGGTGTATGGCTTTACCTTTTCTATTATCATTCTTTCTACCCTCTTGACTTCTTTGTAAAGTATAGTGGTCATACTTGACATACTTTCTATATAGGCAATCATAGCCTACATGTGTCCATGTAGCACTTGCACTTGCCCCCTTACATATCTCATATTAGTTATGGTCAGCTCCTTCACATTGTTTAGCTGTAGTTTTATCATACCATAATCACATTTGCAGGTAAATTACTCTCTGATATAGTCATCTCGGATATAGCTCTCGTGAAGGCCTATGGGATCTTTTATTTCATTAGTAACATCTCCAATACTTTTATTCACTTCTTCTTGCCTTGCATTCTAAATTTTGTCATTATTTAAAATGACGAGATGATGATTGACTTGATTGTAAACCTTCGACAATAAATATGGCAATGCATGTTGCCACTAGAAGTTCATCTTCTTCGTCTCCAATATCAGGGTAGTCTAGCAAAGCTTTGAGTTTAGCAGGAAAAAATTCCTAGAGAGTTACTTGGCTTCTTTCTCCTTGAATATATTTTTTCATGTTATCAATGTATTCTTAGATGGCTAATTTCTTGACATTGTATTTATTTGGTTGAACTAGTTTCCTTTTTTATTTCTATTTCTTTTCTTTTTGATGACTTGAGAAAATGGGAAATTTTGTTCTAATGAAGCTTTTCTTGTCTCCATCCCAAACTTTTCAAGGTTCTTAGCCATTTTCTTGATTAGTTTTTTTAGTCTTTCAGAGATATGGATCTTCCATAGGTGCTCTTATTCTAGTGTGTGTTGTGCTTCTTCACCGAAAAGGAGCCTAGCAAGTGCCTCATATGTCTCAAACACAGTAATGTGATTGATGTATTTGGTGGGTTTTTTAAGTAAGGCTAACTTTGAGAGAGTTAACTTGCCTTCTTGGTATTACTTTTCAACCTAATTTTTGAATATAAGACAATCTTTAATGGTATGACCCAAGATTTTGTGATAAAAATAGTAGTTTGGATGATTCTTTTTATTGGCTTCATTCGGTCTTCTGCATTCTAGTGGTTGAAAGCCTAATTTTAGGGCATTCTAGAAGATATTACCTACCCTTTCTCTTTTAAAAAAGTATTTCCTCCTGAGTCATTATTGGAGATCATTGGATGACTCTACTTCCCCTTCTCCTCTAAGAGTTGGTAGTTTTTAAGGGTTCCTCTATTCATAGTGGAGTTCAGAGGTTTTTTTTGCTTAATTTCTATGAATACCACCCTCACATCCTTAGATGGTTCTCCGCATTTTGCCTTATCTTTCTCTAGTTTAAAATTTTATGAACTAGGTTAGACTGGTGGGCCAATCCTTTTCAATTTCTCGACATACATAATGAGGTCTTGGAAGGTATAAATGGAAAAAGCACTCAAGTAGGGTGTCATCCACATCCTCCTTATATTATCAAGGACCAAATTTATAGCCTCAAACTGGCTCATGGATTATTCACACTTAATATTAAAACTTCTCCATCGAGTGATATAGTTGTCACACTTCAATATTGAGACAAGGTCTATAATCATCACCTTGTCATTGACCCCTCTGAACTTGACTTGGAAAGCTTCTTTCATTTATAACTAAGTTTGTATAGACTCTGGTTGAAAACTGGCATGCCATTGAAATACTACTCTTGCTAAGCTTACTAAAAACTGACAGAGTAATAATGAGTTATGCTTACTTAAATCTCCATATAGAGTAACAAAGTTGGTTATATGTTGTTCAAGGTTGCCCATTTCATTAAGCTATTTGAAGCTAGGTATAGAATAACCTCTAGGATATGGCACTTAGTCGTGATAATTAAGGTATAATTTATCAACATCATTTATCCTATCCGTCTCACTTCCTTGTCTTAACTATGTAGCCACCATTTGTTACACCTATTACTGTACATATGCTAACATTTTTATGTTATCAAGGATCTCTAAAATCAGAGATTGAGCATCCCTTGTAGATGGAGAAGGTGCTTGTGAAGAGCCTACATTTTTTTGGATCTCATCTATAGGAGATGCATCTTCTACCACTTTTGTAGCTTGAGATGACTATTGAGATTGTTCCAAATTTTTAAGCTTTTGGCTCATTTCTTACATTATTTTCATCAACTCCATAACCTTCTTTTAAGCTTTATTTTTTTTCTTTCCCATGTTGTCTCAATTGTTCTTACAGTGCTTCTATGGTCACTTCTTAATTAGAGTTTTCAATTATGACCAAAGCCTTTGTCAGAACATGATCGTCCACATATTAAGGATTAGGTCTAGGTTTAGTGTATTTTGGATCGAGGATAACCTCTCCCATTAGCCGGGTTGTCTCATTCAAGAGCCCACTCATGGTGTGGGTCACCACACCTTCTCTTTAAGTGGTAACAAGAATTGGTTCATACGGGCCTTTTCCTCTTCAATTTCTTCATCAGTAAGTCTTATTTGTGCAACCTTCTTTTGATGTTTGGCTAGTTGGGATGCGAGCTCACGGTCTCTCCCAAAGTCATGATGAGAGATGATTTTCACAGTGTGAATAGTCTCACTTGGTGAGTTCCCATGGTGGCTCTTGTTGTTTTATTTAGTGATTCACCCCTTTGCCATAGTCTTGCGATAAGACTGTGCCCCCTATAATTTGTTTTTATATTTCTCTAACTTGCTTAATGGAGCGAAAAAATTGAAGGTAGAAATGGTAATAACTGACTTTATTCGAGAGGTAGGTTTCCCAAGTCAACTGAAAATCCTTGGAGCTTTTCCTTTACTCATAATAGTCAGGATAAGTTCTTCTTTATCCATGCATATGTTTGGACTTACTTTTGGTTGCCCCCTATCAAGAGTTGGGTGAAGGTAATTAAAGATCGAGCTTCATTTCAAACCTAGTCTTTGGAAGACTAATGTCTTTACTTGTGGAAGCAAGGCTTCTAGCTTTTCATCCGAATGGTCCTTTTATTAAGAATGATGGCATTGGGCATCTTTTCCCTTGATAGAAGGCAAGAAATAGGCTTGTCTTGCATGACAATAACAATGGTTGGCATAGTAGCAGGTGCCCTCTTGAACTGGATAGTCCCAAAGATGGTCTTGAACTCGATTTAAACTTAGTTGCTCTTATGCCGACCATTCATTGAGGTAGATGCATAGCCTATTCTGCCCTGAGGATGATGGTGTACTTTGGGGTGGAGATATTCTTCATTGATGCCATTTGCTATTTTTTTATGTAAAGGAGACCAAAATTGATTAGTCTTTAATTGTAATCCATACTATCAATATCTCTATTGTATTAGTTAAGTTTCTACACTTAGACGAGAATTTAAGTCTCATCAGGCATGCCAAAATTTATTGGATTTGTTTTGGTTGCCTAAGATAACAAAGACTCTAGGAGTAACCTTGATACATAAATCAAAATTATGTTAATTTAAGTGCACAATCAGGCATTATGGGCCTACTAACTTCTAACAAACACAAGTTCTTATTGTTAACTACCCCAATGATTGTCGAAAATCTCCTAAAATGAGAAACCTAGCTAATAAAATAGAAATACCAAAAAAAGAGGAGTATCATTTGATTGATATGAGAAATAGTACATGGCTTAAGAAAGAGCATACTCTCACTTTACAATGATGTTTAATAAGAAATTATAGAAAACATGATAAAAAAAAGAGGAAGAAGCAAGAAAGAAGCTCTAATATATACAGCTGCCCCACTCCCATGCACTAGACAGTATGGTGTCTGACTTGGATGAGTCTTGACTTGATCTTTAGCAAATATTAATGGCATCATATGGTGGGACATAGAAGAAGATAAGAGAAAGTGTTTCTAATAACTTTATTGTTTGAAGTATTTTCATTAGCCAATAAGGTATTGCCGATAACTTCATTAGGTTGGAGTATTTCCATTAGCTAATAAGATGTCAGTAATGACTCTATAAATTTGAAGAAATAATTTGATTTGAGTTGGAGTGTTTCCATTAGTCAATAAGGCATTGGTGATAACTTTATAATTTTGAAGTATTTTCGTTATCTAATAAGTCATTCAAGATAACTCCATTTGGCTTAGAGTATTTCTATTAACCAATAATGCATTGGCAATAACTCCATTGATTTTAAAGTATATCCATAGCCAATGAAGCATAGGCAATAACTTCTTTATTTTTGAAGTATTTTCATAGCTAATGAGACATAGGTAATAACTTTATTATTTTAAAAGTATTTTCATATCTAATGAGTTGTGGGTGATAACTTCTCTGATTTGAAGTGTTTTCATAACAATTAAGTGTAGGTAATAACTTCATCGATTTTAAAGTATTTTCATAACTAATGTGGCATAGGTGATAACTTCTTTGATTTATAATATTTCCATAACCAATAAGTTATAGACAATAACTTCGTTGATTTAAAGTATTCCCATTGCCAATGAGGCATAGGTGATAACTTTATTGATTTTGAAGTGTTTCCATAGTCAATGAGAAGTAGATGATATTTTTGTTGATTTTGAATTTTTTCCATAGCAAATGAGGTATAGGCAATAACATTTTTTATTTGAAGTGTTTCTATAGCTAATAAAGTATAAGTAATAATTTCATTAATTTTGAAGTGTTTTCATAACCAATAAAGTATAGACGATAACTTCTTTGATTTTGAATTTGTTAGAACAAGATGTCTTAGCTGACTAATTAAGCGAGTCTGAGCTTGCTTTATTTTGATCCAATTTAAAAGAATGATTAGCGGTCTTGGTTTATACTAATCATCTTTGATTTAATAATTGACACTCTTTTTTGGTTTGTTGTCAATCAAGATTTGGGGTACTGTTGATAGCTCTGAGCTTATTGTTAACTAACCCAATTGATTTGAAATTGATTCTTGTTCTTGGTTAGAGTCTGATTTGATTTAGTTTAATGTTCAGAACTCAATTTTAATTCAAGTTTGATTTAATTCAATTCAATGTTCAAAACCTAATTTGGCTTAAGTTTGATTTAATTCAGTTCAATGTTCATAACTCAACTTCGATTCGAGTCTAATTTGATTCAATTTAATATTCAAAACTTGATTTGGATTAATTTTGATTTGATTCAGTTTAATGTTTAGAACTTGAATTTGATTTGAGTTTGATTTGATTCAATTTGATATTTAAAGCTTGATCTGGATAAAGTTTGATTTGATTCAAGTTGAGTTCGGCCTTACTTTGGTTCAAGCTTGAATATAGGATTAAATTTGCCCCGACTAGGGTTTGATTCAAACCTGACTTGGCCCAATTAAGGTTTAGATTTAAATTAAATTTTCCTCAATCAAGGCTCATTTGACCTTATTTTAACTCTATTGAATCTAGTCATAACCATTTAGAGTTTAGCTCAAACTTGATTAAGCCAATTAGGGTTTGGTTTGAATTTTAGTTTGGTTTTTAGGCTGAACTGATTTGAACCCGACTAGGTTGAGTTTGAACCAATTTGACTTGGACTAACTTAATTTGGATTTGAGTATAGCTCAATTTGAGTTTTATTCTATTTATTTCATCAATTTATTTAATTTAATTTAGCTGAATCAGCTTAATTTCAACTTGATTAGATTAATTTATTTAATCAATTTATGCTGATCAATCTTAATTAATTTGGTTCGAGAGTGCTCAAACAATTATAATGATTTTGGGTGATCCTACGGGCTGACCCTAAATTATACTAGACTTTTGGCAAGTCTGTAAGCTAACCTGAAGTCAATTTAGACTTTCAATGAGCCCACAAGACTAATCTTAGTCCAAATAGATGCTTGATGAACCTACAAACTAGCCTAGATCTAAATAGATATATGGTGAGCTTGCAAACTAGCATTAGTCCAAATAAACATTTGGCAAGGCCATAAGTTGGCCTTAGTTTGAATTTTTGTGCCTACTGGCTAGCTTATAGTCCAAATACAAGGTCGGCGAGCCTACAAGCTAGCCTTAGTCTAAATTTTTGAGCCCACAAGCTAGCTTATGGATCTTGTGAGCCTATAGGCTGGTTTGTAGGTGTTGCAAGACCATAGGCTAGATTATAGGTTTTTTAGCAAGCTAGCAGGCTGACCCTAGGCTAGTGTGAGTGAGTTATTTTGGTTCTTTCTTGTTCTTCCCAAATTCAAGTGAGCCCTTGTCAATTATTGGGCTCTAAAGCTTGAGTTCTTCAAAGGGAGCACCATGATGGAGACGAGACTGTGGGTGACAGCGATATTAGTGGAGATCCATTAATGCATGAGGTCACAGGTGACCATAATATTGGTGAATATCCATTGATGTATGGGGCTGCAAGTGGTCACAGTATTGGTGGAAATCTATTGATACACGATGTTGCAAGTGACCATAGTACTGATGGAAATCCATTGATGCATGAGATCGCTAGTGACCACAGTATTGGTGGAGACTTGCGAATGCACAAAGTTGTAGATGGCTATAATAGTGGTAGAAATCCATTAATGCACGAGGCTATGGTAGTTGTGGTATTAGTGGAGATCCATTGATGCACAAGGTCGTGAGTGACCATGACATTGATGGAGATTTGCAAATGCATGAAGTCCTACAGATGGTCGTGACATTGATGGAGGTTTTCTGCTATGTATGGCCATGGTGGCTATGGAAGCTAGTTGATGCTCGAGGCTATGGGTGACCACAGGTGATGGTGCAGACTTGTAGATGAACAAAACTATGGATGGTTGCGATATTGGTGGAGAAGCATCAACACCCGAGACTGTAGGTGGCCACCAATAGGTCGGACAAAAGGGCACTCATGGTAGGGTCTGAACACCCTAATCCTTCTTGGTTCAGTCACCCAAACTCAAGCAACCAAGCATACCAAGAATAATAGGAGTAGCAACAGCATGGGGCAACAAGGACCCCACAAAGGAGAAGAAGTAAAACAAAAGAAAGACAAAGGGGAGATAGGGTCTTACATCTTGTTTTGCTCCTTTTGTCAATGTCTTCTTAGTCTCCTCTTTGATGACGAGATCTCCTATAGAACTTCTTCAAGAATTGCATCTGAATTCTTCAGAAATTCACCCAAGAATCCACTATATTTCTTTCTCTAAATTTGTGTGCTATAGCCCTTTTTTTGTAGTGTTTGAGAAGATTTTTTATTGAATAATTGATTGATTTGAATTTGAGATTTGATGGATATATTCTTATCATAATCTTCATATTTCAATCTCTAATTAATAAATTTTGATATTATAATTTTCTTAACTAAAAATTCTATTAATTTCTAAGATTGGACAAGGATTTATTTCCATCTTGCAAATTCTATAAATGGCCAAGAGAATCTTTGATGACATTCTCAATAAAATTGGAGATTTGAAAAAAATATGGTCTCACCATAAATCTCATAATTGGATCTTTAATTAATTGATTAGATCATTAATTGATCTGAATTTAAAATTTGATGGATATATTCTTGTCATAATCTTCATATTTGAATATATAATTGATAGATTTTGAGATTACAATTTTCTTAAATGAAAATTCTGTTAATTTCTGAGATTAAACAAGATTTGTTTCCATCTTGAGGATTCTACAAGTGGCCAAGAGAATCTTTAATTGGTTCAATTTTGGGATGTGATTTACAATTAGATTGGATTTCCATATCTTTAATTGGCATAGAATCCTATTGATTGGTATTTAATTATTCATGAGGAAATTCCAAAATTGTATCATCTTTGAATATTAAATTTTTAGGGGGATATTTGTAAACTTTCTAAAAAAATTTGGATCAAAATATAATTTTGTAAATTTTGATGGTATTTTTGTAAGAAAATTCTCCTCAAGGACCTATTTATAAAATTTATTTAGTATAAAAATTTATTTATAAAATTCTTATATTCTTACATTCTTTCATTTTAACCCACATTTTAGATGAATTACAGGTCTAATTTTAATCTAAATATCCAGCCCATTCAGCCCATTTGGGCTAAATTTAACATAAACCAAAATTTTTCGACAATTGGAGACCAAATCAAATTCAATTTTTGGTCAAATTTGATCGCAATTCAAGTCCAACTAAGATTCATATTTGAGTTATAATTTAGTGACATTTAAATTTTAATTTTGACAAAAATCACTTCAAACACTATAATCAAACAATATGGAGGTTAAGTGATTGGCCATCGAGATCTTAGGCTATAAATCACCTAAGTCACAAGGGTTCAAGTCCTCATGAGATCAATTTTCAGAAAAAAGTGCTTTATGATTAGGGAGGTAAAGGGGTCACGCAACATCATCACGCTCCTTTCTTCCTTCTCTGTTTTTATTTTCCTTTTATTTTTTTATTTATGCACCTAAGTTAGATTCATACCCTAGAATTTATCATCATTACTAGCATAAAGTTCCATCTCTTAGGAAACATAAAAGGAGGTTAGGAGGGATCTTGGGTTCTCCTCCGCCAAGGTGGGAAATAAGCCTCCACCAATTTTTCCACTTTATTTTTCTTTTGTTCTTTATTTGATGCTACACTCCAAAAACTCACATAATTTTTTTCTTTTTCTCGTAGGTACACATGAAGACAAACCAAAAGCCATTATGATAGATATATCTTGCATCTAGTGAAGAGACTCCCATATCTTGCATTAATTTTCCACTTTTTCTTACTTGATGAACTACTTCAAGTGTCCTTCTCTGATCCACCGCTCAATCTCCACTTTAAGATTTTGGCATTTCTTGGTATCATTACTATATTCTTGATGAGACTTGCAGTACTTTGACTAGTCAACTTTATTATAGTCTTGGATGATTCTCAGGGGTCTTTGGAGATAGTCACAGTCTTCAATTTGATCTAGAACTTCATAATGAGGTTGGTCTAGCTATGTGCACCTCGAGAACTTGGGAACATATTCCCATAGCTTGGTTCTAAATTTCTTATGCTCTAGCTATTTAGCGTCTTTCAATTCCTTCCTGTCTTGGATCCTTCAACTTCTCCTCGTACCTCATCATTTTTTTAGCATCAATGTGCTCCCAAACCTAGTCCATAAATGCAATCAAAGTTAGGGACAACTCCATGGCCATCTCATAAGTGACCATTCCAGCTCATAGCCCATTCATGGCCATGGCTAGGATGATTGAGTTGTCTAGGTTGTTTACTTGGATTCTCACTATATTGATGTGACCAAGGTTGCTTCACAAGCTTTCTCCTTCATCCTACCAAATCACCAAGTGTAGATGAATCTCGACAACGTAACATGAGTGACACAAATTGATTGATGAATTTATGTTCAGGGTCTTGGAATTTGGTTATGGACCCTGTTGGTAGATTCAAAAACCACATTTTGGCTAGTCCATGCAATGTGGCAAGGAAAAGCTTTACACATAGTTGCTTATCTAGCTCCATGTATAAGCATATTTTTCTATAAAAAGTTGATATGATCCACCAAATCTTGCAGTTTCATTGTACGTTTTCCATGGAGATTGTCAGAATTTATGTTGTGGAGATTCAAATAAAATTTTTGGTAATAACACACTCACCCCACCCTAGGAACTAATTTTGATCATCATATTATTGCATATACTTTTTTCCACATTTTTGCAATTGTTTTCTCCATGTCTTTAGCATCCAAAGCAAATGTTGCAATAGCAAGTGGTGGTTGACTTTGGCCACAACTCTTCGGCAAATGATCATTTAAGTGCAGCAAATTATTTATTATGATGTTACTAATTTGTCATTGTTGCTCGTATCCATAAGAAATGTGATTTAAGCAGTAGGAAGCTCAATTTTAGGGTGAGTTTCCTCTTTGAATTGTAGCATTTTAGACTTGGGGTTTAGTCACGTTCTCTGCAGTTTCTTGGTCTATTAATTCACCTTAGTCTTCAGTGAAGTCTTGACACCAGTTAGCTAATGTGTTTGTGGAGGTGTCAAAGACAGATCCAACAAGAGCCCTTGATCCTTGATAGCTTGCCCAAGTATTTGTACCTGACCTAGTAGTTGGTTAAACTTGGATCTGGGACTGAGTCTAGGTTGTGTTGAATCACCATGAGCTTGGTGGATGGTCCGGGTTAATCTGATTGTTGCTCTACCAAGGGTGTATTCTCTTTAGGATGTTGTCAGGGAGTCCTTGTCGAGACACACTATGGAGGCATTTTGGTTGATAGGAGCCTCAACATCACTAGCAAAGGTCTAACAAGGGCAACCCATTCACTGCTTGCCTACCCCTAGTCATGGATGAGCAAGTCTTTATTAGCATGGCTTTAGGTCATCTCTCACCTAAGCATTGTGAGAGTAAATCTCAATAAAAGCACCAATTATTGTAATGCAAAATGATATGGAGGAGTAGCTGTGGCTGAGATCTAGACAATTGACTCCACTCTAAGCTCCAAAAATGACTTGGTGCCTACAAAACAAGGGAAACCTACTTGTTGGGGATTGTCCAATGGAAGTCTCTCTAATGCTCAAGTCAGTAGGGCTCTAGAGTGATGGAGAATGAGTGTTTGGATGGAGGAGATGAAAATCTCTTTATAAAAATTGAGAATAGAGATGAGAAAGATATAGAGAACATACCAAATCTATGGTATTGGGGGTTTATATACTCCTTAGTAATCTCATGATTCGATGAAGATGTTGGGGTAGTTTAGTCATTTTGTAGGGGAGACCACACTATAGCAGGAGGGGGAGCATGAGGTGGTTAGATCCACAAGGGACCATCTTTCAGAGTGGCAATTTGCATTCTAACATGGGTTGGGTTGTCACATCTCAGCCAAACCTTTAGGCCTCCCTCTAGATAAGGCAAATGGCCAAAGGGTGGATACCAATTGAGGTGCATGCACCATCCAAGGTGTGAACACTAACAAGGGTGTGGATACCAGTTGGTGTGTAGATATTAGCTATGGTGTGGAAGTTTAGCATGTGGTGCTCTTGTAGCTTGGCAAATTAGGTCTATCTAATTGTTAAGCTCTTTCTTGGGCCTAGCTAAGGCCTCTACTAGAGCAACTCAGCCCCCTATCACTTCGCACAATTCCTCTAAACACATCATCCACGAATATGAGAATCCAAAGGGCATTTTACTTGGATGATTAATTTTTCATTTGATGATTGTGGTGGCTCTCTTATCTCGATAAATTAAGGACCTACAAGCTCCTATCTTCACTGCTTAAGCATTTTCACAAGTCCAACATGAAAAAGCTTCAACTTTATTTTACCCCTCCATTTTGTTTCTTGAAGAATTTTGTACTTGATTTTCCCTTCTCTTTTTCTTTCCAAAGCATTGTCCATATTCATACTCATTCCCCCAGAGTTCTCTTCGAGAGTCTCCACCCTATTCTTATTATGGGAGTTAACTTGATGGTTATCTTGCTTTCTTTCTCTGAAAGCAAAGTCAAGTTAGCACTAATATATAATTATCAACACTAATTTGAGGTGCTAAGAAACTGTTGATTTAATTTTGATCACAAAAATTTACAGTGCTAAATTAGTGCCCCCCCTATAATGGCACTATATATGATGTGAAGAAAGTGCCTAAAAAATAAGTCTTTTCTGACACTAAACTCATTAGCGCCAGCAAAGATTTAACTTTTAGTGGTGCTAATCCAATGACGCTACTAAAAGAGTGAGAGCAATTGTAGCACTAATACTAACTCTACCATTGCTCTATAGCAATAGTGGCACTAGCATTAGTGCCACTATTGCTTAACATAAGATGCAGTGCTTTTTGTTTGCATTGTTGTTTATCCATCTTTAGCGACATTTTTTTATTAATGCCAATAAAGGACTTGAATCTTATTTTTAAAATAATTAATTAGAACAAACATCCCAAAATAGATAAATAAAGTAAACAAAAATCTCAAACTACATGAAATATGCGTAAAAAAATTCCTATTACATGTATGAAATTTGTTTCCAATTTCAAATAAAGTTGAATTTCTCAAAATATGAGTTTTTATCTCCAACTAAATATAATAATAAATTTTCAATATAAGTCATTCAAAAAAAAATGAAATATTATCACTCTATGTGTTCTGCTCCTAGTTGCGAGCTTGTAGATAGTCTCCCCGTATAGATCTAAATGAAGACAATTAGAAATTAATAATGTATAAATAACAAATGCATATGAGTTTATAAATCAATAACATATAAGAATCTAACTAGAATCCTATGCCTGTGTCTATACCTAAGTTCCCACCCTCACAACCAAGACTCCACCCCCATTCTCACACTCATGCCCATATCCATATGTCCAAGTCTCCACCCTCATGTTCGTGCTCGTGCCTATGTCCATGCCCAAGTCTCCACCCCGTGCCCATGTCCAAGTTCTCTCCACCCCCTCCCTCCTTCCCCCTTGTTGTCCAAATCTCCACCCCTTGTGTCCAAGTCCTCCCCTACCCATGTCCAATTTCTAGCTTATGAACAAAATGAATGAAGTGTAATCAACATAAACTACAATTTGTACAAGTCTCCCCCCTACTCATGTCCATGAGTTATGAATGTTCAATATGTTCAAATATGTATAGTACCATAATATAGAATACTAATAGAATCAATTTAACATATATTTAATTGAAGTATACAAAATATTCCTGAGTGGCTTGGGAAGGGGAAGGAGTTCCTCCCAAACCAACACTTGGCTACCACCAACATCTCCATGCTACTAATATGCAAGATCTAAAAACTCCTTATTAGTTACAAAAAGACTACATTAGTATTATGGAGAAAGAATACATACATAATATAAACACCAAGTAGAAGAAATGTGGTTTTTATTCATACCTCATGTTCAAATGGAAATCATGAGAAGTTCTATGGGATAGACCAAGACATTGAATAAGGAAAATATTTGAACATCTCCCTCCTAAAACTCTCCATCGTAGAAGCAACCTCAGTCTGGATCATAACCTACATTTGACTCTAAATATATAGCAGAGGCTCACCCTATGAGGCTCTTGAGGAGGACCCAGAGAGAATATTTGGAGTCGACCCTATACCAAATGCTTGCAGACGGCCATATTTTTCAAGCTCAAAATTTTGATAATAAATATTATTTTGGGTGATTGTATCTAAGGTGGAGTCCTTTGGCATACTCTACCTCAGTTGAGAGATCTTCTCCTATTATATAAGTAATAAAAATGCTAGCATGATTTGATTACAACAAGTATTATAAAAAATAATATCAAACACTTACTAACGTGGTTATAGATGATACGCCAACTGGCTGACCATCATTCTTGGTATAGGATGCAAGGAAGACCTCAAGCTTCAAAGTCTCAACTCGAGTTTCCTTCTCAAGCTGCAAGGGATAGCATCTATGTTAAGTAGAATATAATGAAGGATGTGTATCTCAGATATACATACATTTAATTTAATTAAGTCAAAGGATATACCTCAACCCTTAGGTTGAAGTACCCCTTACATCTGAGAGAGTGGCCCATCTTCTGTCTCTTTTTGTGCCTTTTGTTGACCCTACTCAATTCTTAAAATATGAATGCAAATTCACCAAGGCCTGAAGTGTAAGTGATAAACTTATTTAGATTCATACAAGTAAGAGGCTAGAGAAATACTTGGACATCTTTCATCTGTCAGTATCTGATTGGCACAAGCCACTAATCCTCCTTGATCCTCAAATTTAGGCAGGTGGCAAGTATCTCTAGATTATTCTTGAATATGAAATATTTTTTCACATCTACCTTACAGTCATGCCAACATTTACTAAAGGTTTGCATGATACCTTTCTTCTCTTTACCTTCCAAATTAGTATTATCTTGAACACAAGGACTTTAGAAAAGCGAGAACCACATATGGAATGACATGGATATAATAACACTCAAGAACATAATATAAGTTGATATTACCTTTATGTCTACCCAAATTCATTCTTTCATGTCTTGTGGCATAGACCGTCAATCAATGTAAGTCATTTGTAACTTGTGGCTATCCTTTGCAAAAATTCCCAACTAGGTCAATATCCTTGCCAAATTACCACCAACAACCTAGTTGTGGTAGTTGACTATGAGAAGTAATCTAAATTGCTTGGTACCCCCAACCCCTATTGACTTGTTGGGATTACAACAGGTTCTAGACATGGATGCTACTAAACTTGGGGCTAGGAAACTAAAAATCAAATTGTAATGTTAAAAAAAGAAAAAGAAAAAGTGAGATTGGGACTTGATACATTTAGTAATGAGTTTAATACCTTCTTCATTATATGAAGGTATGTCATGATCTTCCTGCTAGAGGGGGCTGGATGCTACTTTATCTATAGAGGAGTTCGAGTTAGAATCTGCACTTGACAAGAGCACGGTCTCGAACCTCAGGTCCTCAATCTTGGTATTATCAAACCCCTTGGCTATATCTCCCATATATTGAGCCTTCCTAGAGTGAGTCACTCAATCTATAAATAAAAAATACTTTTAGAAAGGAATACAATAAATTTGATAATATATGTATATCACTAATGAGAAACAAACAAAAAATCTTACTTACAAATATTGCAGGAGTAATTCACAGCTGGCAAATGAGAATAGAGTCGTACATAAAGATCACCACTTATAAGATAATAAAATCAGAAATAACATCAATCACAAAATTAATATTGATCTTATTAGAATAAACATCATAACAACATGTAACAATAAACAACATGAGATCAAATTTGAAAATTCCCATATAGTACATGATTTTGCAAACTACCAAGATTATGCCATTCACCTATATTTTCTTCAGATATGAAATCAATATTGTCATCATTGCCATCATGTTCATCATCTTCTGAAAGATTTTGCTCTTTGGTCTTAGATTCATCAATCATGATGCCATCTTCCTCATTCCTTTCTATAGATAGTTGATATGAACTGATATATGGTGCTTCTATAATCACTCCTTCAACATTTGTGTGTGCAAGTTTATAGTCAAAATCATCAAGTCGTTGTGTGGCGCACAACTCTATTATTGGTTCTTTATAGGTTTTATCACATGTTGCTAGCTTCTTTAGACCAACATAATCTCTCAAAGTTATCTCCATGATGATATGTCATTCACAATCTAAAGCATCCGTCACATAAAATACTTGATGTGCTTGATGAGCAAGAATATAGGGCTTATCTCAACATCGATTGTGTTTGTACATTAGACAGTTGAAGTGTGCTAATGTGTATCCAAACTCATTAATCATCAGTTTAGTATTATTATTAATCCAGTCACACTTGAACAACATGAAGTTAACCTCATCATTATACTATAGCTGAATAATATTCGTTAAAATGTCATAGAACTATACAACTCACATATAGGGTTATTGTCCTTTGTACTCTCAAAATTTCTTATAGTTGCCTTCAAAGTCACACCACTATTTTGTGTACATCAACCCATCTCCCTCTTCCTAGTGTGAAATTGAAAACTATTTACAATGTATCCTGAATATCTCCTAGCCCACTTGTTAGGCCTGGCTATCAATAGTAAGATCTCTTTGGAAATCTTGATTGCTTTGTTGTTTCTTTCTACACCAATAATCTAGAATAATAATAAATCATGTATTAGAAATCCAATATATAAATTCTTAGGGAGCTCATAGACTAAGTCTCAAGTACACTTATATGCTTTCTTAACCACCTAGCAAAAGTGTCACTATGAATTTTTTCTCGTTAAAACTCTTCAATGCCATCTATCAAGTATTATCATTTTCAAGTTCCCTACAATACTAATTTCAAGCCTTTCAGAGGGCAAGTAAGTTATGTTAGAGTATATTAGAATCAATCTAAATATGTTACATGCTCTCAAAAGATTGTCATGATGTATAAATTAAATAGTATATAGCAGTGTGTTTGTGCCTATTAAGTCCCACATAGATAATGAGTTCCACATTAAGCCCCAATTGGATGTCCATCTCCACCATCAAAAAAATGACCATGGTTTTGAGAAGATTGAGCAAAGTTTGACTAGAAGTGATTCGGATATATTTCCCTGAAGGTCGTGCATTTTTCTACAAAATAACCTTTTGCTATATAACCTTATGGATGAGCTTGGTTTTGCATATGATTCTTCAAGTTGGAAAGATATCTAAAATTGGTACAATTCAATGTTATAGTCATTGAGCATATTGTAAAATTTCTGACCATCTCTATCACAACACTCACTTGTCTATCTATTTCATCAAGCAATGTATCGTCAGAAAATCTAAACTCCCTAAAAGCATCACAGATCAATTCTTCAATGTCATTCATTTCATTATCAATTGGTGAGACATTAATTATTTGATAAGTTAGATTTGACCTATTTAAATATCTCAACTCTTTACCATAAAATATCTAATTAGTATAATGCACATTCAATCTTTTATATATTCACACACTTCTTGTCTTGTTCAATTGTGCATATTCATACAATCAATATATGAATGCTATATTTTTTTCATCTAGTCTCCTACTTATGTAGGCATAATTCAAAAATATATTTATTTCATTAACAAATTGATCATCTAGTCAGTTATTTATCTTAATACAACTCTTGTCTATGTCTATCAAATATATGTAATCTTTAGTCCAATATCTGTATATACAAAAACTTATAGTCTAATTTAAAAAGTCCACAAAGGCATAACTTAACAAAGCACATAATTTAACACATGCTTGTTGTAACTCAACAAAGGCATACTTGCACTATTTTGTCAAAGGTTTAAAAAACATCTAAGGAGACATAAAAACCCTAAATCCTAAATACAAATTTTTCGTATGTTTAATAGACCTAGAGCTAGACAACACCAACTCTAAGAACAAGCTAGCTAAGAGCTTAAGGGAAAAGAATAACAAATAATGAACCAAGGAAATGAGAATCACTAGTCATAGATTTCAAGTAGTCTTCAATGCGAATCTATGAAAAATAAGACACACATAACCATTCTTTTGACTCAAACAACTCTTTAAGTCTTTCTTCTCTTTTAAATTAAAGCATAAACTGGATTTCTTAAGTCTTTCTTCTCTTAAGTCTTTCTTTAGTTACTGCTAGTGATTGAACATAGAAAAGAACTCAAAAGAAACTGCCCAAAAATTAAGAGAAAGAAACAAAGACTTAGACTTCAATCAAATCCAAGTATCATGTTGTAGATGTAATTCAAAACCACAAATGCAGCACACCTAACAATTCAAATTCAAGAGAAATAAATTTTAGGTTCCATTGAAGGAATTATTGTGTAAGATGTTGTAGGATAAATAATAGTTCAGAAATATAAGAGGGAGAAGAAGAAACCAAATAAAGACCACATGTATTATACATTTGTTGCAAGGCAATGGACCCCAAAACAAGCATCACACAAATATAAAAGATCAAATCCCACTAATCCCAAAATCTAGAAATGGGAACAAGATGGTACTAGTGTTAAGACAATCGATATATGCATTACAAATACTCATTGGTATCTGACATTTACAAATAATATCAAACTAGTATAAATAAATACAATTGTGCATCATTGTTGTGTTAGACATTTGATATAAACAATATTCACAATTCAAAACTATAGGCCAAAAAAGTTCTGACATTGGATGACAAATAATTAGGTTGATAATAATGACTTCCATCATTGAGTGGCTAGCTTGAATAATTATACAAACTTCAAGTGAACAAGGATACCAAGCTCAGGCACAAGTATCCCTTTGAGACAAAGATTGCTTAAGTTTCTACAGGGGAAAAACATAACTTAGGAAAAGAAAAAATATGTTGATCCACATGCAAAAGATATTTTCTACATTGGACTATTTGGCTAGTTTATGAAGGACAATGAAGACAATACTCTTAATAACTCTACTAGTTGAGTAAATAGAGTTGAATATGACTTATTCCAAGAAAAAAATGTAAAATGATAAAAAAAAAAAGAATCTTTGGAAAATCCTATAATAAGACAGAGAACCAAATAATTTGAATTATGATCGTAAAGGAATAAAAAAAAGTCCAACAAAAGAACCATGAATTTAGCATTTGCATGTAATTTAGGCTTTGATCATGAATTTTAGGCTTTAACCAAGCTTAGATCTAGAGTAAATAGTCCACTCTTGAGTTGAAACTCACCTCTTGCTTGGATATAGAGTCTATGCTACAAGCAGATGAGCAAGATCAAGAATACAAAGAAGAATAAGAAAAGCTTAACCTTGTAGAGAATCATTACGTGCCCAGCTAGCACTAAAAGCTGACTTCATGCTATTAAAATTCACCATACAAAGTACCACCATAAAATCATTTCTCTTAGATCAAAAGGTTGTGTTTGGAGGAAATCCCCAAAATCCAAATTTCATGAAATCCCAAATCAAAATTCACTAATCTCAAATATGGAGGTGGAGAGTGAACTCAAACCTATCCACTACCAAAGGAGGCTGTAGGGAGATGCTCTAATGGTAACCTAGTGGCAGCGATGACTTCAAGCCAATGGCGAACTTGATGCGGTCTTGAACTAGACGTGATAACAGAGTGGAACCGAAGGCGGGCTAGAGCCGACAGTGAGCTAGACCACATGGCAACACTTAGGAGGTGATGGTAGACTTGAGGTAGTCAAAGTCTCGCATGAGATCACCAAAGAAGGAAGATGGTTTTTTGTTTAAATAGCACACAAGGCACACACTGGAAGGGGATGACGACATTTTATAATAGCCTATGTCTGATAATATACAACATAGGCAGTGCTAATCTAGTTAGCATCGCCTATGTTCCAACTATTACTAGTGCTAGATCTAGTGTTGCTATTGTCACCCTACTAGCAATGCTTTATCTAGCACCAGATGTTTAGTGCTACATTGGCCTTCATTTGTTGTAATGTGCTCACCTACCATGGAGTCATCCCAATGGTTTACCAAAGGCAGGCAGGCTTTTGGAGGTAACTTGATGACCTTAGCTTGTGGCCTCCTCATCTCCCTTTTTCTTCATGTAGCTTAGTGGTGTCAATTCGGGTCTAAGGCATGCAAGTCAGCTCAGTACAACTTACAATGGGTTGTGCCTAACATGACACAATTTCTACAATAATTGTGTCGTGTAGGTATGACCCATATGTGTAGGTCATGCTCAGTGCTCTCTCACAACTCATAGCCCAAGCACAACTCACAAGTACAAATAGGCCATGCATGCCATAACATGCAGGTTGGCATAGCCCGACCTATTTAAATCCCTCATTTGACTTTTCCAATCCCACCCTCAATGAACTTTACCAAATTTTTTTATATTTTAAATTTTAAAAATATATAATTATATAAAAATATGTTGAAAAATCATTACACCATTTCTAATTTAAATTTAAATGATAAAAATGTAAAATATTAATTAAAAAGTGTAATAATTTAACAAATCAAAGTAGCTATTCAAAATTTTCAAAAAATACCCCTCTAAATAACTATTTTTAAGGGATAATTTTGATATTTTTCTACTGTAAAATTTCTATAAATACCCTCATACTATCTCATTTTCACATCACAATCTACTATCAATTTTCCAAACTCCAATTCAAGTTCCAACATCATCTCAATTTTTTAGCACTTTAGCTCGTCCAATCTTCCTCATTTTTCTTCTCATTTTTGCTTAAATGATCTTCCCTCAAAATTAAGAGCATTATTAGACTATTGACAAAGTCATTGATTTATCTGAAATTGGGTTTATTTTGAGTTTTTTAATATTTCTTTTGATTATGGAAACTCCTTCTCCTCTATCCATCCTCGTTTCTCTTTTGATGATAAGTCTCAAGTTCCATATTTTCAATTCAAAGTTAAGGTTGATATTAGCCAATCTTCTTCAGGCCAAGAGCATTATTGGACTATTGACAAAGTCATTGATGTATTTGAAATTGGGTTTATTTTGAGTTTTTTTAATATTTCTTTTGATTATGGAAACTCCTTCTCCTCTATCCATCCTCGTTTCTCTTTTGATGATAAGTCTCAAGTTCCATATTTTTAATTCAAAGTTAAGGTTGATATATGGGAGTACTATGATATAGTAGGGATTGGCAGTGTAAAAAAAATCATGTGCAAAAAATACAAGAACAACTAGATATTGTAATTGTGCATTAGAAAAAAGAGTGTGACTTAATTCAAACATAAAATTTTTTTGCAAGTGAATTTTCTTCTAATTCACTTGACATCCATAAATTTTTAAAAGAAAATACATGAGAGAAATTAATACAATGTATTACTTTGTGATGAACAACTTGTTTTTATAGAAAATTTCAAGATGAAAGAGTTACTCTAAGAGTTAAATCCACTCTTGCAAAAAAAATCTAAGAATGGTTAGAAGCGATACGATAAAAATGTTTACCACAAAGAAAAATGAATTGATTTCTATTTTTGCAAGCTACAAACATAGAATTACTCTTATATCCGATTGTTGGAGTGTTGATTATGATACATCTTATATTTGCATTGTTACTTATTATATTGATGATACATGGCTATTACATAAGCGTATTATTAGTTTTAAACTTTTGTATTATCCTCATAATGTAGCTAACATTGGTAATATTATTTTTCAAACTTTTTGAGTATAATATTCAAGATAAAATATTTAGTATTTTTTTAGATAATACTACTAAAAATTTTATTATTGATTTACTTAAGTGTCAATTACTTATTTTATTGAATGAAAAATTATTTCATGTTTCTTATTAATTTAATTGTTCAAAATGGACTTAAATTTGTTAATGTGGCATATGAAATTGAAAAGTCTTGAAATTTATGTGAATATATTAATTTACATCTAGTCGTGCTCAAATTTTTAAAATTTATTTAAGCAATGTAAAGGGCCACCTAAAAAATTTGCTTTTGATGTAGAAAATAGATGGAATACTACTTATAAGTTTTTTTTTTTTTTTGTGATTATAAAGATACACCTACTCTTTTTTTGTCCATAATATATGAGTAATTTTTTGCTAATAAAGACAATTTAAAAAATTTGTAAATTATTTAAGTTGTTATTAGAATATTTCTATATTGTAATTATAATTTTTAGGTAGTTATCCTACAATTTATTTTTTATTTAATGAACTTATGTTTGTTTTATGTGTCCTTCATGAATATAGACTATTTCCTAATTTCATTGATGCGCTTAATCTGATGGATGCGAAATTTGAAAAAATATTTTAAAGCTATTGCTTTTGTACATTTTTAAGTTACTATATTAGAATAATGAGTTAATATTTTTCATATTTTAAAATATTGGTCAATGAGTATTATAATAATATGTACTTTTCTATAGATGCATGCCAATATAAATAATATGTTAGACAATTATTATATGAAATATATAATATTTATCAAACCCATTCTAGTCAATCATATAACTCATCTCATTCTAGTTAATCATAACATGCTGTAAATAGTTATAAAACAAAATCTTATATTCTTTATTTTATGAAAAAAAGAAATCATCTTCAATATTTTTCATATAATGAATTGACCATTTGTTAAAATCAAACTTTTAAGGTTTTCACTAAAAAAATACTGAAAATTTTGATATATTATCATAGTGGAAAGTACATTCTAATAGATATCAGTGCTTTCTATCATATCATGTGATTTACTAATTATTTTAGTACCCACAATTACAACATAATCTTATTTTAATACAAATAAATGAGTCTTAAATGATAAAAAAACCTTAGTTATATTAGAAACCTTAGAAGTATGAATATGCATAAAAGATTAGTATGACACTAAAAAAATTTAAGGACTTAGGGCTCGTTTGGTTCGATTCCAGCTTTAAGAATCGTGAAATCGTGAGAATTGAATGATTCCAAAGAATTGAAGGAATTGAAAAAATTAGATAATTTCAGTGTTTAAATGAATATTTACTGTAAAGAATTGAGAATTGGCCAATTCCTAAATTCTAAATTTCGTTGTTTGGTTGACAAATTGAATCAATCAATTCCATAAGTTGTTAAATTCTTGTGTTTGGTTGACGTGAAAATTGAGAATTAGCATATTACACAAAATATTAATTTATATATAAATTAATACAAAAATATAATAAATTTAATTAAAAAATTTGTAATTATAAAAATATATATTAACTAATTATTATTATTTAATATAATATTATTATTTTCATGTAAAATAATTTTTTAAAACAATAGTTTCTTTTTTATCATATTTTATTTGTAAATAATTAGAAAAGTATAATAATGTTATTACTAAATATATAAAAATAATAAAAAATAGAAAATATTTTAAAAAAATAAAAAAAAGACATATTTTATAAGTAACTTATTATAATCAATTACATATTTTTTTATAATTAATTCCCTCGTGGTCACGCGGTCAGCCGACTTTTTTAGAAATAAAATCGATATTCCAATGTTCCCATTTCGTTGAGTCATCAATGTTCGCTGATAGGACTGAGATGATGACCATATATATAATTCTGACTAACACAATTGCTCATAACAAGAAGCAAAGTTGAAACAAAGGCCTATGCATCTTTGGCTCCGCCGAAAACCTTCTTCAATCTTCAATGGTTCCTTCCATCATCCAAACATAGTATGGAAACTAAAAATATCTCAGACAAACTACATCTTATTCGATTTAAAAAGCAACAAAACACTACACAGAAACTGGTATGTACCTCTCAAACTACTCAAAACATCGAGTCTCCATTACAAGTAGATGAACATGCCATCATCTAACATGTTCCCTTACTCCAGCTAGAGAGATACTGTAGCCTCTTTATTATGTGGACGTTGCGCCTTCCACTCGCTGTGAGTATGTTGTAAAGAAGAAACATCAGTCTCTATACAGATTGCGTCCTTTCAACGCATAAAAGGAGTGTAACAATTCATATCTTTCTGGTTTTGATTTTATTATTCAAAACTGAAGCACTACACAAAACAGCTTTCTTTTGCTTTGAGACTGATGGCATTGAAGAGCATTAAGCTATTTATGTGGATCATTTCGCATACCTAATTGATATTCTTTGCGATAACGTGGACCAGGAAGTCATATTCATCTGCATGACTCACAGCATTGGCAACGTCGGCCCTCAGTATGTTTTGCCTCCTGTTATCTTCAGCACGAAGCCAAGATCGGATGGTGAGGTCCAAGATGAAAAGCTCATAAGCCTTTGCAAACAGAATTGGTGCATCAGCACTTATCATCTGCAAGTACAGAACAGAAACATCACTTCACGAACAGGCCATCGTTTGAATGTAAAAAACATCAAATTAATTTTTCTCATCCCATAAATAAAAGACAATATTCAGGGATAATTGATAAAAAAATCAATAGGATGCCATTGAAACCTTGACAGATTTGTCTTGCTTCATCACTTTCTTGATCCTTGCAAGAGGAAGCTGGTGCTGCCTATAAACTGCAAAAGCACAAAAACTCATGAAAAATAACCATAAATTCCCATGAAATATCAACATTTCATCATGTACAACACATCCTCTGGTCGAGAAACAAGCGAAATCAATTGATCTAATGCCTAAGCGCACAAAATTCTTTGAAAGTTATCCCATGAAAGAGATCCATAAGTACTGCCTATGAGATATCAACATTTCATCATAGACGGCCCATACTCGGTCTAAGAACAAGCGAAATCAATAGATGTAATGCCTGTGAATACGAAAGTCTTCAAAAGCTAACTCACCAATAAATGCCTTTTTGAGTTAGAATGGTTTGTGCATGATGAAATTTTAACATGTCATCATGCACAAACCATTCTAACTCAAAAACAGGCGAAATCAATCGATCTAATGGCTAAAAATGCAAATCCTGTAAGAGACATTTGTTGAAATTCTGAAATGAAATATTATCATCTCATCATCCACAACCCATACTTTCTGAAAAACAGGCAAAATCAGCAATTCCCGATTTCAGTTTCTGGGAATGGAAACAAACATCTCCTGATTCCGGATCTTGGAAATCGAAACAAACATGCCCTTAGTGAAAGTTCAACTAACAAGAAAATTCTTTCAATTCCCTTCATTCCTCCGATTCCGAATTTTGGAAATTGAAACAAATAGGTCCTTAGTGAAAGTTCAACTAACAAGAAGATTCAAGAAGTTAAACAAATTGAGTATAACAATTTTGGAGATTTAGTTTTGATCACAATGGATTACAATAGCAAATTCAGTGTGTTTGAAACTCACGTATGCATTATTGTATTTTAAATATGTTTCAAATTATTTTTTATTAAATTATTTTATTGACTTAAGCGTAAGAATAGCATCATTGGATATGACCACTCGCCTCCATGATCTTTCTTTGTAGATTTTAAGATGATAATATATATTACAAAAATAAGTTTATTATAATTAAAATAAGGTATATATTTTATAGGTTTTGTTTTGAGAGACTACTTGAGATTGATCCGTTAGACCACTCTTTCTCTAATTTGTAATATGAGTAAGGGTAAAAAGGATTGTCGGGAGCTCTTTGATTACAGCCACTCTAACGCTCAAGTCAGTTACATGCACAAGTGTATAGTGGAGAGAAGAGTAGGGTATTAGTCCTCACCTCATTAGAGATGATAATATTTGTAGAGTCTAGAGCATATCCGAATTTCGTGATTTAGGACCATAATATGACCAAATTATCATAACATATAGTTACAAATCTCGGATCTCTTGGGATCTCCTTTTGAATGGGAGTCTATAATAATTTGTGCTCTGCCCTGCTCACATGACGGTATCTGAGCTAAATGAAAACTGGGTGTGATTTTTTTTTTTTGTTGAGTTTTGGGTGTCTCGAGCTTAGACTAGAGTTTGAGTTAAAATAAGAATTCAAAGTTAGATTTAGCCTTATGATTGATTTGTAATATTATGAGTTGTAATTAGAATAAAACTCAGACTCAAAAAGGGTCTATAAATATACTATACTACATATGGATTAATTGTGGTATAGTATTGAGGTTAAACTAGAGAGAAATATAAAGAGAGGAATAAAGATAATAGAGAGAATAGAGAGAAGAGAAAGAGATAGAGTGTCGGCTCTCGTGTGTGGGTCTTTCTAGTGCTTCTCGGTGGTCTCTCGTGGTGGTTTCTCGTAGTATTCGTTTGAAAATTCTCTCTGAAGGTAGAAGCGTTGTCAAGACTTGGTGAAAGAGTTTAATTGAGTAAGAAGAGTGTAGTCTTTTTTGTTGACTCTTGTAAAGCTTTTTGATAATGGATCTCTCGCTGTCTTATTTTATTTTTTTTATCTTGTATTATTTCTTGTTTTTTGTGTTATTTGAGAATAAAGTGATTCGTGAAACTTTTGCTGTTAATCCCAACATCTTTTTAGGACTTTTGGTTGGTGACACTGAACTTTTCATATTTCGATGCTAAAATGAGTCAGGCTATTTATAGCCCATGAGCTGAGGGCTCTTCATAGCTCAAATTCAAGATGTTTTTTTGCTTTGGATGTGTTGACCCACAATCAATCTTGAGTTCGATTCCCATTGACTCTTTGATCCAACCAATTTATTTTGGTTTATTATAATTATATATATGTATATATTTGAGTTTTGATTTTTAAATTTTTTTATGAAAAGTACATGGCCAAGTATGACATAACACGCCTATTGCCCTAAAAATTTTACTATTCCATTAAGGGAAAATGAGGTTCGAGGTTGCAGCATCTCTCTTGGTGGTTTCCTACTATAAACTAGACATGATAATTTAAGTTTGTGAGTTAAGTTTGGGTCAGATCAAATTTATAATATTACACTAAATGAGTTAATCTGAACTTGATATCTTTATTAAATGGGTCAATTTTCTGAACCTGAGTCTGACCCTATTTTTAAACATGCAATCGAATTTGATCTGAATTGACTTATTTATTAAATGAGTTAGATTCAGATCATGACCATATTTGACCTAAATTAACCTATTTAATTAAATAGGTTATAATTTGATCTAACTTAATTTAATCTAATTGGCTTGAATCAACTTGAATTAACTCAAATTAACCCAAGTCGATCAAACATATTAAACTAACTTTAATAATTTTAATATTTTTCAAATAATTATAATAATAATAATTTTAAAAACTAATAATAATTCTTAATTTATCAATAATAATTTTAAAAATTATTAAAGAAATATTATGAGATAAAATATTAAATAATTTTAATTAATTTAATTAATAAATGAGTTGGTCCGATTTGACTTGACCTATAATTCAATAAATTTATAGCTCAATCGGATTATAAATAGATTATATAGATTAATCCAATTCTGATCTAAAAATTAAGGTCATAATGGAATTAAATTCATCGTGACTTAAATTCGATTATAATAAATTTAAATATACTTAATTCAAATTAAATTTGAATCATATATCAACAAATCTAGAATAGAGTTATAGTCACATCACCAGAGTGGACATCCTCACGTCATCGGGTTATGCACCTGCATTTATACCCGGTTGCTCGACCATAAGCTTTTACTTTCCCAACTGATTGGTCAGTGCAGAAATCATCTTTTGGGACTTCTGATGATTGAAGAGACTCTTTCCCAAATGAATTTTTTTTTCTTTTAATGATAGTCCGAATTACCAAAAAAAAAAAAAAAAAATCTGCATATTGCATCCAAAATAAAACTACACTCAGTCGATCGCAAGCAAAACCGGTACAAGCCCATTTCAGGACTTTCTTTTGTATGAAACAACAAACGTAAAACTCCGGGCCTAGATGAGCCCCGGGCCAATCCAGCCCAAAAGGGAGCATGCAGCCCACTACCAACGCAACAACTTCTGAGCAAGTTGTAGAGCAGAGCCGGAGGGAGAAAGGGACCAACTGCTGCAAAATAGAAAAACCCCCCCGACTGGAAAATCAGGGCGGGAAATCGCCGTGGGCCTCCCTCCAAAACAAAATCCACGGCCAAATCCCTCGATTCCCCGTCTCAAATCTCCCCAGGTCCCCTCCTGAATCCGCGATTTCCCGTCGGCTCTGGCTCCGATGGCGGAATTCGTGCTAGAGGAGGAGGAGGTCGACCGCCCCGTGCGCTATCTTCCCATCGGGCGCCTCTACTCGCCCCCCAGCTCCGCCTGCGTCAATCCTAGCGGATCGTCGAAGATCATGTCGAAGAAGGTGAAGGCGCGGAAGCTGGAGGAGGATGGCCATGAGGAGGAGGCGGAGAAACCGCGGCAGAAGCCCTTGCTGGTGTATCATCGGCGGCGGAAGCGACTGGGGGCGGAGGCAAGGTGTTTGGAGGCCAATGGGGGTGAGGATTTGGAGGGGAGGAAGAGGGTGAAGGTGGTGAGTGGTCAGGTGGGGACTTTGGGAGATGGGGTTAGGAAGAGTGCCAGATTAGGGCTAAGTGAGACCTGTGATAGGATCAATTATGGTGAGGCAAGGAGGCGGTCTCACGGCAGCAAGCAGAAGAGATGGGCTCGGTAAGTGCTTTTCGGGTTGGAAAAGGAAAAAAAAATATTTCTTTTGTTGATTTTTTTTTTCTTGTTGATTTTGGTTTGGCTGCAGGTTGGGTTTTGAGGGTGTGGATCTGCAGGCATTCATCGGGCTGGCTTGCAAGGCAAGATGTTTTTCTTGGGTGGATATTTGTTGTTTTGGGTTTTAAGTTGGGATATTGTTGGATTGAAACTTGAGCTGAATATGCAGGTTTTTTGGCCTATTGATGATGAATGGTACAAGGGTTCGGTGACTGGATTTGATTCAGCTTCCCAACAGCATTGTGTATGAATACTCATACCACTGATGCTCTGCAAAATTTCTACTTTATTTTCATGATTTCTGTTGAAAATGGCATGCTCCACCATATGTTTCTCATTGAATGTGAATGAACCAAGGATTAAGTTTGGTTTTGCTAGCTTGTCTTTCTTTGTTCAAGATGCCATCATTCTTGTGCATGTTTGCTAACCATGCTTGTTCTCGTGCCTATGCAATGTTTATGATTACAGGGTGTTTGCTCATCTGTACATTTGTTCACATTTTGCTAACCATTTGTTGTTTCTATTTGTTTTTGAAGATGAATGACCTGCTTATTCTGACTGAAATAAATTGCAGGTTGAGTACGAAGATGGTGAAATTGAACATCTTATTCTTTCAAATGAGAACATTAAGTTTCATGTATCTCATGAGGAGATGGAATGCCTGAATTTGAAGTACGGAACAACACCAAACATAGAGAAGAATGTTCTCAATCATGATGAAATTTTAGCATTGGCTGTAAACTCCTTTGATTGCCAAGATCTTGAACCAGGTGATCTTGTGTGGGCAAAACTGACAGGTATGTTTCATACTAATTAAGGTGCAATGGTACTTAACCTTTACATTCTTTACATTTTCAGACCCTTCTTACATTTGTGATTTGATTAATTGATCTGTAAAATGAAAATCTTAGTCTGGACATCAGCATAAAAGACTTGCAATGACTGAATAGCAAGTGAAAGTAACACCGGTAAGGAATGGATAGTCTGACATTTAGGAAGAGGTGTGATATTGTCTTGGTTCACAAAAAATTTGTGATGGCAAATTGTCAGAGGCTGATATGACCAAGACATTGACATGTATGAAAGAAGTTGGCATGGAGCATATAGAGATGATTTGGTTGCTTCTATAATCATGGGACTGCCACAAATCTAGTCACAGTATACATTAATATAGTTGATAAAGTGCAGCTTGTGCAGTAGCATGGTTTATGTCATTGAAACTTTCCTTATAAGCTATATGATAAGTCCTATAAGATGGAAATCAATCCCTTCATATTGTCTGGCTTGTTGAGTGATAAATGGACTAAGTCATGAATGTGGCTGTGGAAGCTTGAAGTAGATGTATATAAATTGTAGATGGACAGTTAAGGTCAGAATAATGAACTTGTGGTACTGAAACCAAAGATGTCTTAGTAAGCAAGTGAATCTTGAATGCAAAAATTTTAGCAAGTCGGTTGCACTACTGGTTATTTCTTGGTTGGTTGATTGGGATTAAAGCTGCAATTTTGTACATGTATTTGGCTTACATTATAGATTTTTCATTTATGCAGGATATGCAATGTGGCCAGCAATAATCATGAATGAATCATGTGTTGGTAGGCGCAAGGGTTTGAGGCCTACTCGAGGAGACCAATCAGTTCTCGTGCAATTCTTTGGAACTCATGATTTTGCAAGGTTCAGTACTGTCTACAAAAACTTTTATATTGCTTTGCACTGAGACTTGCAATTTAGCGTTTTGTCTTAGTCCTTATGGCATGTTGGTTGCTGAGTTCCAATTTTTGGTGTATTTGTTTGCAACACTATCTGAGAGCTTCTAGGTAGTGGGTTTTGATTGAGCCTCTAGCAAAATAATGTATTAATGCAGTTTGTTATTTGGTGCTTGATGATTTATTGCATTACCACTGATATTGTGTGATCCTAATTTTTTAATATGATGTGTTATTATTATACAGGATTAATTTGAAGCAGGCTATGCCTTTTCTTAATGGCTTACAATCTTCATTGCACCTCAAGTGCAAGCAGACGAGATTCTACCGAAGCTTAGATGAAGCAAAAACGTGTGTACCCTCTACTTTTGGATGGCTGTTCTAGATTGGCTGATATGAAGTGTTTAAGACACTGAATGAGATAGTTCTCTTCTCAGCATATACTCTTTTGTGTTTCTTTACATTTCAGATTTCATTTGTGCTTGTGTGCCTGTTCATGTTTATCTTGATTGCATGTTGATAGAGAATATTAAGGTAATAGGAGAGAACTAATGGTTTCATGGGAGGTTAAGTTTAGAAAATAGTATCTAGATCAAATAGGGTCAAATTGGAAAAGATTATCACCACTATTGGTTCACACAATTTTTGTTTCCAATAGAGTAATAAACTGCATTTTGATGCATCTTTATCTTTAAAATGGTTTAGAGAAGATATTGTCTAAACTTCTTTCTCTTTGTCTATGACCTTAAATGACATTCCTTGAGAAGTAATTTGTTCCTTTTAATTCATTGAAGAAATACAGAATACTGTCCAACACACATTATTCTTTATCCCACTTGAATATTCTTTCACTTTATATAGAACAGCACACCATGGGCCAAAGATGTGATTTGTGTTGGAGTACCCAAAACCTTGGAGATGAGCACATTCACTCTGATTTCGTATAAATGTTAGGAATGTTGTACCAGAACTATCCGGAATATTGGAAAAGATGGAAAATACATCATTGTCTAGGTTTGATCAGTTTGTAACCTTGTAAGTCTTAACTTTAACGGAGGCTTAAATTCATTCTTGTTTGATCAAGAGCAACTTTATAGCTTTGGAAAGAATGACATCCATACAACACATAATCACTTAGAAGATTCTGTAGATACTTGACCATAAGTCTCTAGTCTTGCCAAAAAGCATTAAAACATTGCAAGCTAGAATGATTCTCAAACTTTGGTATTTCAGCTAGAGAAAATTGAAGGAGCCATTGATTACTAAGCAAGCAGAAACTGAAATGATTGCTAACCATTCTGAAACATATACAAATGCTAACCATTTTATAAGTATTTTTCCTAACCATTTTTATGGTGTGTGCTCAATGCTGTTGCAGAGATTATGTATTATGTCCAATTTGCCAAAAACAATTGAACCTGCTATTCTGGATAAATTTTGATGCCATTGTGGAATAGTTTGTTCCTTGTGGTTATATCATTGTTCTCATTTTCTGCATAATTTGAATTAAATAATTTCTTATGAATGCCGTATAAGCTAATTCATGTGTTATGAGTGTTTGCCAGATATCTGAGCAAACAGCAGCTGCCTGAAAGGATGCTGTTGATGCAAAGAGACATCTATGGTAAAGAACAGACTGTAGCTTTTGAAGAGGATGAAGAATGTTGTAGTGGCTCTGAAGAAAAGTCTAGGGACAAAGTGATGCAGAAAACATTTGAGGGCAAAAGAACTCCAGTTCATATTAAGAATCTTCGTGTTATTAGCTTAGGTACTTTTCAAACTCTAAATGCTACTGCAGTCATTGCTAGATTGTAATTTCAACTGATTATCTTGCAAATTTTAAAAAATGCACACTTATTTGTGGCAAATTATACACAACCAAGCTCAATGCCTTGAAGCAACTCTTTTCAATCTCTGAACATCTGTGCTTTCGTTCTTTGAAAATCTGTAATTGTGCTTCTGAACTTGGTGTCTTACAGGAAGGATTGTGTGTGATTCAGACCATTTCCATAACAAACAATATATCTGGCCTGAAGGATATTCTGCATTCAGGAGGTTTATCTCCATGAGAGGTAAATCCTTTTTTCTGCATAAAATTTTTGATGTGGTGTTAATTCTGATTTGTCATTACACATCATTTTTTTTTCTGCTTTCATATCTCTATTTAGCTTTCATAGCCTGCTTTCACATAAAATAGTGCAGATCCTAAACCATCTGTCTTCTTATGGTGCAGATCCAAGTTCAATGACTTCATATAAAATGGAAGTTCTCAGGAATCCTAAATTAAAAACTCGGCCTCTGTTCAGGGTAACATTAGATGATGGGGAACAGGTAGTTCAAGTTCTTTCTAATTGGAACTCCAATTTGTTTCCTCTTGCTTTGAGCTTATAGTGACCTAAATCTTAAGAAGGGTAGTGCATAATCTTGTAGATGTTAATTTTTGCTACATGCACTAGAAGGTAGTGATATTTGTGAAATGTGCTTTTAGTAGGTGTTAAATTTGATTATACTCTTATTCACTTTAATGCAGGGCTTAGTTTTAATTATCTAACCTGAAGAGTTAAGGTGAATCAGTTTCATCTAGCAGGTTTTATTAGAACACTGGTTAATTATTCAGAGAGAAGTAAATTGACTGCTGCTATCTGGGAGTAAACATATTGCAGAAACATGGCATTTTCTGTGCTAATCAATATGTAGTAATGAATATTTTATAGAAAACTGGCATTGTTGTATATTCTTGTAAGTTATCTTTCTCCATATTGGAAAACAAATGGTATATAAAATACTTGCTCTTGATGGTATAGTCCAGTTTGCTTTATTAAAAAAATAATGCTATGGGAAGTGGAAAACAAGTTTGTTGTAGTTAAATGTGATTACTGGTGTTTGACACTAGTCTGACACTAAGATTGGCAGTCAGATTCTGCAAATGATCCAAACAAGACAATATAATTATAACTAAAGCCATTGTAAAGATTTTATGGGTCAACTCAACTTTGTTGTTTATCTAGTTCCTTTGCCTTTCCTTCTCAGTGGGCTGGAAGTATTCCAAAGACTGCAGTGTAAATGAAACTTTTATTAACTATAAATCTATGGGATCAACCTCAATGTCCTACTTCTGAACTTAGTTCATGCTACCTTGTGTCTGATGTTGTTAGCCACCACTTCTTAGGCACCTGTAGAGGTTTGACAGCTTAAACACATGCCTAGTTATGCATCTTGGTGCCTAGCGAACATGGTACCTACAATCACACGTCCTAGTTATGCATCTTGGTGCCTAGCGAACATGGTACCTACAATCAAACTTCTAGTATAATCTTGCTTTCTAAGTTCCAAATTAATCTGACTATCCTGATTTTCTCGAGTGTTCATTGAGCTCATGTGAAGCCTCATTTCTAACTGGGTTTGGTTACACTGGCATGATTAGACTTGTGACTTTAGATAGCAACCTTACCATCTAATCACATGGCGCGATCTTTAGGTCAAACGTGTGGATAATTCTATCTTTACATTGGATAACAAAGTCTTAAACCTATATGTTTGTACCACTAGAGTTCCAGCTTTAATCAGCTACTCATTTACTAAAGTAGTTTTACACTTTAGTATGAGCTTTTGGGTCCTATCCAGATTCGCAGGAGTCCATGGAGGAAATGCAAACACATGGAGAAGTTATCCATATCTATGTGCTAACTGACATTGAAATTTGTCTTATATCAAAATGAAGTATGAAACATTGTACTTGAACACTGCTGTGAAATGCCCATGGGGATCAAATTTATCTTGTTTCATTTAGGTAAAATTATTGTATGATTTGAAATAAATGTTCTCTCCATATTATGTGCTGTTCTTCAAATTCCATTCTTGCTTCTAATTGTCAGATTGATGGGCCCACTCCAGATGCTTGTTGGCAGCAAATTTATGGTAGAATAAAGGACAGCCTACATGATAGTCTTTATGCTCAAGTAGAAGGATGTGATCTTCAGAAGTCTGGTTCATACATGTTTGGCTTCTCAAATCAAAAAATCTTGCAGCTTATTCAGGCATGTTGCTGAATCTGCATATTGAGTATCAATTTTTGAGTTTTCTTTATGACCTTTTTACATAATTTTGACCTGACTTGGTCAATTAGTTGGTTATGATCTGCTGTCTTTTCATTTCTGTTTGGTTTGGAATTAGTTTCATTAATACGGTTGGTAAACAGTTATTTTTGCATTATTATCATATTTTTGACAATGAAAACCTTCTTTTTTCATGTTCTTGTTATGCTTTTTCAGATTGTCTCTTCATTTTGATTTTAGATCTTGATGGTATTTTACTTCCAAATTTCTTTACATTGAAGGTTTTCAATTGTGGTCTGTTTTGTGGATGAGATGAAACCTCATTAATTGGTGATTATGTTGTTTCTGTGCAACTTCTTTGTGTTTGAATTTGGAAAATGAGCCTCTTGATCTATTGACCAGACTTAACATGATTAGATATACTTGGCTTTATATGGCTGCTCTTAAATGTTATAGCCTACTTCCATTACTGCCTGATAAAACCATATTAGTCCTTATACATACGATGATTGTTGAAAATGAGAAGGAAATAGAAAGTGATTAGAAGTAAGGTATGGTTGCATGTAAAATTGAAATATTTTTTGAGGTTCTACTCTTGAGAATTTTTTCTAGGTGGTGGGAGCTGTAGAGATAGGTTTGTTTTGGCACAAGAAGTAGATATACAGCTTTTACAGTCAAAAGAATTACAGATATGCCTTTTATGGGCAATTGGAGGTGTCAGGAGCACCAACTACCATTAGTCTGAGCATCAATTTTGTGACTTTATTTTTTATCTGATCCAATTTAGGATATTGGACGTAAGCCCAAACATTGACATGTTCTTTTTTTTTTTTTTTGTTTTTGTCATATAGCATGATAGCCTTAAAAGAACCTTTTGGTAAAAGAAGAGGATGCTGGTCTGTTCCACCCTCTGAATTACGTGTAAAAGTTGTTAGATCAGCATATCTGTCCTACATAAGTCAGCTCAATTTTGAGACCTAACTGCTCTATTGCCATCTTGTCTCTGTCTCTGTTTCTATTGCATTATATATGATTTGAGTCTTAACTGTTGTTGACAGGGGTTGACAAATTCAAAATCATCATCAAAGAACTTCCGAAGTTGTCAGGATCTACCTGTAGGTTACAGAGCTGTTCATGTTGAATGGAAAGATCTTGATAAGTGCAGTGTTTGTCACATGGATGAGGTACAGTTTCGAAATATCTGAGTAGTTTGCTTTGTAGTTAATGATGAATTGATGATTCTGAGAACTATAATTTTATTAATCTCTTTATTTTCTTTTACGGTTCCTTGGGATTCAAATTTGTGCTCATTACATTTTTAGCAGCTGCCATCTGGACTTGCAAATTTATGGCTTTGGTTTTCTACCAGCATTAATAAGCTTTAATCTTCTTCTTTTAGGAATACGAAGACAATTTATTCCTGCAGTGTGAGAAGTGTCGTTTGATGGTGAGCATTGTTATTGTTCAATTTCAAAAGCTCGTATTTTATCTAACTACTGACTACAAAATGTTCTCAGGTCCATGCTAGGTGCTATGGTGAACTTGAGCCTTCAGATGGAATGCTCTGGCTTTGCAACTTATGCAGGCCTGGAGCACCTGAATATGCTCCACCTTGTTGTCTCTGTCCTGTTATTGGTAATGATTTTTTCAGTTTAAATCCTTGAATTGCCTTGAATTAGCAGACATTTATGGTGCATGTAGCAGTCAACTGACTCTGTCAGTTATAGGTGGTGTTATGAAACCTACGACAGATGGGCGCTGGGCTCACTTGGCTTGTGCCATGTGGATTCCTGGTCTGTATTTAATGGAAGATATAATTTTTTTGAAAGCTGTTATTTTACGCTGTTCCTTGATCTTAACAAAATTCCCCTGCAGAAACTTGCTTATTGGACGTGACGAGGATGGAGCCTATTGATGGTTTAAGCAGAATTAATAGGGTTTTTCCTTTTAAACTTTTCATTCTTTCCATCTTGTGATTCTGTAATGTTGACTCTTTAAAAATGAAATGGAAAAAGCCATGTCATTTAGAAAATACACTTCTTTGAATATGCTTACAATCAAGGTATTAAATTTCGGGTTAGGGATTGGTTTCGGTCATTTTGGCGAGCCTTAAAAATACTAAATTTGCGAAACGGTTTTTGAAGTTGTTTTGTTTGTGGTCTCAGCCGAAACTGATGTGTTTTTGGCTGAAACTTAAAACCTTGCTTACAATTATTCTGTAAATATCGTATATCATTAACCATTCTATTATTTGATATGGCCAGGATAGATGGAAACTTTTGTGTAGCATTTGTGGCGTCTCCTATGGAGCTTGCATTCAGGTCTGTTTTGAATTCTTATCTTACAATATTTCCTTCATTTACATGTATAGTTCATTTGTGCTCATTTTGGCTAAAGTTTTGTACTCCACGTTTTGTTTAGCTCTATACAGTAAGTGTTTGATAGTTTCTAGTATTTGCCTTTTCTGACAGTGCTCTAATAAGACATGCCGTGTGGCATATCACCCTCTTTGTGCTCGTGCTGCTGGTCTTTGTGTGGAGGTACTTCCATCTCTTTGGCTTCCTTTTCTATTTTGTTGTTCTCAGAATTAGCTAACCACTCTTTTCCTTGAATCAGTTTCCATGGTTTTAATTGGTTATATTTCTTTCTGAAAACCCTTTGGTTTTGATATGAAGCTTGAAGATGAGCATAATCTTCTTATGTCATTGGATGAAGATGATGACCAATGTATTCGTCTGCTTTCATTTTGCAAGAAGCATAGTCAGCCATCTACTAAAACTACAGCTAGTGGTGAAAGCAGTATCTTGGTCTCCCAAAGTGTCACAGATTTTACAACTACAGAAAGCCCATCTAGGTGTGCAAGAAGTGGTTAGTACTTGGAAACTTCTTTCTTGCTTTTATTGTTTAATGATTTTTTTTGAACTTCTTGCCCCTCTGATTACATGAGGCAAATTTCCTTCCATTGCAAGTTTTTATCTCACTTTCTTAGCAGCATCTATCCACTTGGATGCTTTCTGTTCATAGTAATAATTCTTGAGGGTGAGACCTGCTTGTCCCTGCATAATTGTTGTCTTCTTTGATTTCTTTTTTTCTGTGATTATCATTCATAAGAGCTAGCTTGTTAAGATCTATTTCTTCTGGCCTTTTTGTTACTTGAAATCATGATATCTCTTTCACTTTTTCTGTAGAGCCTTATAAGTTTATTAGGAAGAGAGTTCAGAAAGATTCTCAGACCTGTTCTGCTGCAACTGTGAAGCGATATTTTTTGGAGAACACACCTTTTCTGGTTACTGGTTATCGCCAGAATGGAATTGGTTGTTTATCTTCCCATGAATCAGCTCAGACTGTTGGTTTGTTTGCTGATGCAAAACCAAGAATTACTGCATCAGAATCTTTTATCACAATGGCTGAGAAGTATGAAAATATGAAGGAGACATTCAGAAAAAGACTAACATTTGGTGAGCATCTATGGTTTAGCAAATTGTTTTATTAATGCAGTTTGATGACTCTGATCACTGATACTTATTGGCTTACTGCTACTACTTGCTAGTGCACATCAGCAGCATGGTTGATTGTGAATTATTTATATAAAATATATTGCCATTACATACATAATGTGGCAATATTTATGTGAAAACCAGTAGTCTTGTTCTTGTATATTTTAACTTCTAGTAAGAATAGGCTTTTTCTTTTGCTTCTATAACTAAAATATATGTGTGATGCAACTTCTTATGTTTTACTGCTACTTGAGAATCCATTTCAAATTGCTTAAAGTTGCCAAATAACACCTAAATAAGGCCATTGACAAGTGTTGCATTCATTTGCATTGGTTAATGATTATGTTCATTTATCAAGACTGTTGTACCTTTGAGCTGCATCTGCAGTTCAGATCAAGTCACCAACTTCATATCTTGAGTAACACTGGTTTTGTAGTTGTCAAGCATTGAAACTTCCTACTAATGACTATGGTGTGTTATAATGAAATATTGGTACTTTTATGGCTCATGTTTCTGTCAAAGTTGATTGTCGATGGTACTGATTAAGTTTGCAACAAATTGGCTAATGCTTGCTGCAGTCGAATGATTCAGCTATTTTCCTATCATCTCCCTGGCTAAGGTTGATCGCCATAATTGTCTCACTTAGGTTTACTATAATGACTTATCCTACTTATTTTTGCGTCCGAGGCTTGACAATGGTTTCACCCATCCTCTAATTTTTTCGTTAGTAATAGGGAATATTAACTATTGAGGAAGTCAAAAATATACTTTACCTATGTGGTAAATATAGTCGAGAAAATATATTTAGCTTAAGTTTCTATTTTTAATGGTTGAATTGGTAAATTTGTGGTAGGATACCACAAACTTGCAGTATGGCTTACATTACTCTTCTCAATGCATGATTCAGATAGTTTTAGATGGGGCATATTTCAACAGTTAGTCACGAAGTCAGGCATATTGTTTGTCCCAATTTGTACCATTGAGTATTTCCTTGTTATCTGTTGCTTAAATTAATGATTGTGATATACATTGGTAACAGTGTGTTGCCTTTGTTGTACTCCTACTATAAATATGCTGGTTATCGACATTGTTTTGGTCAGTAGCATAATTTCAGGAATGACATGTTTACAGTAACTTTTTGACATTTAATTTTTTCTGTCACTGATTTGGTGAAAATAAAAGTATTGGCGAAGAAGATAGGTCCAGAAAAGGATAGACTAATTTATGTGTGAAATGTGCAGGGAAATCAAGAATTCATGGTTTTGGTGTTTTTGCAAAGCTTGCACACAAGGCAGGAGACATGGTAGGCTGATTCTAACTAATTAAACTTCTTTCAATGTCAATTAAATTGCATTTAATACCCGTGCTGAATATGGTGTAGGTTATTGAGTATACAGGAGAGCTTGTGAGGTCACCAGTAGCAGACATAAGGGAGCATACTGTATACAATGCATTAATAGTGAGTTACCTGACCTGGGTTGCTTCTGATTGCAGTTTAAATTTCAGTTAAGCTAATTGGTTTTCTTCATATTCACGTTTATATTATCTTTTTAAGATAATCATTCAGTTAAAAATTGATTGTGTTGGCATACTGAATGAGTTAACTACAGCCACAACATAATTGAGGAACTTTATTTTCTCTATTATTACTCGTCTTATAGCAAATAAATACTGACAGGTAAACCAAAATCTGGGTAAGGAACTTTGCTCTTCGAGGGCGCAACCCCAGTCAAAAAGTTTTTTGGCAGCCCAATGAAAACCGATCACTTGTACAAGTGGGCCCCAGCAGATACTTTATTCAATTTTTTTCAAGAGTTTGCTCATAATCCCCCAAATTTATATACATAAATTAAGCATTTATCCTGATTTCAAGGGTTTTATGTGCAAAACCTCAAAAAGAATCAAATAAAAAATTATCTGGTGGGGCCCACTTGTACATGTGGCTATTTTTCATTGGCTGCAAAAAAATTTTTGCCAAGGGTCGGGACCTAGGTTGCGCCCGCCCTTTCAATATCTAGTGGTCATTCCAAGGATCACGTTTGCTAGTTTTCTCGGGAAAAAAGAGTCTTGTTACAATCATATAATATTGGGATTCTTATAATAAACCCCCGATATTTGCCTTAGTTGCAAATAATTTGCTAGTTTCAACTTAATTACATCTGCCCCTTGTTAACAAATAACCCCATGGGGCTGCTCTCTGTTGTAGTTAGTAGCTAATCATGGCTGGTAAAAAGACTCAAATGTCATGAGCTTTTCATGAACCTAAGTCCAGAATTAGGTTATCTTTCCTTTATTTCCTCAAATTTTGTTGACTATTGATTACTACAGGAGCCATAATTAGCCTCCCATCAGTGCAAAAGCATTGATTTTGTCCTCTAATCTCATCTTGGAGCATTGATGATACTCTTTCAATGACATTTTGTCAGTTAAAAGATTACCTAATAGGTTTTAATAACAAATAGAATTTTTTCGATAAAACAAAATCAATTCAATTTACCAATCTATATTCAAAATCAATTCATAATCAATCATAAGTGTAAGTAAGTAAATTAAGTAATAAAGGAATAGAGTGCATCACGATTTTTACGTGATTTAGAAATCATTCGTTTCTATTTTACGGCTCTTGTCTCGATCTTAAGTACTTTAATATTTCACTAGTGTGTCAATTCGTCAATGAAGCTAACCTTGTATAATTTCTATTACTCCAATTAGTAAAATACATTTTCAATTTAGATTAGAGTCTCTCAATCACTCCAAACAATTTTGGGATAGATTACAAGTGGATAATGAAAATAAATGATATAATTTTAGTTCATACAAATTTTTTTCGAAATTGAAGAAAAAGACAACGAAAATTTGTTTGAGATTGAAAGTTTAGATTTCAATAATAGTTAGAGAGTAGAAAGGGACTTTAATCACTTTTCTCAAAAATTAGAAAATACAAATATTGTTTATAGAAGCACTTGCAATTTTATTTATACATTTAGAATTGAATTTAGCTGTTAAGAATGAAATCATATGACTTGTTTTGTTCCAACGGTTGAAAAATTAATTGTTAGTCGCATAGAAAACTTGAATCAGATGTCTGTTTCAGATAATCAGGTGTTTAATTTTAGTTTATTAGTACTGACCCAAAGCTTTACCGGGCATCCGGCTCTAGCTAATAAGTCAAAATCTGACTCGTCAGCCATACATTCGATCCTACCTATAATTGAAATTTGAATTTTTAGTTTGATTCAACTGAGCATTTGATTTAGAGGCAAATATTAGGTTTATATAGAAAAGTTTTGTTAAAAGCTTTTTGCAAAACTTTACGTGATATTGAATACTAAACTATTAATGTCAGACAAGTTTTTAACTTGATTAAAAAACAAAAAAGTTAGATTTAGTTGAAGCCGATTTTTTGAGTTGTTTTGGCTTTATTTGCTTTGTCCATAAATTTCAAAATTGTTGTGCACGCTTCTAAGTCTTGAGTCATTTTTTTATTTCACCAAGTCACACTTGTTTATTTACCATTGCGTTTCTTCTTTTCTTTTAAACTTTAGAACATTTTGTTGAGATTTTTAAGTATTTTTTAATTAAATACAACTCAAGTAGGTCATGAAATATCGTTTATTCATCATCAAAAATAGGAGGGATAATAATTTTTTTTTATTATGATGACAAACTCAAAATATAAAATATTTAAAACTTAAACACGCTTTTAAAAGTTTTAAAATCAAATTTTGATAAATGATTTTTTGTATCTAATATAAAACATTTGCATCAAAAAATATAAAAATATGTAATGTTTAGTTTTTTTCTCATTGTACAACTCAAATAGAGTTTTGTTAATAATTAGTCAAATACAAATTATATTCAATATGTAATAGATCGTGTTAATGATCTTCGCCCAAAAATACTTTGGTAACGAATATTTGTTAAGTATGATTTTTGTCATCTTTTGAAAAAATTTATTCTTCCTTTTAACATTTTATTTTATTATGAAGTGTGAGGAGTCCAAAAGTTATGCTTAATATTATTTTTAATGCAAAATTTTTCGAATGAATAATTTTCAAATTTTCTTCTGTGATCACTTTTAATTTTGAAAATAAAATAATTCTTTTTATTTTAAACTCGTTTTGTCAGACTAACAAAAACATTACTTTTATTTGTAAGGAATATAATCTATGTAAATTTTGAAAAGTTGTTATCAATTACGAAAACATAGTTTTTATTTCATAGATTTGTAATTTCAACGAGTTTAAATAAGTTTAGATTTAATAGTTGAAGCGGTCTTATGCTTGATACCATCTTCTTGGATTTGTATGAATACTTGATTTCTCATTTGATATATATTACATACTTGATATTTAATGAAATTATCTTTGGATAATTTTTTCACAAGTTCTTTCTACTTGATTTTAGTAATTATATTTATATGTATGTCCAAATTGTATATGTTAAAACCATTCATAGTTTTTATAAGTTACAAAATACTGTTTAACATTAATGTCATCTTAATCAATAGTATAAATATTTTTATCACGATAATTAATAAAGACAATATTTTTGCTATTATTGTACTTAAGTATGCAATGATTAGGTTTAAATAAAATATAAAAATTTTTATTATATAAATGACTAATAAACAACAAGTTATAATTAAGTTCTTCAACTAGAAGTATACTTTTAATGTCACATGTATCAATAATTTTACTTTTACCATTATCTATAGATATAACAAATATGCCATCTTTGTTTATTAATTTTTTGAATATGAATGAATTCTTTATCATGTATCTTGAACATTCACTTTTAAAAAATTATTTCTTATTTTTCTTCTTTTGAGTATAAATATAACACATAAAAATTGGGTAGGTGCCTATTTTCAATTATGGACTCTCAAGATTAGGAAAAAGAGTATGTAAAAAGATATAAATGCAAATGATCATACAAGTAATATGAAATAAAGTTATGTATCTCTATTATATTAGTTAGAGAATGACCATGAAGTATAGTTAATAAAAGCATATGAGTCATTTCTATCTATTCAAACCATGATCATATTAGAGAGGTTTTAAGGACCCAAACTAATTTGGATTTTTTGGCTCTTGGGTTTGTCCTCTTAGATGCCCATATTTACTTAAGAAAAGAATTTCTCTTAATTGAATAATTAAAGCAGATATGTGCTCTGTTACAATAAGTACAAATTAAATAAGAATCAATTGTAATTGAAGTCTTTATAAAAGTAGTTTTAATATCCTTAAAGTTAGATGTTAAAATAAAGTTTAAATTGAATTATTCAAAACATTTTTTTGACTTATAAGAATCATGTTTAAGATAATATTTTTATGAAAAAAAATTTATAAAGATTTTCTCAAGTGATTTTTCTCATTTTTAAATATGGTAAGGTCATTATGACATTTACAAGTAATTTTAAAAAATTTTAAAATGTCATACTGTAGTTGAAATGCATCAATATTTTTTTGCAACTATAAGTGTTTCTTAGAAGATTTCAAAACATTAAAATTATTCTCAAGTTTGGATAATTTATTTCTCAATGAAGTATCCTTGAGATTCAACTTTTTATATTTTAAAAATAATTCTTTAAAGGCTTCTCATAATTTTGTAAAAGATAAGTCATATACTTTATTTTCATTTGCCATGAAATATAAGTTACAATCTCATCATTGGATGAGATATCATTACTCTCTTTTTCGGAGTGATCCTGTATTATTACCATTGTTTTTTCCTTTTTTAATTTTAAACTTTTTGAATTGTGTGTTGAGAGGGTAATTTGCCTTCATGTGATTCGATTTTTTGCATATGAAACATAGGGGTATATCTTTTTCTTTCATAATTGGGTTACGTCTTTTACCTTTTCTTAGCTTTTTTGTCATGTGCTTCTTTTCGAAAGATTTCTTGCAATTTCTTATTAGAAATATCATATCTTAATTACTATCATCTTCTTTTTCTTTACTTGATTTTTTGCCTTTGAAAATAATATTTGTTTTTGTCTTCGTTGTTTTTTTGAATTCGTTTTTTCATTATCATTTCGTGGGTGATTAGGAGCTCTTCCAAAAGTAGTAGTATTGAAAATTTTGGATTCTTGTATTGTCGTCACTTTTGGATTTTAAATTCAAGAAAACAAAACTAATTCAATACACCAATAATGATTTAAAACCAATTCATAATCAATTGTAAGTATAAGCAAATAAATTTTAAAAAAAATAGATTGCATTACGATTTTTATATGATTCGAAAATCAACCGTTTCTATTTCATAATCTTTATCTCAATCTTGAAAACTTTAATACTCCATTAGTGTGTTGTTTTGTCGGTGAAATTAATCCTGTATAATTTCTTTTGCTCCAACCAATAAGATACGTCTTTAATCTAGAGTAAAGTCTTTTAAACATTCCAAATAATTCTAAAGTGGATTATAAGTGAAAAATAAAAATAAATGATACAACTTTAACTTACATAAAGTTTTCTTGAGATTAAATGAAAGGGTAATGAAAACTTATTTAAGATTGAAAATTTAGAGTTCAAAAATGGTTAGAGAGTAAAAAAGAATTTTGATCACTTTTATTAAAGATTAGAAAATGCAGCGTTCGTTTTAGATAATTGGGTGTCCGTTTTGGTTTATAAGTACTAGCTTAAAATTCTACCGGACGTTCAATTTCCAGCTGTACGTTTGCTTTTGTCAAAACCAGAATCTCAGCTAGATGCCTGATTTTCAATCGAGCGTTTTGTTCTAGTTAATAAGTTAGAACTTGACTTGTCAACCGGACGTTCAGTACTGTCTTTGATTGAAATTTGAATTTTCAGTCTGATTTAATCAAGCGTCCGGTTCAGAGGTAGACATTCGGTTTATATAGAAAAGCTCTATTAAAAACTTTTTATAGAATTCTATGCAATATTGAATATTAAACTATTCATATCAAATAAGTTTTCGACTCGATTAAAAATAAAAAAAAATTAGACATAGTCGAAGCCGATTTCTTAAGTTATCTTGTTCTTGTTTATGTCATTCGTGAATATTAAAGTTGTAGATATCTCCAAGCCGTCTTGAGTTATCTTTTTATCTCATCAAGCCACATTCGTCTATCTACCATTGCGTTTTTCTTTTTTTTTAAGTTTTAGAATGTTTTTTCTGAGATTTTTAATTATTTTTTGGTTAAATACAATTCAAATAGATTATGATATATCGTTTGTTTATTATCAAAACTAAGAGAGATAATATGAGAGAATTTAGTTTCATCTCCATGATTATTTCTATTAAAAGATCTTGTCATGTAGGAGTTAATACTTGCAAGAAAACTATGACCTGTCTTCTCAATAAAAGTAAGAACAGGCTATGTATGACCTAATTGCAAAATATTTAGAAACAATTATGAAAGTGACTTTAACATAAAGAAAATATCACAATCTTTGTTTTTCAAATCATTTTCAGTTCAAATGATAAATAATTTCATATAAATGGGAAACATTTGGAGATCATGTTGATGATATTGTAACAATTTTTGGTTCAACAAGGATATTCTATTATTTTACATTAATTTCTAGAAACAATGGCAGGATATTTTGTCTAGCAGTTTTTATGCAAAAGTTTGACTTTGTGTGGGTTGGGTCAAAACAATGCATTTATAGATATCCTACCAATTAGGAATGTTGATGTCACACTTATATAAACCAGAACCTGGCTTGTACTTCTCCTGATTAGATCCGGTCCTGAGCTTGAGGCTGATTTTGCCAAGACTAACAACTCGGGCCTGGACCTGAAAAATCTTCTTTGATAACATTTTTTACAGTTCATGGTTAGTCTCTAAAGAAGCAAACTGAAAAGGAATAAGCCACAAAGAAAGTTTAGTGAAGGTAGACAAAAAGAAAAAGGAAAAAAAGGTGATGAAGGAGACAATTGGCAAATTTGAGTAAGGAGTTTGGATAAGAAAAACAGAAATAGTTCGAGATGGGAGTTGATGGAAGAGAAGTGAGGGTGATATTGGGAAGAAAGTAACTGGAAGGGGAGAAGGAGAGAGATAAATTTTGGGATTGTTTCAAAAATAAATAAAGAAAGAGCAGACATGACTCATTGGAGTATTGGGTTGTTAGTTTGCCTTCTAACATCTAGGGGTAGAATGTTCATGATTCACTAGAATAGTGTAGCTTTTGGATTCAGTTTGATGATAAAATGAATATGTATGGTTTTGATGCAGCGGGAGCTATTTTGGAATGAACTGAGATGTTGGAAGCTCCCGCTAGAGGTCACCGTCGCTTTGCCGGCCAAAATCGCCCTTGGATCTTCGCTCATACATGCACGGTGGAGGCTGATTGAGGAAATTGCAAACCATTCCTGGGTTCTCGCAGATCGCGCCTAGGTTCGTGTGAATTCCGTTGTCGCTGTTGTTTGGCAGCCAGATCTGAGGTTGTCAGTGGTCGCTGAGCTCCTCCTGATGTCTCTGTCGTCCTTCCAAATCTGGATCTTCAAGATCTGGTGTCTTAGGTTGCAGATTGATGCGATCTGTGGACCTAGAGTTTTGTGCAACCAAATTTGCTCAATCTGGGTATTGTCAGGTGTCGTCCGCCTTGCCTCGCCGGAATCAGAATTGCCACTCTCGTGCAGATCGTCCCTCAGGTTTAGTTGTCTTCCTATGGGTTTGGGTCTTTCTCGAGTAGTCAATGCAGCTACCATCTGCATTAGGTTACGAAGAGTTTCGTTGAACTCGTTAAGCCATTGCTCGATTTTTTTGAGCCGTCGTTCATGGTTGACAGTCTGTTGCCCACTAGAACCATCTTCAACCATCATATTGAGGTGAAAATCCTTATTCTGATACCAACTTTAGTGTAGTGGAAGTTGTTTCGTAATGAAACGGGATACCTGTAAGTTCGCAAGAGTCTCTTCGGGACTGAGACCTAAAAGAGTCTTAGTAAAAGTAATTATATTGAATAATTTCCCACTAGCCATAACGATAAGTCTTTAAATAGGGTTTGTAAGGCCCAATAAAGGAGACAATAAGATTAGGAATTAAAGAGAGCAATTCTTAGGCAACTAGAAAAAATTCTAAGATAATTTAAAGTAGTGAACTAATATTGATGTGCTACATTAGGTTTTATGTAGCGGCAATTGTTAAGCTGTAGAGCAATTTGTTCAAGGGTGTTGATTGTGAACTCTTAAAACATCTTGTGTTGCCCATATTTTGATTTCTTCTCTTTAGCTGCTTGGAGATTCTGGTATGGTTAACTATGTTTGGTAAATTTTTTTGTTTATAACTATAAACTTTCATTATGATAATTGTGGTTTAAATTTCTTATTTGTTTTTTACTAAGTTTGGTTCTACTTCTGATTTTTTGTATTTTTAGTCATTGTCTAGGTTCTTTTATTGAAAAGCTGAGGTATGGGATTGAAACTAGGTGAAAATATTAATGCCTATGCTTTTGTTGTTTTGATCAATGCTGTTGAAGAACTGAAAACTGGGCTGGATGTTGAACGATATTGTTGTCCATTCTCATTTGATCCTGACCAATGATTCAATATGTTGGACTAAATTATCACGAATAAGCTGAATCTGAGGAATATGTAGTTGACACTTATCCTCACTCTAGAACTATTATAGATGGCAAATTTATGTTAAGAGTAGATCATGTATGATGATACTTAACAAATAACCTCACACATTGGATATCTATACTTGAATTAGATTTTTGTGATTGCCACCTAAATTTATCAATAACCGATTGATAATATTTTCATTACATGTTACTTCTGGGATTCCATGGATTATAATAACAATGTTATTTGCTAAGAACAAAAATGAAGATGAGTTCTAACTGACTTCCTTCTGCAGGGGGCTGGAACATACATGTTCAGAATTGATGATGAACGTGTTGTTGATGCTACCAGGGCTGGAAGTATTGCTCATTTGATCAACCATTCATGTGAAGTAAGAAAATACACAAGAAACTTCTAAACTGTTTGTTACTATGTAGTTGAAGTGCTAGATTTTAAATTGCTGATAGTTTTTGCTTTATGCTTATTTGCATACTAGCCATTCTAAACCTTATATTTGCATCAGTTATATGGCAAGCCAATTATGGACTTGTTCACGTCAGTAATTACAAAATGAAAATCCATCGATGCTTCTGTCCTTGTCCATACAATTAATTGATAATCGAATATCAAAATTTTCAGAAAATATTGTTGTGGAATAAAACTTGAATTTTGCTTATATTTCTGTCTATTTCTCTTTAAATTTTCTCTGGTAAAAAAAATCACATTTTCCTTGCTCCTGAATTTAAACTTTATTTATCTAAGATAAAAAAATGTGATAGTAGCTGCTGGAACATTAATGTTCTGAAGAAAGATAATTTTGAATCCTTTTTCACCCTTCTGTTCATTTGACTGTGAGATGCAGGTGATCTAATCTTGCTCTGTATTTTATTGTTTGTGTTGTAATTAATCTGTTTAATGATAGGTGGACCTATACTTTGTATGATTGATTTGGAAATGTATTATAAATATCAATAAATATTCGTTTTGCTGTGTGTTTTTGTTTACCATTATTGTGCAGGCAATTTCCACATGCCTTGTAGGGAAACATTTAGTGTTTGATCTTACAGTGACCTATATGAACATGAGAGGAAAATCCACTTTCTGTTATGAGAAATGAAGTGAATAAGATTGTTTGGATGCATTAAGAACTAAGTCAATAAATTTTGTTGAATACCAACAATCTGAAAGAAAAAAAAAGTTTGTTATTAGAAGGTATGATGGTTGATGAATAGATTGATATGTAAAAGTTCTCATGGCTCTATAGGCCCAATATATGACCAAAAAGGGCGTGAGTTATTCAGTTTGGTCATAAAGAAGCCAGTAATGGATTTCAAGGCAAACATGGCAGGATTATGGTGGATAAGGCTGGTTTGTTGGCGGGGCGGGAAGTCATCTGAGTGTAGGAATTGTTTATGGGGTCATTTCTTCTTGTCTTTCTTCCTATTCTATAATTGTATAAGATCTCATCATAACACAATAGACCTATTAAGGTGAATTATAAGAAACTCTAGATCTACAAATTAATTCAAGCATTCTGCCCTTTTTGTAATCCTCTAAAACAAGCAATGATGGAACCAGTTGACTTGCAAAAGAAGCCATCAGTTAACTTTCAATCACATGGAAACATGATTAAACCTCAACAGATTCAGAAAGACTCATCTAAACCCAGAGCCAGCTCTTATAGGTTTGACCTATGTTTGACCCCTGATAATTACTTAATCAGACAAAACTTTGGACTACAAAAATGTCAAACTCAAAATTATCTTCAAAACAGATACTCATGTGCCTCTGGACAGATATAACACAAATTATGCCTTTTCAGCTCCTGTCAAATAGTCTGGGTTCAACTTGAACATGTCTCATCCTGTATTGACTTCCCAAATCACTTATTGGGTGATCATAGTGACTGTTTATGCTCAGTTACCACAAACATGTGCTATATCCAGGTGTTGCCCACCTGCATCACTTGTTGGGTGGTCGGAGTAATTGCACTGAACTGCATGGCATCTGATAAACACTAAAATGCTCCTTATTCAGGATTTGGGGAATCTGTGATCCTTGCAACAGTAGATTAGCATAGCAACAATACCTTTTCTGAGAAGATTTTTACACTTTGGATTGTGCATTCAATACCTGCTTCACCTCAGGATTTGTCTCTGCACTTCTGACCCTTCCTCTATTTTCTTCTTTTGTGCTCAGCTGAGAGCATCATTGTAAACCGAAACTACAGAATTGCTTAACAATTAGTTGCTTCATGATAGTTATGTTAGGATGGCTAAACTCCACAATTTCAAAAAGAAGCATGCCTTTTTTTCACTTGTCTCTATTATGGTCAAGTGAAGACTTGGTTTGTAATTTTTTGTTTGTGAGAGTAAATATAGGACAATGCACTGAAGGTTCTAAGTTTATCTCACCCTAGTCAAGTATTATTGCCTTTTCAATTTGAAACTTGCAACCATGGCCTAATGTTATGGCCTTAAATACCCAAAGGATATTTAGAGAAATTGCTTAGAGTTTATTCTTCCACTAATTTTTGGGATTCTTTTTTGGAGGCATCCCTTCTTTTGGTCATTACCTAGATAAGATTTAACTTTATTTTTTTCATTCAGATATTTCTGATTTTAAATGTGGGTTGTCATGATTGTTTAACCAAATTTTTAAGATCAAGTTTGACTTATATTAGCAAATGGTGCTATAATTTGCAGTCATTTGTCTCATAACCTTGATATAATTTTAATTGCTAAATCAGCTGATTTAACTATTGTGTGATGACTAAACTGTTTATGTGCTGCTAGATTCTCATATATATCGTGGCGTTATTTTTAGTTATTAAACACGCTGTTTTGCAGCCTAACTGTTTCTCGAGGATCATTAGTGTTAATGGTGTTGAACATATCATTATATTTGCAAAAAGAGATATTGACCAGTGGGAAGAGTTGACATACGACTACAGGTGTGGATCAATAAATTATCCTGTTCTTTTCTTGATTTTTATTGGTATTTACAGATTGTTATGCTTGGTCTGCTTCAGATATTTCTCAACTGATAAGCAGCTGGCTTGCAATTGTGGCTATCCAAGATGCCGTGGGGTTGTTAATGACATTGAAGCAGAAGAGCAAGTGGCAAAATTTCGGGTACCTCGGTGTGAAGTGAACTCACCAAGAGATGTATAAGCGAAGAACCTTGTCGGCAGTGCCCATTTTTTTGTACTTATTCACCCTATATTAGGTGTAGTTGTTCTATTGGAAAGTTTTATTTTTGGCTTACAAATAGAAAGGGGTTTTTTAAAGGCATTTGTTTGTGCATTTATAGAGTCGCTGTTGAACATCCATCCTATTCGAAGTCTCTGTAGCCATTGTTCATTATATGCACATTCAATGTGGGAACCTGTAACTTCAGAAATGTGAAGGCAGTTTAGATATATGATTTACTCGTGAAGCAAGTATTTTGCAGTAAATGTTTATTCTGTAGTCAGCATTATTCTGTGAAAAACGAAAGCATGAATGGGGATATGAAAAGGTATCAGCCATTGTCTGATAAACATTAACTCTCAGGCTTAAGATTGGCTTGCGGCAGCAAACTTTGCAGCTACTGTGTACTCTCGAGGAAGACGAATCATGCCACCAATGCAATTTTGAGATGGCAAGTTTCCTCAGAATCATGCCAGCAATGCATTTTGGAGATGGCAAGTTTCCTCACAATAGGAGGTTTTAGTAAAAAGATGTTATGTAGTCATATCAGGGTCATATGGCATCTTCCAATTAATCCATGCAAAGTGCTCTTCAAGTTGCTGGCCAACTTTGCAAAAGCAAACGCTGTATGGGTGAGGACCTTTGTTTCAAGCTTCTAGACCATATTTTCTACTCTCTGCTTTGAATCACCATGACCGATAAAGAATTAGTGCCTTGAATAATGTTAGCTGCATGATTTACAATGCACAGCATATATTTTATGGATCTAAAGATAAAAGCTCATTTCTCTGTCACAAAAGAAATTTAAAACACTTCTCATTTCCATTTTATTCTTATCTTTCAATTTTTAATTCTCAAAAATACGTAAGATGTTGCATCAAGCAATTAACACAAGATACAAAGGTTAGAAATCCAGTACTCACCAATGCGAATCTAACTATCATCCAGTACTTGAGCTTAACTAGGGTTAAAAAGAATACAATTGAAATTCATTGAACAAGAAAAAGGCTACTCGAAGTCCATGGAGGAACAAGAATCCTTTAAAATGCTCTGTAGTTCAGCTGCTCTGTCCAATGTCAAGGCAATGCATTCCTGAGATGATCAAGAGGAATCAAAAAGTGCATAATATTTTGATTCTATTTACTCTTGTGGCTTTGTATGCCAATATAATTTCCCTGGATATCATCACATATCATGCCAGTATCAATTATAATTATAATAAACTAAATGCATTCTTCTAGAACTGTAAAATTTAGAATATGTTCAGAAGGCAGAGCTATAAACTGGTGTCAGCAGTGCCTAGTAGATGCCTACATGCCCTAACTGCCTCGGTCAGGATGAAGCAAGTCGTCTGTCTTGAGTTCCAAGTGAACTAGCAGACATTTATCTGACTGCATAGACATTAGATTTAGAAACAAATTTATTTGGTTCAAGAACAATCAATTTGACCAAGCTTTATTGATTGTTGATTGTTTTATTAGCACAAATATGTACAATTGCATAAATATGATACATGCTCATGTTATACATATGGTCTAATATAACAATGGCCTCATGCATCAGTGATTTTCTTAACTTTATTGTTGTAGCTGTCTAAATTGAAAACAAACAAGTACAAGTTTTGTAGAAAATTCATTGTGAAGGAGAATTTACTGCCATGTCATACTATTACCCAGTTTTGACAAACCTTATCAATTATATATTTCCCTAGTTACATTTTAGTTTAATTAACAAAAACTTTTCTTTTCTCTACAAAAAAAAAATCCTTTTACTTTTCTAAGATTAACTTCATTTTTCCTTAACATGAGGTCCATTATCTACAGCATAAGACTCTTAACATGTCATAATACTAGCCAGAATAGTTGAATCTCGTAATGAAAGAGTAACTTGTTAACAAACCTTAACAGTAGATGTATTGGCAAGAACACCTCCTCCTGCCTTGTGTATAGAAACAAGCTGCCCTAGTGAATCTATCACCACAGTCATGAGAGTTTCCATGATGGACTCTTCTTCAGAAGTGGGATCCACCAAGATGTACTTATCATGAAGTACACACGTCAATGAGAACAGCAAACTTTTAAAAGAGAGGTTTCTTTTTTCTCTGTTGACTGCCTCCAGTTTTGAATTGCTTTCCAGCTCCCCAGATACAGCAAACACTCTTCCATCATCATTGACAGACACAAGAGGCACTTTCACTGTAACAAAGGCAAAATCCATAAGATAATTTAGGAGGGCCATCAGCCAGCAAGGGTTGAGTATTTAGACCAGTTATAAAACTTGCAGGTAAATTTATATGACATTATACTAGTTGCAGCAACTAGCAATGTTCTTTCTCGAAAGGAAGCTTTAATCAGTGAAATGACCCAAAATTAAATTATTGGACAACTGGATTTGGTTGTTGATTGAGAAGACTACTATGAGAAAAGATATTTCCACAATATGGCATTTTTTTAGAATGAGACATAAACAATGCAGTCTTAGTATACTAATATTCTTAGTATACTAATATTCAAACATAGGAAGGAGTAACTTTACAAACACAGAAGAAAAGAGTATAGATATTTTTTCGATTTTTCCAAAAAGAAATGAACCAGTTAGTTGCTTCCCTATCTTATAAAAAAGAATGAATAAATACCATTTAGTGACAGCTAAAAACATGTCTATTATTGCACTAGATAAAAAACAGTCAGACTTCAGATAAGACCCATACAATCACCTTTAATTAGCAAAACATTTTACTTTTACCCTGATCAGTATGCATGAGCATTCATCAACTATGTCCATTATATATCTGGAATTGTAACATTAAAATTAAAATTATTTATCTTCCGTGGATCAACCTAAACTAAATAACAGGTTTGCTCATAGAAATATTGAAGAACAGCCATAAAAAACTGTCATGAACTGAAACACCAAATTTAATATCTTAAGTTGCACATGGGGATGAGAATAATTTAAATAACATAAAATAATAGCATTCACAACACAATTTAGATAAACCTTCTGTAATACAGCACTAACATGAATATTAAAACTTCAAATCAGTCAAACATGAAACAGTTGGCTGTGTCTGGTATAAGCTAAAACGCTTTAATTGTTGGGTTGTTAATGCCTAGCAGTACACTTCCTATAAACATAGAAGGTCACTGGTTTTATGGTAGGTTGTATGACTTGAAAAGCTAGTCTTCCTGTTAGTCATGTGATATTTTGGACAGTGCTCAGAGTTCTCATGGACTTCATCAACCTTAGACTTTGAGAACTACAAATCTGCACAAGTCTTTCTATTCTCAATAAATAAATATGTAAATAAATCTAAAATTTAGCTTTTACCAAGTCAGAGAAATGTAACATCTTTTTTACAAGAGTATCCTTTTTTTCTAATTTGATTTTTCTTTAGCATTCTTCTTGGATGCAAAAGGCAGAAAGGAGTCTTCTTCATATGTCATGGAAATAGAATTTATACTACAATGTGTCTTTGAAAAACATTAAGACAACAACGCTGCAAATGGAGTTAATAGCTTCTGCTTATAAAATATTAAATATATGGCAAACCAAATTCATTTTTATTTGGTAAATGAAAACGAATGTTAGTTAACCAACCAAAACCTAATCAAACAATCTTACTGATGTGACCAAAAGGTAGAACGAGCTATAAACAAACTATCTCTATTCTCAAGCCAACTTAGACATATTAATGGGCCTCCTCTTCCTTAGACAGGAGTCAGGACCCTCATCTCCTTCTGTGCAAAACAAAAATCTGAAATGCAATATGGAGTGCTTAAAATTTTTATTGAGAAAATTTGGTGCAAAGTAACTAAAACATGATTTACAAATTCACAATTTCGTTGCTAGTAACTAATCCATAATTCTTTCATTGTTCTATCAATTTAATAGTTTCTTACAGAATTTTCTATTGAATCTGAGAGGAACTACAGTAAAACTACAGCCAATCATAAATCATAGAGCTGGTCACTTATAGTTTTAAATGCTGCTAACATGAGTGATCATTGAACCCAAACTAAATAACATATACTCAAGTTCAAGGCATTCTCCTGAAATCCTTAAGAAAACAAGTTCTCATCCAATGATCCACATTTAAGAAATCAAGCTCTTGGAATATTTTCCCAGGCAATAATCTCAATTGGAGTTCACTTGCTTGACAAAGAGGACGACACTTACTTGGCTTGGTCCCAGGATGAAAAGCAAGAAAGAAGATGCTAGCTTGAAAAAATGGAGAACTTACAGTGAGAAAATGCAGCTACTGCTGAAAGCAATGCAGCATCAAAAAGAGAACCATCAGCATTTAGACAGTAAATATCCTGCCAAAACCAGAACCAAATCGCTTGTAACTTTCACCAAAGAGTGGCATCAAAACTGTTATTCTTTCAAACTGGTCAACGAGATAACCACTCAAAATGCAAATTGAATTGGTGAAGCAAGTAATAAAATCATTACCAGATAGACCATCCATGCAGCCTTTCCAGTAATTAAGGATAATTCCTTCAAATCTATCATTCCAGAACTGCACCAATGTGTAAAAGCTTATTACACAAAGAAGCACATTATTTCGATATGACAAGGGGAAATGGACTATGGCCATAAACAACAACACAATAAATAGAATAAATACTCTCTTTAGATATGATTAAACACTATTTATAGGTCACAAATAGAGAAATAAGCAACTCCCAAAGCCACATAGTCACATGCAAGTCTAGGTCAAATGAAAGAAAACCGCATCCCAGTTCAGCTATGATTATTCATTGGCAGTATTTTACACAGTAACAATTAATTTCGATGATGTAGATTTTCTTAAGGAGATGAAAAGAAATGTGATAGCTGATTAGAGGTGGAGGTGAAGATGATAAATGTGAGGTCTAGGCTCTGCTAACTGGAACTGTCATGCACAGGACCTTTGAAGTGAACAAAATTTATTGGTATAAAAGGTTAACAAGAACCTATTTATCCCAGATGGTAATACTTTGTAACTGCCTTCAAAAATTATTATTTGATGTGGCATTAGAAACCAAGGGAAGAGCCCCTTTCTCATTCAGTGCAGAATCAACATATCAATCTGCAAGGCAGTCCAATGGTGTGACCAACCAACAGAGGATAAATTCTTTTATAGTAGTTTCTTTCTTCATATGCAAGTTTGTGTTTGCTGATCAAACATGCACTGGACCATCAACTTCATGACTTCATGTTCCTGAGACCATTTTATCAATTATCTGCAGAGGATTTTAAATATTTCTTATAATAAAAAGTTATGGGCCACAAGGTCATGATTAATGTCCATCCCAAGGATCATATGCTTTGAAATTTTGTGTACTTAGATACAATCAATGGACAACAACAACTCAAACTACTTTATGATGGAGTTTGAACAAATACAACGTTATAATTTATTGGCACGCTCTAATCCTTTTATACTCTGGCCTAATATCTCTAAAATGCAATGAAGATGTAAGCACTTCATAAAGCCTAAAATACAACATACAAAGTATTCACGTTCCCTTTGGTGTACAATGAACATCAGAAATATCCACAAGTTGTGTTATCTTTTTTAATTTTTAATTTAGCAGCCTCAAGATGTGCTTTTGGATATTTCTCTCACTAAAACATTAACTAAGACATCACTAACTCAATCCAACCCAATAAGCCTTTCCTGTGTCGGATGCTCAAAGAAGTAGATGCAACAGAAAATTGCCAATATTCATGACAACTAAAACCAAGAAGACACACCTCAAGATAATATCCGATAACTGCTTAGAAATGACTGGCGCAATCTCAGCTGGCCTGCCAGGCCTAACAGCCGGCGAACAAATTGTTGGCATATGGAACTCAATAGCTGAAAATTTTTTACCAAAAACAAATATCCACAGAATTAACCATCTTCTTCGCATAACACAAGTTCAACGAAATCAACCCTTCAAAACACAAGCGTGCGCAAGAGTGGATAGAGACTCACCTACACATCCCTCATCAGGAGACTCTGCCACTGGGACCATGACCTCAAGCTTGACCGCCGCGAGCATGGCCTGCACACGTAGGCATTTCATCAAACAATTAACGCGCACAAAAACAAAGCCTAAATAAGACAAGCAATCAAGTACAGTTTCACCAATCTTGACCAAAGCCGAGCCATCTGCGGAAGCAACAGGGCCAAGGGCGATGTTGGTTTCTCTGGCGCCAGCCAGGGATCGGCCGTCGAATCGGAGGGAGTGGGCGAGGTAGTGCTCATGGAAGCGGAGGGGGAAGAGGCGCCGGAAGGCCGCGAGTTCCATCTCTCCGGTGAACTCCGACGAGGGCTTCATGGCGGCGCTTGGCGTGGACGACGACATCGCAGAGAAGCTGAGAAAATGGATGGGAGAGCCGGAGGCAGTGGTTGGGGTTTTAGTAGAGGTGACCAGAACCGGTGAACCAAACCGGTTCACAGTTTATCAGAAGCGGCCACAACTGCAAGTGTAGGCAAATTCTTGTTCACCATCAAAATTGAAGAGTACCTTTGCATGGGTTAGTCGGTTGTTAAAAAAACACCTTTGCATGGATTAATCGGTTGGGATTTGATTTGTCCCTATCTTTCTTTAATTTGAAAGTTTTATAAATTGTTTATAAATTTCAAAAATTCAAACAGTTGTTTATAAAATAGTAAGAAATTAATTTATTAAAATATTTAATTGAAAAATTGATTGATTTAATTATGTTAATAGTGCCTGATTCATTACCGATTTCAATTTGGGAGGCTCATTGAGATTCGATTTGTTAGGCTACCTCTCTGTTGGCTTGTATCAAAAGAAGTTCGTGAAGAAAATCGTTAGAAACTTTCTGATAGCGATCATTTCGATTAGTTAAGTCTTCAATAATAAGTGTTATATAAAAATTTATACATTAGTCCTTACCTCCCCAATTATTCTACTATTTATAGAGTATCTTGTGATTTAGTGCATCAAGAGCTCGTGATTTTAGATAACCACTTCGATGAATTTTCCGTAATGGCAACTATCACCTTCGAATTCTTCGAAATTGACTTCCTAAATTTGGTTCCAAAATTATTTGATATTGGCCATAATTTAGCCAGGACATTTGGAGTCGATCATGACTTAACATGAATCCCTTATAGTGTTGCAAACCAAATATGGGTTCGTCTCTGGCGGAGGATACCAAGCTCTTCTAGGTTCGATACTAATACAGGTGTTTCCTACTTCGAATGCATCGATTCATAGCTTGATCTTTAAGCTTAGCTCTCATTGAATTTGGATTCAAAGAGTTTACTTTGGCCAGTAGGTTTAGGGGTTGGATCTTAGTCACCTCGGCGGACGACTTTAGACTTGGTTTACACCTGATCCAGGTTTACTGAATCAATCCTTGTGATTTGGTGTATCATTAGTGCTCCCCAACTGTAGACCCCATCTTATGTTCGAGGGCTTAAGTTTTTTAGCTTTCTTTTGATGACATCCAAGTACTTCAACCTTTGACTACCATAACTAGGATAACTCTAGTCACAGTTTTTTCTCCATAGGAGCAGGACATTAGCTGCCATGACTCTTAGGAAATAGTGCCATTACTTAATTTGATATGTTGGGATGTAAGGTGTCGATCATTGTGATGCCTAGGAATGAAAGTCATTATTTCATTAGATCTTGTGCAATTATTAGGGTTTTGTTTCTTCTTGAGGTAACAACCTAAAGCCATCTACTTGCTTATCGAGGTGAAGCCTTGCACGCCTCACGATCTCTCCTCTTGAGGTAGTTCACTATTGGATGAGGACACATGTCACCAAAAATCCTAGTGAGAGTTTCAAAAATCATGCCTTATGGATTTCGTTGGCTCAAATCAAGCCATGTAGAGGCGATCTAATAGAGGGAGGGACGAATCTTATACAAGGGGTACTGTGTTTTTTTTTCTTTTACTTTAGCTATCCTGGGGTTGGATGAATTATCCGAAGAGGATCGGTTAACTGTAGCAAGAGTGAGAAAAATTGAGCATTTCTTATCACAACCCTTCTTCGTGGCAGAAGTATTTACTGGTTCTCCGGGTAAATATGTTGGTCTTGTAGAAACAATTAGGGGGTTTCAACTCATCCTTTCATGATTCTTTGATTTCCTCCTTTTGTACTCTTATTCTCCATTAGCATCCATACTCTCCAATGACATCCTCCTCTATGATGTCTAGTTCCAGGAAAGGGTCCTCCGACGTAAACAAGGGCACAAGGCTAATGGCCCATTCCTTGAAGACTTTCTTCTACCTTCCGAATTTCTCTTACGCCATCCACTAGGGCCAATATCTTGCACCCTCACCGAAGAAAATGCAAGGCAGTGTTGTTCGTCCAACCATTGCACCATCGGCCTCAAAGCCTGCCACATCTCCCACCATGCCTTCCATTGTGGGAGCCAACTCCAAGTTTGTGGGGGCATGCCCCTCAGAAGCTATGACCATCTTGCCCTGGCCCTCATGTGAGTTCCTTCATTTAATCCTTTTTTATTTTGTTCTTGATGATCTTAGGGCAAATATTTTACTAGGTATTTTCAAAGTGAGGGTCTGAGTTTTCAACTCTACCCTTCGAGAGAAAAACTTTGAGCAATTGGTTAGCATATTTGTCTTTTTGAACAGAATTGAGTTTGACTTGTGGAGGTCAGAAGAGGATAATAAAACTCTTAGGGAGGAGTTTGGGTTTGAGTTTACTACCTAATGGGAGATATTTGAGAGCAGACTTAGGTACCCTGTCAATGGCTTAACTAGAGATGTTCTAAAAGATTGGGACCTAACTTCAAATCAAATTATGCCAAATGTCATGAAATTTATCTCAATTTTCCAAACCTAAGCCACCTCCAAAGGTTGTCCACCCTCTATAGAGATATTTAGGGATGCCTTCAAGGACTGCCGAAACTCCAATAATGGAAACTAATGGTATTTTGCCCTGAAAAAGTGGTGTAAACTTTTCACCTTCAATCCTAACTCTATTTATTCTTGGAAGAGCCATCCAGTGAGGGTTTTTGTTACACTAAATATTGATGTTCACCACAATTCACGATGTAGAAGAAGAACAGAAAAGAAGAAAAATAACACACAAGAAATTTATGTGGCGAAGACGATCCGAAGGATATTGTATTGATGAGAAAAAGAAGAGAAGATTATAACGATGGATATGAAACTCCAATATCACCAACTCTCACAAGAGACTAAGTAGCCTAGCCGTCATAAGACATTTTGAGAGTATTGATTTATGTCTCTCTCTCACACTCTATTTAAAACCCTTACATAAATAGGATATTTATAGATGTAGCCTAACTGAGTTTGAGTCAAAGTAGAAAACCGACTCAAATAATACTTTTACTAATTCAAGTCTTCTATTAGAAAATAAATTCAGATAAGGATTAGACCCACTAAATTACTTTCTAATATAATTAAGACTCTCCGGAATATCCGGATTCGAGACACAATTAAGCCAATAATCTCCATCTTGACTCAAATACTCTTAGTCTTTGAATTTGAATCTTCAATAGATATCTTTGTTATTACCTCATGGGGCAATATCAATGACCTTGAACATTGGTCAAGTCCAAACAGAGCTTGAACTTGTCAATTAGAATCACCTTCGTCAACATATCTGTAAAAATTCTTGAAGTATGAATCTTTTATAAAGAAATCTCGCCGTCTTCAATAATATCTCAAATAAAGTGAAATCGGACATCTATATGCTTTGATCTAGCGTGGCATATTTGGTTCTTCATAAGGTGTATGACGCTCTAACTATCGCAAAAGATAGGAAAAATATTTTGAGAAAAACCAACTTTACTTGCCAATCCTTTTAGCTATAGAGCTTTTTTGATGACTTCTGTAGCTACCATATACTCAGACTCTGTTGTAGATAATGTTATAGTTGACTGTAAGATACACCTTCAACTAATAGGTCCTTCACAAAGGGTGAAAAGATAACCAGTGAGCGATTGTCGTCGATCAATGTCTCCAGCATAGTCTGAATTGACGTAACCAATAATTTTGGCCTCTTGAACTGTGTTCCTGTAAAAATATAAGTCAATATTAATTGTATCTTTGATATATCTTAACAGCCATTTCACAGTTTGTCAATGTTCTTTTCCTGAATTTGTCATATAATGACTAACAACGCTGACTGCTTGTGGAATATCGGATCTTGTGCATACCATAACATACATTAGACTTTCAACAACACTTGAGAATGTGATGTTCTCCATGTATACATACTTTCCATCTGTAAAAGGACATAATCGAGCTAAAAGTTTAAATTGGGATACCAAAGGAGTACTAACAAGTTTTGAATTCTGCATATGAAATTAGAAATAATCTTCTCTAGATACTTACTCTGTTTGAGCCATAACTTGCTAAGCTTTCGATCACAATCAATCTCTATACCGAGAATCTTCCTTGCAGCACCTAAATCTTTCATCTCAAATTTTTTTTTCATTCTAGACTTTAGATCATTAAGCAGAGATATGTCTTGAGTGGCGATAAGCAAATCATCAACATAAAAAAGTAATATAATAAATGAGTTATTAGCATGCACTTTAAAATAGACACCGCAATTATGTTTGCAATGGATGAAAACTTGTCCTAGCATAAAACTATCAAATCTTTTATACCATTGCCTTTGGAGACTATTTCAAACCATAAAGTGATTTGTTTAACTTGCAGACATAATTCTTCTTATCTTCTTAGATGAACCCTTCAGGCTGTTATATAAAAATCTGCTCTAAAAAATTTTCTCTTCTAATTCTCCATACAAAAAGATGATTTTGACATCAAGCTGTTCTAACTCAAGATTGTGAAAAACAACTAAAACAACTAGAAAATGAATAGATGTATGTTTAACCACAGGAGAGAAAATTTCATTAAAGTCAATACTCTCCTTTTGTGAATACCCTTTTGTAATTAAATGTGCCTTGAATTTAACACCATCTATCTCAAAGGAATCCTCTTTTTTTTGAAATATCCACTTACAACCAATTTCTCTTTTACCTTCTTGTAATTTCACCAGATCCCATGTATGGTTCTTTTGAAGGTAATCCATCTCTTCATTCATAGTAGCTTGCCACTAAGAAAAATTCTTATTCTACACTGTTTCTTTATAGGAAGAAAGATCACCATTGTCAGTAACTAAAGTAAAAGCTATCATATCTTCAAAATCATACCTTTCGGGTGGCTTTATCTTGGACATGGAGTCTTCTCAGAAATTTGATTCTTAGAATTTTCTTGAGAGTTTGACATACTTTGAGCATCTTCTTTTGAAGGAATTACATGCTCTACCTCCACTTGTATTATATCATTGGGACTTTTTTTGAGAGATTTTAACATAACACTTTCATCAAGTACTACATCTCTTTCAATAATTATATTAAAAATAGTAGGATCCCACAAACGATAACCCTTAACACCTTTGGCATAACCAAAGAAAGTATACTTTTTGGAACGTGCATCTAACTTATCTTTGATGATATGCACATAAGCAGGACAACCAAAAATCTTTAAAGAAGAATAATTTATAGGTTCACCAGTCCATATCTCTTTAGGAGTTTTGTAATTAATGACTATCTGAGGAGAGCGATTTATAATGAAGCATACTGTATTGATTACTTCTACCCAAAAATCCTTATCAAGATTAGTTGTACTGAGCATACTACGTGTTTTCTCCAATAAAGTTCTATTCATTCTTTCAGCTACACCATTTTGTTGAGATTTTCTTGGGATGGTAAAGTGGCGTTTGATGCCTTCATCTTCATAGAATTTGAGAAACTCTTTTGATTTGTACTCTCTACCATTATCACTGCTGAGGTATTTGATTTTTCTACCAGTTTTTTTTTCAACTGAAATTTTTCACCATTTGAAAATAGAAAACACTTCGGCTTTATGATGCAAAAAATAAATCCATACTTTTCTGAAAAAATCATCAATAAAACTGATAAAATAATGAGCACTAGATTTTAATGGAATAAGAGAGCACCACACATCAGAATGAATATAATCAATTAAGCCTTTAGTGTAATGAGTACTGGTGTTAAACTTTACCTTAGATTATTTACCATAGTGATAATGCTCACAGAAATCCAATTTGTATGAGTTGAGGCCTTTCAGCAATTTTCTTTTGTTGAGCTCAGTTAAACCTTACTCACTCATATGACCGAGACACATATGCCATGAGTGGGTCATATCAGAAGAAGAAGTCTAAGAAATTACTGCTCCATCTTCAATAATTTTTCCTACTAACTCATACAATTTTTCATGTTTTAGGCCCTTCATCATTATTAATGAGCCTTTAGCAACCTTAAGAACTTTAATTTCAGCAGAATACTTATAACCAGTAGAATCCAAAGCACCCAAAGAGATCAAATTCTTTTTTAAATCATGAACATGTTTAATGTTAATAAAAGTTCTAATAATATTGTCAAATATCTTAATTTTGATTGTTTCAATTCCAACAGTTTTGCATGGATTGTTATTACCCATCAAAACTAATCTACCATCATAAGACTTGTAATCTTCAAACCAATTTTTATTGGGACACATGTGGTAAGAACAACCAGAATCAATAATCCAAGTATCATAGTAATAATAAAAAATAGAACTAATAGAGAGAACATTACCATAATCATCATCAAAACTCTCTTCAACAACTGACACTTATTCTTTGGCTTACTCTTTAGACTAAGATTCTCTTTCTTTCTTTACTTTGAGCTTCCAACACTCTTTAATTACATGTCCCATCTTCTTACAATACCTGTAATTTTTTTCTTTGAATTTGGATCTAGAACAACTTGTTTTTGATCTTTCTTTAATATGACCTCTGGCAATCAATACTTCTAAGTATGACACATCCTCTTCAATCTTTTTAAAATAATTATTAGATAGGAGGGTAATAGAAATATCATCAAATTTCAAAGCCTTACCATATATTAGAGTAGTCTCTCAAGACAAGGAGGTAAAGACGATAATAAAATAATTATCTTATTTTCATCTTCAATTTTAATATCAATGCTTAACAATTGAGAGACTAGTTTATTGAAAGCATTAAGATGATTAACTATATTCATACCTTCTCTCATTTGAAAATTGAATAGCTTCTGCTTTAAGTAAACTTGATTTGAGATAAACTTACTCATATATTGTTTCTCCAACTTTTTTCATAGCTCTGAAGGTGATGTTTCATCAAGAAATGGATATAGTATCTCATCGGTGACACTGAGAATGCTATGTGCACTAGTCTTCTGGCTTTCCTAGACACTTTCAGTGACATCTTCAGGTTTGACGTCCTCCAATGTATTTTTCAACCCTTGTTGAGTAAGAATTGCATGAACTCTTACTTTCCAAATAGGAAATCCTTGCATTCCATTGAATTTCTCTATATCGAACTTCATAGTAGACTTATTGAACCAAGCTCTGATACCAGTTTGTTGCGCTAAATATTGATGTCCAACACAATCCACGATGTAAAAGAAGAATAGAAAAAAAAATAGCACACAAGAGATTTATGTGGCAAAGATGATCTGGAGGATATTATATTGATGAGAAAAGAAAGAGAAGATTACAACGATGGAGATGAAACTCTAATATCACCAACTCTCACAAGAGACTAAGTAGCCTAGTCGTCATAAGATATTTTAAGAGTATTGATTTATGTCTCTCTCTCTCACTCTATTTAAAGCCCTTACATGAATATGATATTTATAGATGTGACCTAACTGAGTTTGAATCAAAGTAGAAGACTGACTCAAATAAGACTTCTACTAATTCAAGTCTTCTAGTAGAAGATAAATTTAAATAAGAATTAAGCCAACAAGTTTTCTCTAGGGTTGACTTAGGTCTTCTCCATGAGTGGGACAATCCTTTCTTTCATGAGGCTGACCCTGAAATCTCTCTTGAAGTCCACCAACTCCTTGTGCCCTAGTCCGAAAAGGTAGAGGCTATTAGGTTTGCCCCTACATTGTCTGATGAGGTCTGTTTCGACCTATCCATTGCTCGAATGATTGATATGAACCCTCGTCCTCACATCTTTGGTTCTCTTCCTATTTCAAGTTTTACCTTGATTTTAACAATGTGGTGATGTGATGTTGCATTGTAGGCATTGTCAAGCTCTCCTTCATGAACAAGTTTTTGAAGGAGCAAGGAGCAACCCCTTGGATGTCATCGGCTCAAGCCACTTGAAAAAAGCTAGCTAAGCCCAAGGCTCCCACCCCTCCCCTAATAGTGGCTCAAAGCCAAGGGAAGAGGAAGAAGGAGGAGGGAAAGAGTCGAGGCACAAGCGAGGAGTGGGCATGAAAGAAGCAAGTACCAGTTCATTCTTCTTCTCCACCTTCCCGAATCGTTGCCTCAGAGGATGATGCTAGGTCACTAAATCATCATAGAACAAAGAAGGTTGATCATGGCAAGGGAGTTGCTCAACTTTCACTTCCTCTTTGATGTGCTTTGAGGCGTGAGGACACTGAGGTGCCTTGAAGGAGATCAATGCTAAGGAGTACTTCCTTGATGATTTTGGGGATAGTGCCAACTCCTCCATTGTTGGGCTCCTCGTTGACAAACTCTTTTTAAAGGGAGTCAGATCTTGTTCTGATGTAAGTTTGACTGAACTCTTTCAATTTTCCTCTTCCCTTACTATCCTAACCTTTAGTTCAGTTATAGATCATACAATTTTTTCACTATGTAGGATACAATTTTTATGAGGCTCAGAAAGAGGTAGCATCTGAGAAGATCAAGGCCAAAGAAGAGGTGAATCTTCTTCGTTCTCAAATTGAGTCCCTCCAGTACAATGTGGAGGAGGCGAATAGGAAGAAGGAAGAGAAGAACCTTCTCATGGCTGAGCATGACTTGGATCTATCTAGCTTAGAGGCTTTGAAGATCCAATACCAGTCTAACTTGGATGATGCCAAGACCTAGGTAGTTTCCATGTTCCTCCAAAGTACTCAACACACGAATGCCTTGAAGATGATGAGAATGCAAACCATTTCAGAATTCAAGGCTAGTGATGAGTATCTTCGGTCCTATGCCAATCTCTCCACTAATAGCTTCACGGAGGGCTACCTCATCTATCAGGACATGGTGAAACAAACTTACCATGATGCCTAGTTTGATCCAGAAGACCTCCTAATTAAACTCTACAACAAGTTGAGGGTCTGATGCCTCAGGTGGGAGTACGAGGAGCTTCTTCGGATGAGGCTGAAGTGGCAAAGGCAAGGGAGATTGAAGAAGCGGGGGTGGTGAGGACAAAGGTTCAGGCCCAGATGATGAGTGAGCCAGCAAGGACTTTTGAGCCTCTAAATATCTCTGATTAGTTATACTTTTTCTTTCTTCATGACATGAAAGAATTTTTGTACTAATCTTGCTTCTTGGTTTAATAAAATTTTACCTCTTTTTTGAACTTTTTTTGTCTTTTGAGTCTATTCTTTTAATTCTCTCTCTCTGAGAATTGTCCTTGACCGATCCTACTTCAATAATGTTATGATGCTTCCAATGGTCGAGCTAGCTCACTTTTCTTGAGACAAATTCCCTAAGTGTTAGTTCAGTGGGTAATACCGAGTGTTTGCAAGCCTTTTTGTGCAAACCCAAAGTGCCCACCATTTCTTTCCTTTGCTACAACTTTGAAAATTGGATGTTTTCATAGATCAACTAGAATTCTCTTTGGGTGAGAGAGCTTCTTTTGGAGCACCTTAGCTGAATTATTAAAGCGTCTTGCTAGACTATGGATTAAGCGGGCATCCTTCTACGATTTTGGATTTTCGTGTAGTAGAACGCCAATGTATTTAGCTCTACATGGATCAAGATTGTTTACCTAGCATGAGTCCTAGGTCATATGCCTTGGATGGACCAAAGTCTTTATGCCTGGCGTATAGCTGAGGTCTTGTGTCTTGAGTGGACCGAGGTCTTTGTGCTCGACATATAACATAGGATTTTGTGCCTCAGGTGAACTGAGGTCTTCGTGCCTCAGGTTTCAAAAGAAAATTCATGGCTCTAATCTCTTTTATTGCTAGAATTAGGAAGTAATTTGAAAGTTCTCTAATAGTTGTGTTATGAGAAAAGAAAAACGTACTTTGGACGACAAAAAATCATCATCATCATCATTACATCAAGACGAAAATGCAATTGTGTTACATGACCGAAGGACTCTAGAAATGCAGCAAGTGCTTTCACTCATCAAAACTTTCAGATCTGTTGAATAATGAAGTAAAAAAAAAAAATCCTTTTATGTTTTTTGCTACAAAGCTGAATTTTTTTACTTTTAAAAACTCAGGAAAAAGGAAAGATAATGAAAAAAGCATCCAAAAATTTCAACTTTGAATGTTTGGATCTAGAATACCATTGATGCCTAATAGAGATAAAGCAAAAAGGAAAAAGCAAGAAAAACTAAAAGTGTGATCACAAACAATACAAAATCTAATCAAACCATACCAACATTTTAATCAAAAAAATCAATGAAAAAAATGTCATATCTTAAATTCTCAGCTTTCTTTCTCATCAAAGCAAGGATCTTAAACCACATTAACAAATTTCACATTTTAATTGAAACAATAAGATCAAAACAAACATTGGACCCTTTGATTTCCTATTTTCAGCAAAAAAAAGTAAAAAAGCAGTAAAAGTGTAAAACACAGTCGATTGATCCAGAAAAAATAGTGAAGAAATAGAAGAAAATTGAGAAGAAACTTTTTATTGGATTGAGTTGAAACTATTTATTGAAAATAATTAGGTCTTTTATATATGAGAGAACATGGGTCGGATATGGTATGACTATGAAAGAACATAGGTTGAATATGATACAAATATGGGTGAATATGGGCAAACAAGGGCAACCATAGGGAATATACGGGTCCAACATAGGATGAACAAGGAAGGATATGGGGTAGATATGGAAAACTATTGATAGGATATGGGGTGTACATGGGTAAACACAAGCCAATATGGAGATAATACGGGTAGAACACGGGTTGGACATGGGTGAACATAGATAGGAAATGGGTAAGATAAGGGATGGATATGGAAGAATATCAATAGGATACATGATGAATATAGGAGAAGACAAGTAGGATATGAAAGAACACGAGTATGATATAGTGTAAACATGGGAAAATACAAGTACAATATGGGGTGAACATGAGTGGACATGGGTGAACATCAGTGAACATAGAGAGAACATAAGTAGGACACAATATTGATATGTGTACATCTTTTCTTGATTAATTTGACATCTTAACTTATATGAAAATATATGTGTACCTCTTTTATTGATTAATTTGGCATATAAGCTACGGGGTTGATTTAATTTTAGCTAGTATACATTCATGGTGACTAGGTTGATGGATAAGATTTGGACCAAGGTAAAGAATCAATTGGATAAAAGATACATAGAAGGAGTTAATACCTTTCTTGAGTATGCTTATAGGAACAAGGGACCAAATTGGATGATAAGGTGCCCTTACATTAATTGTTTAAAGGTGCACAATCGGACAAATAAAGAAGTTCACAAACACATAATAGTATAGGGATGGAATGTGTGTTATATTAGTTGGAATTTTCACAGAGAAAAGTTATGCAACATCTAACAACTAGAGGACTAGTGGGCCTTCCTGAAGCTGCGGCCAAGAGTGATGACTTGCATGTTTTAAAAACATTGCAACTTTATCTTATTTTTTTAAACTTTCGTTTGTCTTGTGATCCATACACTATGTTAGTTGAAAAATTATTGAATGATAATGAAATTTGTATGTTGTGATGTGTTACAAATTTTGCACATAGTCTTGTGTATTTGAAACTATAGAGTATGGATACATGTATTACATGTTTGTAAATACATGTAATGGATTTTTTGGCATTTTTCAACACAATGCCAGGAAATTCCAATGTTTTCATGAAAATTCCTAGTATTTTTCTATGGGATGTATTGAGAACTTTCCTGATATTTCAATGTTAAAAATCCAGGAATAATCCCAATGTTACACAATGAAATGCTAAGAAAATTCTCAATGTTTCAAATAAACATCAGAAAATTTTCTGGCATTTTAATGTAAAACATTGGAAAATTTCTCAATGTTTATTTGAATTGTCAAGAAATTTTTTAGCATTTACCACCATTGAGAATTTTTTCGGTGTTTTTGTTTAGAAATGCTAGGTATTTAGGGCACTTTATGCAAAAACATCAAAAAAAGTTACATAATCCTAACTCTCATATACCACTATAAAAATGCTAGAAAAAAAAATTATTGGTATTTTAAAAACACCAAAAAAGTATTCTAGGTGTTTTTTTTTAAAAATGGCAATGTTTTGTAAACACCAAAAATACCCAAACATGTTGTAGTGCCTTTAGCATTGACTATCGTTAAAGGAGGCAGAGGCTCATATGCTTGAAGAGATGGCCTTCTGGGCATGATAGGCCCCTGCGGTCTAGTGATGGTGAAGAACCATTAGCTAGGGACTTGAACAAGATCCCACTAATTGATGATGTCAAGCCAAAGGGAGGGGGTCTTCTCCTAGTGTGGTCCCTAAGGAAGCACCTCGACAAAAGAGACAGAATAGGGTCAAATTCCAAGATGTCATGCTGGCATATCGATGGGGACCAAGTTGTGATAGCCCAAATGGGTTGTAGCAACTCAGTTTGGTCTTCTGTCACTATAAAGGGTTGTTGACAAATATGAGCAACTCGGCCTAAACTATGGTTAGCTCATTTTTAGGCCCTACAACCCATTTTGGTTCTTATAGTTTGGACTCTATGCACATCATCTCCTATGAATCAAATGTTGTTAGGATGAGTTGGAAGAGGGTTACTTATTACTGTCATGTTTCTCACCCCACCCCTATTTACATATGTGCAAATCATACCTAGTATATGACAATATGACATTTTAGCCACTAAGATCAAATATAATATTTTTTTAAAGTTAAACATTACTCGATGGTGTGTTCTAAGGTCTTGTGGAGTGGGAAATACGATGGTCATTAGCTCATGGTGGAGTTGGTCTTGGTTCTTAGTAGTTGATGAGGTTGTTCGAAATGATAGTTGTGGAGCTATCAGAGATGGTCTTAGTAGTGGAGGGCAATACTGTTGTTAAGGTCCTCTTGGCATGGCCAAGTGTTTTGAGGTGGTCCATAGGTTTCATAGTTGTTTGGTGGGGGAACATTTCGTAGGTTTGGTGGGGGAACATGTTGTAGTTTCTAAGGGGCTTCTTGTTTTGGCTAGGACGAGGATAAGGTTGTGGAGGTGGAGGCTAGTATAATGTTGAGTTTATGGATGGTTGACTTGGTAGTTGTAAAGGTTGCTAGGACTATCCCTTATTTAGGATAAGGGAGAGTGTTTTCAATTATCAAGTTAATTTTTTGATTTTAAGTTAGTGGGTTCTGTAATCACATGGCTTTCTCCCTCCAATGATTGTTGTAGTCGATGAAGGTTTCTCTAGAATGCATCTTCTCTGTTGTCAACTCGATAATATGTGGTGCATGGGCTGCCTGGCGGGTGTAGTATTGTTAGAAGGATGTGAAGATTGCATCTAGAGACTACAACTTTTTGTATGTGAGGCTAATGATCTAGCTTAGTGAAATCATACTTAAAGACTTTTGAAACTGGTGGATTATCATTGGTTCATTTCCTTTGTAATCCTACACATCAAAGAGAAAACTAGTTATGTACTAGTTAGAGTCTTACTTCTCATCATAGATATAGAATTTCAACATCTTAAAACCAAGAGGGAACACCACCATAGGTAGCCAAATATTAGTCATTGGTAGAGTAGCAATGTGCAAAAAATTTTGCACAAGAAAGTTGGTGGCAAGCTATGATATTTGGTCCTCAGTGAGCTTAGTTGGTACAAGTTGCCTACTTGAGAGGGTTGACGTACATATCGAGTTCATGAAGTAGCTACTAGGTGGTACCAAAGAAGACAGTCCATTGGTTATCTATTGTTTCTCTATAAGGAACTCTGCTAATTTATCTAATCCCTAATTCTGGCTAACCATATTCATAATATTAGAAAACTCATGAACATGCATGTTAGTATTATCTTTAGACATGGTCATCAAGCACTTACCATTATTTTTAGGGTTTTACTTTATTTTCTTAGTAGATCACAAAATGTGTGAAACTCTCTTATTTCGAAGATAATATTTAGTGTCCCTTGTACTCTAGGTTTCAAATGTTATTGCTCAAAGAAAAGTGATACAACCAATATGTGGGTGCGCTCCCCATGGCACATATTGGATTATTTCACGACAAGAATACAACTAGGATAGACACATCTTAGTTTAGGTGTGCCTCTAAATTGACACTAGGTTATGTAGGTAATTGGTGAACTACTAGTTTCTTAGCCTAATGATTGAATTTAGTAGAGTATAATCCTTTAGTCTTTATAAAGGAAAATGAGACACAATTAGTCCCCTTTTAAGGTGACAGCTATAGAGATTTGGCTAAGTAATTGTACATCTGCACCCTACCCTATTTCCAAGATACCTCTTCCTACGAGATTTGGTATTTGAAAATTGTTTAGATAATTTTTGTTAAAATCAAATTTGATAGAAATTTGACTAGAATCATAGATAAGATGTTCTTCTAATTCTTTATGCAGAAAGACAATTTTGACATCAACCTGTTCTAACTCAAGATTATGAAAGCAACTAAAGCAAGTAGAAAATAAATAGATGTGTGTTTAACCACAAGAGAGAAAATTTTATTAAAGTCCCATCCTTTTGCGAATACCCTTTTGCAACTAAACAGACTTTGAATTTAACACCATCTATCTCAGAGAAATCCTCTTTCTTTCGAAATACCCACTTGCAACCAATTGCTCTTTTACCTTCTGCTAATTTCACCAGATCCCAAGTATGGTTCTTTTGAAGGGAATCCATCACTTCATTCATAGCAGCTTGCCATTGAGAAGAATTCTTATCCCGCACTGCTTTTTTTATAGGAAGAAGGATCACCATTGTCAAAAACTAAAGCAAAAGTTACCATATCTTCAAAACCATACCTTTCAGGTGGTTTTATTTTTCTTTGAGATCTTCGAAGTAGAGTTTTTTTAGAGATTTGTTTCTTAGAATTTTCTTGAGAGTTGGGCATACCCTGAATATCTTCTTCTGAAGAAACTACATGCTCAACCTCCACTTGCATTATATCATTAGAACCTTTCTTGAGAGATTTTAGCATAACACTTTCATCAAATACTATGTCTCTCTCAATAATTACATTTGAAATAGTAGAATTTCATAAACGATAGCCTTTGATGCCTTTAGCATAACCCAGAAAAATACACTTTTTGGAACGTGCATCTAACTTATCCTTGATAACATGCACATAAGCACGGCAACCAAAAATCTTTAAAGAAGAATAATTTGCAGGTTGACCAGTTTATACCTCTTCAGGAGTCTTGTAATTAATGGCTATTTGAGGAGAGCGATTCATAATGAAGCATGTTGTATTGACTGCTTCTGCCCAAAAATATTTATCAAAATTAGTTGTACTGAGCATACTACGTCCAATAAGGTTCTGTTCATCCTTTCAGCCACACCATTTTGTTGAGATTTTCCTGGGATGATAAAGTGGCGTTTGATGCCTTCATCTTCACAGAATTTGAGAAACTCTATTGATTTGTACTCTCCGTCATTATCACTTCTGAGCTATTTGATTTTTCTGCCAGTCCTTTTTTCAACTGAAGTTTTCCACCGTTTGAAAATAGAAAATACTTCGGCTTTGTAATGCAAAAAATAAATCCACACTTTTCTAGAAAAATCATCAATAAAACTAACAAAATAACGAGCACTAGATTTTGATGGAATAGGAGAGCACCACACATCAGATTGAATATAATCAATTAAGCCTTTAGTGTAATGAGTACTGGTGTTAAACTTTACATTGGATTGTTTAAAATAAAGACAATGCTCGTAGAAATCCAATTTGCATGAGTTGAGGTTTTTCAGTAATTTTCTTTTGTTGAGCTCACTTAAACTTTGCTCACTCATATGACCGAGACGCATATACCATAAGTGGATCATATCAGAAGAAAAAGCCTGAGAAATTATTGCTCCACCTTCAACAGTTTTTCCTACTAACTCATACAAATTTCCATATTTTAGGCCCTTCATCACTATCAATGAGCCTTTAGCAACATTAAGAACTTCACCTTCAGCAGAATACTTATAACTAGCAGAATCCAAAGCACCCAAAGAGATCAAATTCTTTTTCAAATTAGGAACATGTCTAACATCAGTAAGAGTTCTAATAATATTATCAAACATCTTAATTTTGATTATTCCAATTCCAACAGTTTTGCATGGATTGTTATTACCCATCAAAACTAAACCACCATTATAGGACTTGTAGTCTTCAAACTAATCCTTATTAGGACACATGTGGTAAGAACAATCAGAATCAAGAATCCAAGTATCATGGTAACGATCAAAATTAGAACTAATAGAGAGAACATTACCAAAATTATCATCAGAACTCCCTTCAACAATTGACACTTGTTCTTTGACTTGCTCTTTAGATTGAGATTCTCTTTTTTTTTTTACTTTGAGCTTCCAACACTCTTTAATTGCATATCCCATTTTCTTACAATATCTGTAGTTTATTTCTTTGGATTTGAATCTAAAACGACTTGTCTTTGATCTTTTTTTGGTACGACCTCTGACAATTAATGCTTCTGAGTGTGACACATCCCCTCCAATCTTTTTTAAATATTCCTTAGATAGAAGGACAACAGAAATATCGTCAAATTTCAAATTCTTCCCATACATGAGAGTAGTTTTTAGATTCTCAAGAGAAGGAGGTAAAGACAATAATAAAATAATTATCTTGTCTTCATCTTCAATTTTAACATCAATGCTTAATAATTGAGAGACAAGTTTATTGAAAGCATTAAGATGATCAATTATATTCGTACCTTCTCTCATTTGAAAATTGAAGAGCTTCTGCTTTAAGTAAACGCAATTTGAGATAGACTTACTCATATATTGTTTCTCTAGCTTTTTCCATAACTCTAAACGTGATGTTTCATCAAGAAACGAATAGAGTACCTCATCGGTGAGATTGAGGATGATTGTGCTATGCGCACTAGCCTTCTGGTTTTCCCAGGCACTTTCAGTGACATCTTCAGGCTTGATATCCTCCAATGTGTTTCTCAACCCTTGTTGAGTAAGAATTGCATGAACTCTTGCTTGCCAAATAGGAAATCCTTGCTTTCCATTGAATTTCTCTATATCGAACTTCGTAATATAAATATTGAACCAAGCTCTGATACCACTTGTAGCGCAAAATATCGATGTCCACCACAATTCACGATGTAGAAGAAGAACAAAAAAGGAGAAAAGATAACACATAAGAGATATATGTGTCGAAGACAATTCAGAGGATATTGTATTGATGAGAAGAGGAAGAGAAGATTACAACGATGAAGACGAAACTCCAATATCACCAACTCTCACAAAAGCCTAAGTAGCCTAACCGTCACAAGACGTATTGAGAGTATTGATCTATATATATCTCTCTCACTCTATATTGAAACCCTTACATCAATGAAATATTTATAGATGTGGCCTAACTGTGTTTGAGTCAAAGTAGAAGACTGACTCAAATAAGACTTCTACTAATTTAAGTCTTCTAGTAGAAGATAAATTCAGATAAGGATTAAACCCACTAAATTACTTCCTAATATAATTAAGATTCTCTGAAAAATCTGGATTCGAGACACAATTAAGCCAATACGACAGCCCCATCATCCTCATGCCATCCTAACTTGATCGCCACTTGCTTGCTGAAACTACGTCGACCCACTCCCTGCCGCATCCGCAGTTGACGCTAAGCTCCACCGCGCCACCTCCAATCACCAGAGGAGTGGCTCTACCACCTCATGGCCTCGTGTGCTCCCTAACTTTGTTGCAGGATCAGCCTCAATTGTAGTTGCGTTACTTCCCACTGGTGACCCCTTTTAGCTTTAACGGAGCTATGATCTCACCCAAGCCGCCTCTCTGCTGCCAGATCTGCGACCCAAAAGGCCTGGCTGCATCCGCACCGCTGCCAGCACCGACAGGCGCAACGGCATGCTACATCGCAGCCCCTACCCTTGGCCAGACCAACACCTCATTGTTGTGACTGCCATGGAGTGCCTCCCCACTCTTGCCAGCTGCTTGCATCTAGTGGATTTGGCCAAAGAGTGCTGTAGAGAAGAAAAAATATTACAAAAAATGAAAGAATTGTGTCCAGCTAGTGGGGAGAAAAAAAAATCAACATAAAGAAAGTAATATAAAGAAAGATGGGGTTGCTACTAAGTTTAAAATAGAAAAAAATAAATAAATAAAAAGAGAGAAAATTTATGGACTAACACAAAAGCTAATTCAACAAAAAATTAATTTATGAATTTTTCCAAAAATTAATTTAACTTAGGATTAGTTCGTGGGTGAGCCTAAAAGTTATTTCGACTTAGGGCTAATACGTAGGCTCGTTCGAAAATTAATCTGATTTAACATCAGCTTGCGAGTTTATTTGAAAGTCAAATTAATTAAAAATCAATTTGCAGACTTGACTAAAAGTCAAATCGACTAAAGTCCAACTTATCTGTTCATTTTGAAAGTTAAATTGACTAAAATCTAGTTTGCGAGCTTGCTTGAAAAGCAAATTGACCAAGATAAGCTTGTGCTTACTTGAAAGTCAAATAAATTAGGATTAGCCCACGGTCTTTCCCAAAGGTCATTTAATTAACAAATAGTGTGAGGGCTCTCTAATCAACCAAATCAAATCGATTAAAATAAATTAATTAAATTAAATAACTTAATTCAATTAAAACTAAGTTGATTTGACTAAATTAAATGACTAATCAAGTTGAACCGACTTGTTTCAAACGAACCATCAAACAAACCTAAATTAATAAAAAAAATTAACATACTAAATTGAAATTGAAATAGACTAAAATCCAAATTGGGTCAATCCAAATTAGATCAGGTCCAATTAGTTTAGACTCAATCCCAATTGGGTTCAAATCAGATTAGCTCAAATCAAATCAATTTAGATCTAACCGCAATTAGGTTCAAATTGAGCCAATCTAAATCAAATTAGCTCAGACTAAATCCTAATGATGTCAAATTGAGTTTGAGCTAAACCCTAATTGGGTTAAACCAAGTTTGAAAAGCCTAATTGGGTTAAATCAACTTTAAACCAAATCTAATCGGGTTAACTCAAGTTCAAACCAAACCTTAATGGATTAAATTAAGTTTGAACCAAACACTAATTTGGTTAAATCAAGTTTGAACTAAGTTCTAATTGAGTCAAATTAGTGTTAAACCAAAACTAAATCAGGTTAAAACTGAAATCATGAACAAAAATCTTGTCCAAGATGGGGTTGAACCTGAACCAATTTGGTTCAACCTCAAACCCAATCAGAGTTTGACATGGGTCAAACCCAAACCTATTAAGAGATCAAACCCAGACTCATCAAGGGTCTATTAAGAAACCCATTAAGGATTAGATCCAAAATCCATTAATTATCCAATAAGAACTCATTAAGGTTTGGATCCAAAATCTATTAAGGATCGAATGAGAACCTAATAAGGGTTCAATTCAAGATCCATTAAGAATCCAATAAGAATCCGTTAAGGGTTGGATCTAAGATCTATTAAGGATGTTATAAGAACACATTAAGAGTTGGATTTAAGATCTATTAAGGATCCAATAAGAACCCATTAAAGGTTGGATCCAAAATCCATTAAAGATCCAACAAGAACCCATTAAAGGTTGGATCCAAGATCTACTAAAAATCTAATAAAAATTTTATAAAAGGTTAGATCCAAGATCGAATAAGGATCTAATAAGGACCCAATAAAGGTTGAATCAAAGATCTGTCATAGATCCAATAAGAACCCAACAAGAGTTAGATCCAAAATCCATTAAGAATACAATAAGGATCCAATAAAGGTTGGATCCAAAATCCATTAAGGATTCAATAAGAATCCAATAAGGGTTGGATTCAAAATCCAATAAGAATCCAATAAAAACTCATTAAAGATTGGATATAACATCCATTAAGAATCCAATAAAAACTTATTAAGGGTTGGATCTAAGATCTATTAAGGATCCAATAAAAACCCCATAAAGGGTTGGAGTCAAGATCTAATAAGGATATAATAAGAACCCATTAAGTGTTGGATCTAAGATATATTAAGGTTCTAATAAGAACGTCATAAAGGGTTAGAGCCAAAGTCCAATAAGGATCCAATAAAAACTTAAAAAGGGTTGGATTAAGATCCAATAAAGATCTAATAAGATTCCATTAAGGATTGGATCCAACATTCATTAAGGATCCAATAAGAGCTCATTAAAGGTTGGACTCAAGATATGTTGAGGATCCAATAAGAACCTCATAAAGGGTTTCGATCCAAGATTCAATAAGAATGAAACAAAGAGTTAATAAGGGTTAGATCCAAGATCTATTAAGGATCCAATAAGTACCTACTAAGGACTGGATTCAAGATATATTAAGGATCCAATATGAGTTGGATCTAAGACTTATTAAAGATCTAACAATAGTCCAATAAGGGTTGGATTCAAAATCTATTAAGGATCCAATAGGAACTAATGAAGATTAGATCGTAGATCTATTAAGAACCCAATGAGGATCAAATTCAAGATCTAATAAGGATCAAATATGATATCCATTAAGGATCCAATAAAGACCCAATAAGGTATTATTATTTGTAGTTTTGATGATGAACAAACTTTGTATTTGATCATATCTTGAGCATATATAGTAAACAGCCAAGCCAAGTTCAAAATAGAGATCAAGGCTGTTCAGAAACCTCAAGAGTAGATGGACTTAAAGATAGACTTGAAGATGAGGCATGGTGATGGATCAATGGATAAAACTTGAAGAATTATAAATGGTTTGAAGAAACCTTAAGAGATCAAGTTTGGCATCGACTAGATTTAGATTTTCATTTATTTTAGTCCTGTTAAAGATTTGTTTATCATGTAGAGTTTTGTAGGATGCTGTTAACAGAACTTTTTTAATTGAACCAGACGTCTGCTTTTGAACTGGATGATTGGTTGGGTCTGAATAGAAGATTCAAAACTTCTAAGCCTAAATAGAATCAAACAACCAGTTAGGAACCAAATGACCGACTATAAAATCTGTCAATTCTGATTTTATAGAAGTGAACGTTTAGTTGTTAAAGTGGACATTCGATTTGTAGAATCTGTATGACTAACAACTAATTTTTTGTCTGTTGGAGTGAAATTAATTGTAAGATTTCACCTCCAATGTCTAGTTTCGACCCATAAGGTATAAATAGACACAATTGAGCTTTTCTTAATAAGTTTTTATAACTTCGCATTTATCTTAGAGAAAAGATAAAAGCCCCCCATGCCTAGTAGCCTAATAATAATCTAAATGATCAAATTTCATATCAAATCTTTTAGCTCTTATTCTTATTCTTTGAGTGATCTTATAGTGAGCTATAAACGTAATATTTTTTTTCCTTTTTTTCACTTGTAAATACTTCTAGGTGTTAAGAGTGTGAGTGTACAAAATTTTCAGTGTGGAGTAGATCCTCTCTATGGTAGCAAGATTATTTGTACTTGCTTAGCTTCACCTGAATGAAGTGCCACTCTAGTTTGGAGTATGATGTAAAGGTTTGGCTTTGGCTCAATAAGCGATATCACTAGTAGAGTAATCTAACTTCTCAAGAGTGAGACAAGGATCATAGAGTAGGCGTGGTTGGTCGCTGAACCATATAAAAATCACAGTGCACTTTTCTTATCTTGCTTTAATATTTTAGCTCTTGTGGTTTTAACATTTGATTGAAATTGCTTGACATCCATGTGTAATTTACTTGGCAAATTATTTTAGGGCTTGGTCTTCTTTATAATCAAAATTTGTATTTCAAAACCTATTTCAAACACACCCCCACACCCCCCCCCCCCCCCCCCCCCCCCCCCCCCCACCACACACACACACACACACACACACACACAACAACACCCCCCCGTCTCCTCCTCCTCCTCCTCCTCGGTTGTCAATCTAGGATAACAATTAGTATCAACGGCTCCTACTCATGTTTTTTTGATTAAGATCCTTGGGTATTGATCTATTTGATAATTTTTGATAATCTAGTGAAATTATTTTAAAAAAAGAGAGGATATTTAAGTTGACACTATTAGTTTGTTTTAAAGAGGGGTAGTTACTTGTATTGATGGTATTTATCTCTTGGTATTAACTTTATGTGCTTAGTTGCTAGAAATATACATATTTTGTTAAAATTCCAAATTAGGAATTTTAATTCTTATGGATTTTTTCTTATGTATATCTTTGTATTTGTCCATGTTGTCTATGCCCTCTTTGTTGATGCCAAAAAGGGGAGATAAATGGTATGACCAAATTACTCTAAATAGGGGGAGAATTATTATAGTTAGGGAGAGTATATTAGTTTTTGTTGAAGTGATATTTTCTTGGTATATAATCTATATTTTCATGCATATTACTCTAGTTGATATGTGTGTTAGAAACTAGATTATTTATTTTATTTTTGTGAGAGTTTGTCATCATAAAAAAAGATGAGATTGTTGCCATTGTACTTTTGATGATGAACAAACTTTGTATTTGATCATATCTTAAGCATATGTAGCAAATAACCAAGCCAAATTTAAATGGAGATCAAGGTCATTCAAAAGTCTCAAGAGTAGATGGACTTAAAGATAGACTTAAAGATGAGGCATGATGATGAATCAATGGACAAATTTTGAAGAATTATAGATGGCTTGAAGAAAGCTCAAAAAATTAAGTTCAGCATTAACTAGGTTTAGATTTTTATTTATTTTAGCCATGTTGAAGATTTATTTTTGAGATTTATTATTTAGACTATTTATCGTATAGAGTTCTATAGAAAACTCTTAATATAGCTTTTTTGACTGGATTGGATGATCAATTAGGTCAAAATAGAATATTCAAAACTTTTGAATTTAAGCAGAACTAGATGACAAGTTGGCAACTGGATGACTAACTATAAAATATGCCAATTTTGATTTTACAGAAGCAAACATCTGGTTGTCCAAGTGAATATCCAATTCGTAGAATCTACACGACTAATAATTAATTTTTTGATTGTTGGAGTGAAATTAGTTGTGGGATTTTGTCGACAATGGCTAGTTTCAACTCATAAGATATAAATAGTCATAGCTGGGCTTTTGTTAACAAATTTTTACAACTTCACATTTATCTTAGAGAAGATATAAAAGCCCCCATGCCTACTAGCCCAAAAATAATCTAAATGATTAAATTTCATATCAAATCTTCTAGCCCTTGTCCTCATTCTTTGAGTGATACTGTAGTAAGTATTAAATGTAATATCTTTTACCTTTTTCTACTTGTACACACTCCTCGGTATTAGAAGGATAAGTGTACAAAATCTTTGATGTGGAGTAGATCTTCTCTATAATAGCAAGATCATTTGTATGAGTGTAGCTTCACTTTAAGGAAGCAATGGGCTTGGCTTCACCCAAATGAAGTAGCACTCTGGTTTGGAGTATGATGTAAAGATTTGGCTTTGCCTAAAAAAATGATGTCACTAGTGAAGTGATTCAAGTCCTCAAGAGTGAGGTAGAGGTCGTGGAATAGACATGGTTGGTCACCCAACTACTAAAAATAATGGTGTACTTTTCTCTTATCTTGCTTTTACATTCTAGCACTTGTAGCTTGATTGAAGTTTAATTGAAATTTCTTGACATTCATATGTAACTTTTGGGTGAATTATTTTGGGGCTTGATCTTCTTTATAATTGAAATTTGTATTTCAAAACCTATTTCAAAACCCTCCACGAAGGTTACCAATCTGGGATAACATAAGGGTTGAATCCAAGATCTATTAAGAATCTAATAAGAATTAAACCTAAAATCCATGAAGGATCCAATAAGAATCTTATAAAGATTTGGTCCAAGATCCAATAAGGATTGAATTCGAGATCTGTTAAGGATCTAATAGAAGCCTAATAAGGTCCGAACCAAGATCCAATAAGAATAAAGTCCAAGGTCTTATGGGGTTTCATTAAACAAGTCAAACCCAACCTGAATTGAATCAAATCATACTTCAATTAAAATCAAGTCTGAACATTAAATTAAATCAAATTAGACTTGTGCCAAAAATAAGTTTGAATATCGAATTGAATTAAGTTAGACTTGAACAAAAACTAAGTTTGAACATTGAATTAAACCAAATCATACTTAAACCAAAACCAAGTCTGAACATAGAATTAAATCAAATCAAATTCGAAATAAAATAAAGTTTGAATTGAATCAAACTCGAATCAAATGGAGTTAGTTGACAACAAGCATTATCGACAACACCTCAAGCCCAATAAAAAACAAGCTAAGAAGGTTGTTGATAATCAAATCGAGAGCGATTAGCATATGCCAAAGTCACTAATCATTCTCTTAAATCAAATCAAAATAAGGCAAGCTTGAACTTGCTCAGTTAGCCACCTGTCATTTTGAAAGAAGTTAATTGACAATAAGTGTAAAGCCATTAGTAACACTTTAAATCAACAAGTCAAAAAAATATTATTTATCAAATCAAGAATAATTTGCATAAGTTAAGACAGCTAACATTATTTAAAATTAAATTAAACTAGCTCAGTCAGTCAATCAAACACTATTTTTGAAGAAAGTTTATCGTCACAAGTATAAAGCTACTAGTGATACTTCAAACTTAACCGATAAAATCATAAAAAAATTTGTGAGGTTTCAAATCTAATTGACAATATGCTATAAAACCATCGATTATGAGTCAAGAATGATTAGCATAAGATAAGGCCACTAATCATTCTCTTAAGTCAAAGACCAAAATAAGTTAACCGATAATAAGCAGAAAACTATTGGTTGTACTTCAAACTCTAATTGGGATCATTGACATAAGTCAAGGTAGTTAGCCGCACCTTGAAATTAGGTAAAGTTATCAGCATTCGTCAAGGATCAAACCAAGCATTCATTCGAGCCAAATTCACTCGATCAAGTACACAGGATTGAGACAATAGCGAGCATCAAGACTTTTCCAATCCCTTCCTCATTTCATACTATTTATGATTATAAATTTAAATTCTTTAAATTGAAAAGTAAGGGTATGTCCTTATTTAAGCCATATAACCCTTTTTAAAATTAATTAAATTATACTTTTTTCTTCGTATTTTTATTTTATTAGTTAGATTTCTCACTTTAGAGATTTTTGATAAATGTTATGGTAATTAACTATAGAGGTTTGTATTTGTTGGAAGTCATGTTTACATAATACTTGATTGCTCACCGAAACCTACCTAAACTTTATTTGTTGTTTTAAAATTGCTTTTTTAGATTCTTTAAGTATCCTATGTGGTCGATTATGGTTCGATAAGTTTTGGAATGGACAGTAGGATGTTTTCTTGATTTGTGGCAAACATGTACACTATGTAAACTAAACACCTTATAGCACCGGTTTGCCATAAATTTCAGCACATCCGATGGGACATGTCTTCTCCTTCAAGCATAGAAAATTAGCTAGTACAATAGAGACATGTCAAAAAAAGAAAAGGCAAAAACTAATAATTGGTTCATTATTTTCCATTATAGGAAAAACATAACATTATCAAATGATCCTCCAACCCCAACCTACTCCATCATCCTCGGTAAAGGGTTTATGGCACACTTTCCTTAACCAGCAATCACTGTGAGGGCAACTAGAGTATATATAAACCATGGGACTAAGTACAACTCTATCCAATTTATGCATGGCGCCTTTGCTTTCACTAACAATATGACTACTCCAGTTGTTGTTGCCACCGTCATGGCTACTATTGATCCAGTTGCTCTCCATCTACCAAACACAGATCAACTACTCACCTCCCATCCAAGGGAAAGGGAAAAGTCCATCCAATGGGCAAAGGCCAAATGTGAGTGTGTTGAACCTTAATATCAAATAAAGGGCCCACTAGGGTATGTCAGGACATTAGTCTTTCAAAGATTGGGCAATTAGTAAAAGTCAATTTTTAATTGTTTACAACCTAACCTACAAGTCAAGAAAGCTAATATAACTAATGAAAGTTAAGAGAGGATTAGTGGGGTTTTCAGTCAACTCTGGGATGTCAAATTGAAGCCAAAGCTAGATGCTACAATCCCTAACTCCAACTCCTTGACAACATCACAAAAGCTAAACAATGAAAGAACATATGTTCAATCTTCTTCAGTTGAGGAAGGAGCAATTTCATCTTCTAATGTTAGAATAATGGATGAGTAACTAAATCTAAGAAAAGGATATTCGTGCCAAATCTGTACTGTAGAGTGGAAGAGTCAAATGGCTGTATGAGCATCAAAAGCACACAAAGAAGCACAAAAAAAACTAAAGACAAAAAAAAAAATAACAACCATGAAAATAAATAAAGCTTATGTTTTAGTCTATGATAGAATGTCTAGTCATGTTAAAATTGACTAGTCAAGTATGTATTTCATACTTCTCAAGGCAAGACATAAAATAAAAAATTTACTAAGATAATCCAATAAGAAAAAATCTTCAGTATTTAGTAAACTACTTTCTGTCTTATAGATAAGGTCTTTGAAAAGGAAATAATAATATTTGAAAGTAAATATGATCAATGATGATGAAGTTGGAATCCTTGCACCTCCTTCATTCACTGATACCCTAAGTTAACTTTGGGAACACAAGTTTGGAAATATGATGACTAATCTATAAGTAATTAGAAGCTTATTGGGAAAGTTGTTTCAAACATAAAAGTACTAATATCAAAAAATAACCTCTTGGGTACTCTTAGAGGCAAAGTATCAGATCCTAAATAAATAATGGAAGGAAAAATCTCAAATGAACAAATCTTATATGCAAAACCAAGCCAAGAGAGATAAATTCAAAGAATAAGAACTAGTTGGCATTTACGAATTTATAAATTTTGGATCCACAAAAAAGAAATGAGATTGTTAAGTCAATAATATATATATATATATATATATATATATATATGAAAAAAGGAAAAAAAAAGGAGGAGAAAATTGAATTACATACCAAAATTAGGAGGAGTAATGTACCCTTATCTCGGTATATTATCGACTAAGAAAAACTATCTGAAGAGTAAGTACCTGATGACATTCGTGGATATATAAATCTTGAAAATTGAGATTGAGAGGCATCTAGAGATCAAAGCCAAAGTCAGAAAAGTAATTAACTAATAGTAACATAATGAAAGTAGTGAAGTTACCAGAACAATAGATTCTTGAAGAAAAATATTATATTAAAAAATAGTTAAAAGGGGAAGTCAATTGGTGACCTGCCATATCCTAAGAAAAAATCACTCTTAAACTTAAATAAGCCAAATCAAGTAGAAGGCCTTAATCAAAGATAGAAGGGTGTATCGCATGTCTATTAAAATATTTCAAAAAATACTAAAAGAAAGAAATTTCTAGAAATTGTTCAAAAAAATAAAGTAATTAAAAAATAGAATTAAGAAAACTAAGTTAAAAAAAGAAATGATAAAATAAGAAACTAAATATAAATACACATGCATTGCATCATAATCAAAGTATATTGAAAATATCATTTCTTTCAAAACTCATGAAGAAATCTAAAAGATGAACTATCAGTCTAAATTACTATAGTTCAACTAACATCAATCTAGGCATCTGCTTGCTGATCCAGCTAACTGCTATAACTTGTCCTACTCCAAATATGCTAATATCGCATTCTATAAGATGTGCCCCATGAAAGTTACAACTTGATGTTTCAATCTTTGATCTACTCCCTTTACATAAAAAGAAATATTGGATCATGGTAAATAAAAAGTAAGATGAAGCTTATGGGTTGCCCTTAAGCAAACTTTCTAAGTAATCAGGGTTGAGTCACTTTGACCGATAGTTCAAGTCAAGCAACTACTATATAAAGGGATCAAAACAAAGGACAAATCTCTCCCTTTAGCCCTGATTCTAAATCACTCTAATATAGGTCGAGATCTCTTCTCCCAACCAATGTCAGACAATAGTCTTCCCGTTGTGGATATAGGCTCTAATCCTTTGAAAAGGAAAGGTGAAACTTCTTTTGATCGAAGTTGGGTATTTTTCCCAAAAAATAAATACCATACCAATTTGCTACTATATACAAAGATGAAAATGATACCAAAAAGGCTCATGACTAAAGCATTTGAAAATAAGTAATATTCTTCATCAAAAGGTGCATAACCAAGACTAGGGGCAGATTGCTCGAGCATCCGCTACGAATACTTTATTAAATATTAAATCCATCCATTCATATAAAGAAGATGGAAAAAATAAAGTCAAGTATACTCTCATTTGAATGCTTAAGAAAAAGCATGGTGCTGAAACATTTGGAATGAATAACCAATTCATCAAGCTAACACTAAGTGAAATTTTTATTATTCCACCATCAAAAGATTGCAAACAAAAAAAATCAATTTTTTCTCGTCAAATGCTCATAAAGGGACATATAGCTGAAGCATAAAAAAATGTAAAAAATGATTAAAGATTATTTCTTCACCTCAAAATATTGGGGACAAATAAAATTTTCTTTTGTAATTCTTGAAAAAAATATATTATGAATAGATAACTAGCGTATCCGTTGTCATGACATCTAAAGTAACATGTGATATCACCTTTTACCCCATGATCAACAAGTCAAATGAAAATCATGAAATTCTTGACAAATATTTCAAATAGACCACTCATACAGTAATAAAATCAGATATGCTACCCTAATGCGGCAAAATAAATACACTACCTTTAATATGGTGAAATCAAACTTGTTCACTTAAAAATGGTAGAATTAAGTGCACCACCTCACAAGTCATGGAACAAAAGCATGCCACTTACAAAGTGGTTAAATCAAATAGGTCACCTCTAAAAGTGGTAAAATTGAATATCTCATCTATGAGGATTGAAATGTCAAACATATCATTTCTAATATGGCAAAATCAAAGTAGCAACTTTGAAAATAATGAAATTAAATCTATTTACATATGACAATTTAAAGTCTGTTTTACATGGTAACCAAGCTCACATTTAAATGACAAACTAAGTTCACTTCTATGTGGCAAATAAAAGTCTATATTACATAGTGAATCAATACCACATTTCCGTGGTACATTAAGCTCACTCTTACATAACAAATTAAGTCCACTCTTATATGATAAATTAGATATGCTCTCATATGATAAATTAAATTCATTTTTACGTAGTAAATTCAACCCACTTTTCTATGACGAATGAAATCTACTTTTATATGAAGAATCAAATCCATTCTTACGTGTCAAGCCAAATTCACTTTCACATAGCCAATGAACCCACTTTCATGTGAAGAATCAAGTTTATTTACATGTGATAAATACAATCCACTTATATATGGCAAATCAAGTTTACTCTCATATGGTAGATCAAATCCATTTTCATGGGACAAACATAGTCAACTCTCAGAGCATTCGCATCAAAGGTTAGATACCTAAAAATTATTTACACCCTCTCCTCTCATTAGAAAGAAATTTGAAAAGAGTATGTGAATGGGGCATTTTGTTCGATTAACTTTTGTCAAAATTAAATTTAATATGAATTTCATTGAAATTAGAGATCAGATATATTATATTATAGTTCAAATATGGGCTTCAGTTGGACCTGAATTGTAGTTAAATTTGACCAAAAATTGATTTCGATTCGAACTTGAATTATTGTCAAAATTTCGGCTCAAAATGAATTTAAAAAATGAAAAAAGGCTAAGTGTGCCAAATTCTCGACTGAAATTAGCTCCAAAACTCATTAAAAATTTGAGCCAAAAACGAAAAGATAATTTTTACAAGTCTTTGAACCAAATAAATCTTGATGGAATTTTTCTTAGATTCTTACAAAGAAATCCATACAACTTTTTAAATTATAAATTAATCTCCGTAAAATTTAGACTTTACAAATAAATTCCTCACAGATTAATAAAATTTAAGATTTATAAATAAATCCTTAAAATTTTCTATCTTTTGTAAATAAATCCACCATAACGTGTTAAATTATAAATCTACAAAAAAGGTCTTTGAACTCCTCAAAAAGTATAAATTGGTCTCTAAAAATAAAATTTTTTACAAATAATCTCTTGTATTATGCAATATTATAAAATAATACATATCTTATCTAAACCCTCATCTCCAACCAAAAAATTATACAATTTATCTATATCAAAGATTTAACCATATTTACATCTGATCATCCATACCAACATTAAAAATTCAAAATACAATACCCATATCTAAAATTCAAAATAAATTGATAAAGATCAATTTCGTTAGTGGGCCTATTAAAACCTCTCAGACTCTTGCAAAACAAAAAGGCAGCGGAAGACCAAAGGGAGAGACGAACGCGGAATAGAAATTTGTGAGAACGAATAGGGAAGGTCAAAGAGCGAACAGGAAAGAAATCAATGGAACCCAGTCAGAACCTTTGCTAGACTCTGGTTAGGTCCTCGCCTCAACTCGCCAACACCCTGCTCCTATGGCTGTACTGGGCCACCGACTCTACTTCCGGCTGTCCTTCTACGTCGGTGACCTTGTCACCGCTCCTAGCTTCCACCCACGCCATTCCAGTGGTCTTGCACATAGCTGCGCGCCGCCTCTCCCAGCCTCCTCGTTGCCCCTGATGGACTCCATTGGCCGCTGCTGCCTTCACGCATCTTCGACCTGCTCGCACTAATAGCAATATTGGACAACCGACCTCGAACTCTTTGACTAGCTGGTGCTGTGGCCAGAACGCAACCACAAGCTGCCCGATGGTCCTCCGCCCTATCGCGACATCGCCTGGCCACCGAAAAATCGCCAGCTACTCGTGCTACTCGCTGCTGTGTCCAGCAACCCCATCATCTTCGATTCATCCCAACTTGATTGCCACCTACTTGCCAGAACTACACACCCATTCCCCGCTGCATCTGCAGCCAACATCGAGCTCTACTACGCCACCTCCAATCACTAGAGGAGTGGCTCTGCCACTTCATGGCCTCACTATGTCCCCCACCACACACACTGCTGCAAGATCAGTCCTAATTACAGCCGCACTACTTCCTACGGAGGACACCTTTTAGCTCCGACAGAGCTCTGATTGTTCCCAGGTTGTACGTCTGCTGCTGGATTTGTGAGCTGGAAGGCCTGTCCTCCTCCCCACTGTTGCCAGTGCCACCTGTAGCGGCCCCTCTTTGGGCCTGACCTCTACCTCATCGACGTGACCACTGTGGAGTGCCTCCCCATCACCAGCTGCTCATATCCAGTGGATTTGTCTAGGGCAGAGTGAAGAAAGAAAAAAAAAAAGACAATACAGAAAAAAAAGAAAGAAAATTATAAAAAACAAAAAAGGAAAAGTGCGATACAGGAAAGGAAAAATATTATAGGAAATGAAAGAGTGGTGTCTAATTAGAGAGAAGAAAGAAAAACAACAGAAAAAAAGTACTCTAAAGAAAAATAGGGTTGTTACAAGTTAAAAAAAATGAAAAAAACAAAAGAAAAAAAAGAAGGTAGAAAAAAAAAAAAATCTTCTCAATTCTATTTGTCTCCACTAATTTAAAACTACTTGTACATTTATCTAAAAGTCAATTTGATTTAGAATTAGCTCGTACGCTCACTTAAAAGTGAATTCGATCAAGAATTAATATGTGGGCTTACTCAGGAGTCAATTTGACTTAGGACTAATTCACGAGTTTGCCTAAAATTACTTCGATTTAGGATCAGTCCACGAATTCATCCGAAAGTTATTTCGATCGAAAGCCAACTGACAAACTTGTCTGAAAATCATTTTGACCTAGGACTACTTCATGGACTTACTCGAATGTTATTTTGACCTAGGTACAATCCACAAGCTTGTCTGAAAGTCAATACAACCCACAATTAACTTGTAGACTCATTTGAAAGTTAATTCGATTTAAAATCAACCTACGTGATGGTCTAAAAATCAAATTGATTAAAGACTAGCTTGCGGGTTCGCATAAAAGTCAAACCCATCTTGCAAGTTCATTTGAAAATCAAACAACTCGAGACTAGGTTACAGGTTTGCTTAAAAGTCAAATCAAGTAAAGACTAGGTCAAGGACTTACCCAAAGATCATTAAATCAATAGACAGCTCGAGGACTCTCTAATCAACTAAATCAAATTGATTAAAATAATTAACTTAATCAAGTTAAAACCAAGCTAATTTGGCCAAATTAAATAAATGATCGAGTTGATCTGAATTGAATCAAACCAACTGTCAAATGAATCTAAATTGATTAAACAAATTAACAAACTAAATCCAAATTGAAATGGGCCAAAATCCAAATTTGGACAACCCAAATCAAATCTGGTCCAATTAGTTCATACCCAACCCAAATCGGGTTTAAATCGAATCAACCCAAATCAAATTGGTTCAAACCCGATCCTAATTGAGTTCAAATTAGGTTAACTCAAATTAAATTAGCTCCGACTAAATCCTAATTGGGTTAAATTGAGTTTAAACCAAATCCCAATGGAGTTAGACCAAGTATGAACTGAACTCTAATTGAGTTAAACTATGTTCATTATGTTTGAACAAAACCCTAATTAGATCAAATTAAGTTCAAACTAAAACCTAATTCGGTTAAACCAAGTTTGAGCCAAACTCTAATATGGTTATATTAAGTTTAAACCAAACTCTAATTGGATTAAAGTAGGATTGAACCAAAATCAAATCATGTCCAAATCCAAAACAAAATCAAATAAGACATAACTTGAACCAAAACCAAATAAGGCTCAAACTTGAATAAAAATCAAATATGGTCCAAGCCTAAACCCAAGCCTAGATCTAGTCAAAGTACGAATCATGAACTAAAATTGGGTCCAAGATGGGTTGAACTAGAACCAATTTTTTTGGAACCCAAATCTAATTAGGGTCCAATATGGGTCGAACCCAAACTCATTAAGGTATCAAAACCAGACCCATCAAGAGTCTATTAAGAATCTAATAAGGGTTGGATCCAAGATTCATTAAGTATCCATTGAGGATCCAATGAGAACCTAACAAAGATTGAATTCAAGATCCATTAAGGATCTAATAAGAGCCTATTAAAAGTTAGATCTAAGATCCATTAAGGATCCAATTAAAACTCATTAAAGGTTGAATCCAAGATTCATTAAGGATCCAATCAGAATCCAAGAAGGATTGGATCCAAGATCCATTAAGGATCTATAAGAACCCAAGAAGGACTAGATCAAAATTCATTGAGGATCTAATAAGAACCCATTAAGGATTAAATTTAAGATCCATTGGGGATCCAATAAGAATCCATTAAGGGTTGGATCTAAGATTCATTAAGGATTCAATAAGAATTTATTAAAGATTGGATCCAAGATGCAATAAGGATCCGATAAGAAACCCATAAAAGTGTTGGATCCAATATCCATTAAGGATCCAATGAGAACACAATAAGGGTTGTATCCAAAATTCATTGAGGATCAAATAATAATTCATTAAGGGTTGGATCCAAGATCCATTGAGGATTTAATAAGAACCGAAGAAGGGATAAGGATTCAATAAGAACCCATTAAAGGTTGATCCAAGATCCATTAAGAATCCAATTATAATTCATTAAGAGTTGGATCCAAGATTCAATAAGGATCCAATAAGAACCTAAAAAAGATTGGATTCAAGATCCATTAAGGATCTAATAAAAATCTATTAAGGGTTGGATTCAAGATCCTTGATAAGAAACCCATATAGGGTTAGATCAAAGATCCAATAAGGGTTCGATCCAAGATCTAATAAGGATTCAATAAGAACCCAATAATAGTTGGATCCAAGATCCACTAATGATCCAATAAGAATATACTAGGAATTAGGTACAAGATCTATTAAGGATCCCATAAGGACCTAGCCAAGGCTGAATCTAAAATCTATCAAGCATACATTAATAACCCAATAAGAGTTGAATCCAAGAACTATTAAGAATCCAATAAAGACCCAATAAGGATTGGATCCAAGATCCATTAAGAATCCAATGAGGATCAAATTCAATATCCAATAAGGATTAAATCAAAGATCCATTAAGGATACAATAAGGGTTAGATTCAAGATCTATTAAAAATCCAGTAAGAATAAAATCTAAGATCTATTAAGGATCCAATAAGAACTCTACAAGGGTTGGATCCAAGATCCATTAAGGTTCTAATTGGAACCCTATTGGGTTCGAACCAAGATCCAATAAGATGACGTCCAAGGTTTTATAGGAGTTCATTAAACAAGTCAAACCTGACCTAAATTGAATCAAATTATACTTGAACTAAAATCAAGTTTGAATATCAAATTGAATCAAGTCAGTCTTGAATCAAAACTAAGTTTGAACATCGAATTGAATCAAGTCAGATTTAAACTAAAACTAAGTTTAAATGTTGAATTGAATCAAATCACACTTGAACCAAAATCAAGTTTGAACATCAAATTGAATCAAATTAAATCCGAACCAAAATCAAGTTTGAATTGAGTCAAACTCAAATCAAATGGAGTTAGTTAATAACAAGCATAATGTTATTCATAACACCTCAAGCCAAATGACAATAAGTAAGAAGGACCATCGATTATTAAATTGAGAGCAATTAGCATAAGCTAAAACTGCTAATTATTCTCTCAAATCAAATCAAACTAAAGTAACCTTGAACTCGTTTAGTTAGTCAAACAAGCATCGTATTTGAAAAAAGTTAAAGTCATCAATTATAAAGTCAACAATGATTAGCACAAGTTAAGGCTACATGTTAATCATTCTCTTAAGTCAAAAACCAAAAGAAGTTAACTGCAACAAGCAAAAAATCATCGATTGTACTTCAAACCCTAGGGTCAACTAACATAAGCCAAAGTAATCAACCATATCCTAAAATTAAGCAAAATTATCAACAACCACCAAGAATCAAACCAGACATCCGTCTAAATTAAATTCCACTCGATCAAGTGCACAGGAGAGGTGCAATAGTGGATATCAAGCCTTTCCTAAGCCTTTTTCATTTCATACTCTTTATGCTTATGAATTTAAATTTTTTAAATTGTAAAGTGAGGGCATATTCTTACTTAAATCATATAATATTTTTTAAATTAATCAAATTATATTTTTCTTTCTTCATGTCTCTATTTTATTAGCTAGTTTCTTGCTTTTGTAGGTCCTTAATGACTATCAGGATAATTAACAACGGGAGCTTATGTATATTAGAATTCATATTCCAATAACACCAAATTGTGAACTCAAACCTACCTAAATTTTATTTTTTATTTCAATATTACTTTTTGAGATCCTGTAGCTATCCCAAGTGATCGATTGTGGCTCCATAGAAACAAGGTATCTATGAAGTCTCTATTTGATTAAAGGGGCTTGTACTTAGGTTATCTCACCAATTAGTTATGACTCAACAACGCAGTAAGCTATAGTAAGTTAAAAAAGCACAAAATACTAAAAATCCTCAAGGGTCTTTGGAATTAGGTTAAATGTGAAACTCATACCTAGAGAAAAGAAGCCCCACCATGTTTTTTATTTTGTAGGTATTATTAAAATTCTAGTGCTGAAGTTGATTGCAACGCATCAATCTTGATTGTGTTGTTTAGGACTTCACAACAAGTGTGTGGATTTTGAGGTTCATGCGTCTAGCCTATAAAGTGTGTTGGTTATTTGAGAGATTTGTAGGAGTCCTTTACCAAATGCAGAATATACCCGTCTCAATGGCGTATGCCTTGTCTTCTCATGTACTGAAAATTAATAACAATAACTCTCGTGAGATTCTTATAGATAGAATCTAATCCAAAATAATAATAAATAATAAATAATTAGAGGGGGCTTATCTACCATTAGGCTCGAAGGTCCCTCCCTAATCCTTTTTAGGTTTACCTAAAAGTTAACTAAAATACTATATCCATAATTAAATGAAAATGATAATGTAATATAAAAAATAAAAGAAAGTAGAGACAAAGAAGGATCATGCAATGTATGTGCAACCCTACAACTCCCCAAAAATCTAGTTGAAAATTATGAACAAAAATATCAGCACTCTTGCCTTATTGTCTGAGAATTTTTGAACTTCTCACTAGAAAAAAAATTGAGAAGAAAATATTACCAAAATTCTTTGAAAAATACAAAGAACCTTAACAGAATCCTTAGTGTAAGTTGGCTACTTTTGAGAACTTGTTGATATTAAAAATATTAGAAAGGAAGTGTTTATATAGGTGCAACAGTTGGAATACATGAAGAATACTAGTGAACATAAAATTTGATGCCATGCAAATGCTAGAACACAAGCGTTTGCATGGAGCAAATAGCTAGACCTAGGCATCCATTCAAGCCACATGTCCTAGCATCCGTAACAAACACCAAGCATGTGGAGTCCACTCCGTGCAGTCTCCACCTGGGTCCAGTCTATGTGAACACCATTCTGATGAAGTCAGCATTCCTAAGGAAATTCTAGAAAATAATTTGACAAAAAAGTCTAAAAAAAGTTAAAATAATATTTTGATCCAAAAAATCAAATCCACGATTAAAGCTATCTCGCGATTTGTGCATCTCTTTTGTAATTTTACAAATAAAATTATATTTTTAAATTCACCAAGGGGTTCAAAAGAATTTTAGAAAATGATGGAAAAATCAAATCATTATGTGAGAAACTCAAATTCTTTTGAGGAAAAAGTTTTTTAAAAACTAAAAATTACAAAATGGCAAGAAATTTACATGTCCCTAAAATTTTCATTTTGAAATAAAAATTTGGAAACTTTCTAGAATTATATTTTAAATTAGATCGCGCGCACTGATTAATTCACAAGCTCGAAAAATAGGTATATACACACATAGCTCTTGGTAGAAAGGTGTAATATCTCCAAATCATGGAAGCAAGAAGATGCATCATTAAGAATCCACATCAAAATTTACTCTAGGATGTGGTTATGATTTTAGGTGTTGTATGCTGACGAACCTCCACATGTTTAATGAGCTTAAGAGGAGCTGGAACTATAACAACCCAACCAACTATCCTAGCATAATGATGAATAGGATACTCCATGGAGTGACGACTCCTCGTAAGAATCAACTCACTTTGAACACCATGGAAGGTAAGCAAAGGAGTTGAACAATGAGCAAAATCAACCTGATCATTATGAGGGTTGTCAAAGAACGCCCTTCACCATGCATGTGTCCTGTTAGAAATTTTCCAATAGCTTGTATCACTGTTGTCTACATTGTGCATTTATGTGACCCTTATGACACTTGGAAAATGATGCTTGAGCTAGAGTTGGAGACACCATGCACTCTCAATGAAGTCACCACCATAAGAGACTACATTGAAATCTTCCACGAGACGAGCCAAAATGGGTGAAGCAAGTGATCATCCATAATGAAGTTTATAGCTCATGATAAAATTAGCATTTAACCTAGAAAGGTGTTGAGTTTTAGGTGTCTTGAACTCTAATTAGAGTTTGAGTTAAAGTAGGAATCCAAAGTTAAATTTAGATTTATGATTGATTTATATTATTAGGAGTTGTAATTGAGTAAAACTCAGACTCAATAAGAATCTATAAATATACTATAATATATAGGGCTTATGTGTGGCGTAGTATTGAGGTTGAACTAGAGAAAAATAGAGAGAGAGGAATAAAGAGAATATAGAGAAGACAAAGAGAGAGAATGTCGGCTCTCGTGTGTGGTTCTTTCTAGTGCTTCTCAGTGCTCTCTCGTGGTGGTTCCTCGTGGTGCTCTCTTGGAGATTTTTTTTGAAGGTGGAGGCGTTGCCGAGGCTTGGAGAAAGAGTTTTGTTGAGTAAGAAAGAGTGAAGTCTTTCTTGTAGACTCTTGTAAAAGCCTTTATCTATTGATAGTGGATTTCCCGTTGTCTTATCTTGTTATTTTCTTTTATTTTGTATTACTTCTCGTTTCTTGTGTTGTTTGAGAACAAGGTGATTCGTGAAACTTCCGCTGCGAATCCCAACAGAAAGGGTCTGTCATCCATTTGGAAAGAAGAAAAGACTAGCTCCTAGAAGACCATGACACTAGTGACTTTTCAAGTGAAGAAAAGGAGAGTAGTGCACCCGTAGATGATGGAGAAGAAGCTTGTTAGACCTTTGTGGACGACAGGAGCAATGTTCTAGCCTAACAACACAACCTAGGAAAACTTCAAGATTACAACTCCTACCAAAAGTGATGTTACTATCCTTTGACATTGTGAAGTCTTTTATGTCGCTCAAATCAAGTAAGGTACTTATCTCCTAAAGCGAAGGTAACATCTCTCCATGAGTAAAGAAGGAGTGAGTTAACAGAGTCTATGATAGTGGAAATAGTCAAAGGCTGGTTGAGATGATGATGCCTTAGGAACTCATGTCTTAAGAAGTTGACATAAAGAAGTGTAGCCTTGTAGGAAGTTGGGAATAAACCGAGGAACTGACCAACCTATGGCAGCCATCTAAAGTGAAAAATACTTGAAATCTTTGGAACATTTTGCAGAAAATAGATAGAAAAAGTAGCAAAAAACCCTAATCAGCAACAATTCAAGCATAAATGTGTCCATGTTGGTGCACAAGGGCAAGGTCGCATCCCAAGAAAAAAAATGCCAAATCATGATTGCAGCAAGAGGATGTAAAAAGAAGAAGATGATGAGCAAAATTGTATTAAAAAAAGCCTATTTAAATAGCACCATAAAGGACCTTTCACTAATTCAAATTCAAATTGAATAGCAAAAGTCTCACAATAAAAGAAAAAGAAAACAGAAATAGAAAAGAAAGTGGGGTGCCTTGTTCTTAGGGCCCCACCCACATGGGAGCTAGGAAGAAGGCACCTAGCAATAAAGGGGTGCTAAGCACTTGATCCCAACCTTTTGAGCTCCTAGAACATGGCATTCGACCATAAATGGGCACCAAGGTCTAGGTGCCCTGCCTCTCTTACATCACAAGCCAACCCAACCCATTCCTAGTATGGATGTCCCATCGAAAGAAGAAACAAAAAAGAGAAAGATTAATAGCAGCACTCCACCAAACATCGAGATCTATCGGAATAAAGAACAACAGTCCAAACTCCAGCAACCAACTTTCTAGCCACACCACTAGTAGTTTGTAGGAGACAATTATAATGCCAACTCCATTGCCTAGGTTATGATTTCAATATTTCCTTTTAGGAAAAGTTTTCTTGTGCCCCAGCCTGCAAGAGCGCCAACTAGTTGGCTCCCCCAAGGTGCTAGGCACTAGCTAGCTAGCACCCATGCCTTTTTGCTTAGGTATGGCTCGTAGGGAATTTAGGTCCAATTGGGACTTATTTGGCAATGCTTGGGTCCCCCTCTCCTTCCCTCACTAAAAATTTTCCAGAGGTTCTCTATAATTTTCAAAGAACTTAATTTTTTTTCTTAACTTTTTTGAGTGAGGATTTTGAAATTTCTTACATAGAGCTAGGGTTTTGGCATTTTCTTCTTAGTTTTTAGTGAAATTTTCTTTGAGGGAGGTAAAAGGCCCACAAGCATTGTAAGATCCATCATTTTCTCATTGTTATCCTCCTTTCATTCTTTTTATTAGTCCATTTTCATTTTTTTTTACTTTTGCATATAGCATAGGGTAGTTAATCTTTAGGCAAATATAAAGAGAGTTAAGGAAGGAATCTTAGATCCCTCATCCAGCCAAGTGGTGGATAAACTCTCTCTAATATTTTATTATTATCTTTATTAATTTGAACTAGATTCTATATACAATAGCCTCACAGGAGCTATTTTCATTATCTTTTTCGATACATGTGAAGAGGAGTTGTACACTATCAAGGTGGTATATGATCCTATGCTCGATAAAGGAGTATCCCAAACCTCTCAGAGAACTCATACAATTTATAAGTTGAGTGTGCAAATCTCAAAGTCCATATCCAAACAACACAAACAGGATCGATGCTTTGCACTTTGTACCAATAACTAAAAATTCCATGGAGACCTACATGGAAGAAAACAGGTATATTTAATTTCAAATTAAACTATTCTCTCTTCCCATGATATTTATTTTACTTAAACTCTATTATGTTTTGACAAACATTGTATTTTCAAAATAAAGCCTAAACAACATGAATATATTTTGAAAAAGATCACAAGTATCTTGGATGTATATTTCGTTCAAAAAATAACCAATAATGAACATGACAGACATTATTGTTCTAATTGCAACATAATTGGCATTCAAACTTAATATAGATTATTAAAAATTCTACTTAGTGTTATCCTTTATAGAAAAACTTTTAACTTTTAAATATAATATCTACTTCGCCTTATTGTAGATATATTTTCTATACACAATTTTCGGATTATACAAGGAGCAATGAACTGGTTTATTTGACCTTGAAGTAGTGAAAATTTTTAGAAAGTATGCAATTTTCATAAATTACAATAGTAGGTTACAATAATATTGCGGATACCCACCTTTCTATGTCTTTTTGAGCTTTCTCATATGACTCAAAGTCAACCTGTTTGACAAAATTTAGAATTTGAAAATTTTCAGATTTAATTTGTAAAAGTGAAGCTTTCCACAAGTTTCAACAAGTTCAAATTATTTCGAGTGAAAGTTTCTAGGCTCTAACCATGAAAAATCTAATTTTTAAGAACTTATGTGCAAAATTAGCATTTATTGGGGCACATTTGCAAATTTTCATATTTTAAAACCTTATTTGTAAAAGAATTTGATTCTCACTATCTTTCCCTATTTTTGAAAATTGTATTAGATTTTTCTACAAATTTCTAAAATCTAATGATTTGTTTGTAAAATTATAGAGAGATTAATTTATTCAAATTTTTTATTGAGAGATATATTAGCTTGTTTGCGAATCTCGAACTATTTCCAACCATTAATTTGTTATTTGGATAAAAAAATTTAAAATATTTTTGGGATTTTTATGCAAAATTACTCTTGACATATGCTTTTAGGAGGGACCCTATGTGATTCGCGTCTATGTAAGGTCAAACACTAGATAGTAGGCACTAGTTAGCAAAAGGTCATAGTGCCTGTAGGACAAAATGCCAACTCTCTATTGTCCACTTTCTAGCAGATGCCAACCAAGTTGAGTCTATATATACTCTAGTTCTCCACCATTTTTAGTATCTAGCAATCATTCAAAACTCATCGTGAATTTAGACATATTTTTTAAAATTCTCCCAGAGTTCTTTGTGATTTTCAGAGGATTTTGAGTGGCAGATTTTCCTCAAGTCCCAAGTGAAAATCTAAAAAAAGATTCCCAATATTTCGTTAACTTGAAGCCGAAATTTACAAAATTTTTATTGTGGTTTATGATGAGACTTTAGAGGCGAATAATCACACAAGCATTATAGGATATTTCTCTTCTACTCTTTCTCTTATTTTTTTTGTTTTCCATCATCATCATCAATGCTTTTTTTCATTATTCAAAACCGTCTCAAAATGATCACTTATAATTTAATTAATTTTTTAATAAATCTAAAGGAGGTTAAAGGGAGGGATCCTTGATCCCTCTCCATTGAGACTATAGTTAAAACTCCCACCAATATTTTTTATTATTTTTAATTATCTTGAGCAAGACTCTACATTGGAGAGGCTCTTGAAATTGTTTTGTTTTTCTTTTTAAATACATGTGAAGATAAATTGCACTTGGTGAAAATGAGTTTTACAATCCTCTCATAGACATCATACACTTTATATGGTGAGCGTACAAATCTCAAAGCATGTGAAAATATCATGAAGTATTGTGTTATAATCTCAAGTATGATGGATTTATCCCACATCGAATATTGGATAGATAGAGTTCAATATATATAGTGAAAAAGATGCATATTCTATAAACTTAGGCTTTTAGGATAGTTTGATATATGATCCACTATATTATTCTGATTTGACATTCTTCCGGCTCTCCCAATAAATTGTATCAGAGCTTCAGGCTCAAAATTGCCCAAACTATTTTAGCAAAAATTACCATGATGATGCGACTGAATTGAGTCATATATTAGTATCTCTTAAAAAAATTAAAAATTAAGATAAAAATTCGTTAGTATAGATCACATAGTGAAACTGATCAAGTAAATGAATTCTTGATTAAAAGTGTTAAAATTGATGTGGTGGGATCACACCTAAAGAGTGAGATTATTATAATATTAAATGTGATAAATTAGTCTCACATCAGATATTAGATAGATAGAGTCCAATATATATAGTGAAAAAGACTCATATCTCATATGAGTCACATATTAGTATCTCTTTAAAAAAATTTAAAACTAAGACAAAAATTCATTAATATAGGTCACACGGTGAAACTAGTCAAGTAAAAAAATTCTTGATTAAAAGTGTTAAAATTGATGTGGTAAGATAACATCTAAAGAGGGAGATTATTATAATATCAAATATGATAGATTAGTCTCATATCAAATATTAGATAGATAGAGTCCAATATATATACTAAAAGAAACTCATATCTTATATAAGTCACATATTAGTATCTCTTAAAAAAATTTAAAATTAAGACAAAAATATGTTAATATAGGTCACACGGTGAAACTGGTCAAGTAAAAAAATTCTTGATTAAAAGTGTTAAAATTGATGTTGTGAGATCACACCTAAAAAGGTAGATTATTATAATATCAAATGTGATGGATTAATCTCATATTAGATATTAGATAGAGTCCAATATATATAATGAAAAAGACTCATATCTCATAAGCTAACACTTTTTAGATAGTTTGATATTCGGACTACTATATTGATCTGGTTTAACACTTTTTCAACTTCCCTAACAGTCCTATACCAACATGATCAAGGTTTATGCGTCACACTCCATACCAACCAAAATTTTTAGAGAAATCAGCAAACATAAATCTACATAATTTCTATTCTAATTATCTTTACTATTATTTTTCTATACTTGATATTGACACTTAAATTTTTTTAGGAAAAAGAAAAACAAAAAATTCATTAAAAAAGTAGCTGCCTCTTGGCAATGCCTACTATTTCTTCATTTGAACAACATCAAAGATGATCAATTCTGAAAAAAATTACATATTCAATTATAAAAGAAAATAAAAAGGGATAGTAGATCAACATTTCTACTTTAGCAACTACTCTACACTATAGTTGATTACTATCTTAGACGCACAAACACTGACATGTTGTTTTCTACTTTATCTTTGTTTGTTTTATTGGTTCTTTTTTTTTCTTTACTTTTTGTTTGTTTCAGTAGATTTTCTTAGTCATCAAAGCTTTCTACATCTCCTTTTTCTTTGTAAGCTGTGAAACTTCAAGTTCTATCTTGTACACATTTCTTTATAGGCTTATTCTTTCTTGGGTGTTCCTTTTCTGTTAGTTAATTGATTACTATTTTTTAAATATTATTTAATTTAGCCCAATATGTTTGCAGAGTACCAACTGCTTTTAATTGATTACTATTTGTAAATATTATTTTATTTTTTGTTGTCACATCCTATTTCTGTTTTCCATTTAATTGGTTTTCTTTTCTCCATGTGAAATTCATGTGCAGCAATAATATTTGCTGTAAAATTACCTGTGTAATTAAATTAATGTCTTCTTAGTTTTAATTTAGGCTGTTCAAGCAACTATTCCTATGTTATAATCTCACCTATTGAAGTAATTATTAATCAGCGACTATCAAGTCTTATGTTTCCACATATCATAATTTGCTATACTAGGCACAAACATGAAAGACTCTATTACGCCATATTTATAATATAGAATAATTACATTTTTTTTTATAGTAAAATTAGAAATTCAATTTAATTTGAATTTCAACTCCAATTAAGATCTGTCAAGATTCATATAATTACAAGCTGAAAACCATATCTCGTAAGATATTCATCCAAATCCAACAAATAACTATCCGTTGAAAAGTTGAGATTGATTCCTACAAATTTTTTATTTACTATTTTGAATAATTCAGATTGTGTTGTTTAAAATTAAAATTTATTTATCAGTCTGAGTCAATAACAATTCTATCCTAATAATAAATAGGATTTAGATTTTTTTATTTAAAATATATTAAGTAAAACTTTTAGTAGAGTTTAGATCCTATTTTTAATTTATACTAAGTAGAACTCTAAGTTTATTAAAAGGCTATATATACAGTCCAAAGTTATAACCAAAAAAAAGCTTTTTATCAATAATATTATCTTATTTTGAAATTATTTCCTTCCATCTTCCTTGTGGATTTAATGATTTATTGTTATAAGAAAACGATGATCTTTTTCCTACCCCTCACATTTTCTCTCCCGCTGCATCAAGTGGATTTATCGTGGTGAGAAGACGATGTTCTTCTTTCTACTCCTCGTGCCCCCTCTCCCGTTGCAACAATTAAGCACCTCAAGGATCTAAAATCTAACAAAAAATACTAGTAAACACAGGTACTAGCTCAGAAAGGAGAGCTGTTCGTTCGGTTCTAAACTTTGGAGTGAATTTGACAAAAATTATATTAGCAATCAAATTAGAAGAATCCAACATAAGCCACACAAGTTTCAGTCAACCAAACACAAGTGATAGATTGGTTGAACAACACTGATTATAACATATCAACAGAATTGAACCCAAAACATGGTAAAACTGAAAAGCTAATTGCAGATAAGAAAATTGAGGAAAAGAAAAGAAAACAAGCAAACTGCCTCATTGGTCCAGCAAATTTCTAATCCTAGCAGTTACTTGACTCTTAAATAGAATGTTGCTTGAAATATGGATTTTGCACGGAACACAATGATCTAAAAATTCAGCAGGACTAAATTAGATATGAGATTATGGGGAAGTTCAAAACGACAAGGGAACCACACAAGTGTACAAACTGTAGGCTATGCAACTGTAGGAACATATTTAGAGATTCCAGAACTCTACAAGAAGATATAAACAGTTAAATAAATAAATAAATAAACCAGTGCAGTAATTAATTCAAATCTATACCTCTATTTTCACCCTAGAAGATGTCGTGCATTGCTTTGAATCTAAATAAAAACAACGATAGCAGAAGTGTGTTTGCCTCCAATATTTCACCACTTCACCATCTTTATACAAAGATAGTCTGCTTGTTTTCCTGGCAGTTGCCTTGTATTGGTATTCTTGTTTTCCCAGGTTCAAAATACTGTGTAATCTTTTCAAGACTCATGTATGGTGTCGCAAGCAATCAGTAATACTAGCTACTAAACTCAGATAAGCAAATATTGAGAACTTCTAGGCATTTGAGGAAAGCTGTAAGAAATCCTAATAAATGAAATCTGTCTCAAATGGCGTGATATTAGAACCAAACACACTACTAGATCCTTTCGACATGGAAGGGTTCAAAGTCCAATACTCTTGCAGTAGCCTGACTTTCTACTTGTGGAAGCCCAACATCATACATAAATCCAACAAATATAATCATATACTAGAAACTTACATATGCAATACAAATATTAATCTATTTTAACTACAAAATAAATATATAAAAAAATAAATTCATGGGTAGCAGTAAGGTTACTTGTAAATTAATAGAAACTAAGAATCATTTGTAAAAACACCAAATCATACGGGGCCTATTCATAAAAATAAAAAACCACTACACATGGAATATACCTCTCCCATCATTAACAAAAATTAATACAGCTTTTTTTGAAAAAAAAAATATAAGTATATCAATGTGTGAATAGTATGCGAGTTTTCATGTAAGCTAAAACTATGAATTACTGGTCAAAAAATTAAATATTAAAAGTATTTTGTAGATAAGACAAATCTTAAGGGAGTAGTTGCAAAAATCTTTGGGTTCTTCAGAAGTGGGTGACAAACTACACAAGGAATGCACCCCTCCCTTGTTTTTGTTATGCAAAGTTACAGATAAGCAGAGATTTGGAAAGGGGCTTTGAGGTTGAACACAAGCCTCAAATCTTTTCCTGATCATCTATAGTCAAATGAACAACACCACTCTAAAGAAGTAGTGGAACTATATATTTGACACATACGGAAACACTAAATTTATGGCAGATGCCTGAGGAAGCATGGGAAAAAAATGGATTGTGGCATTGCATATATCCCCAAGGTGCATTACAGTATAAACTACTACTGCTTCAAAGTTAGCATCATCTAGGCCAGAACCCACTTAACAATGGACCGATGGTTATTACTGTCAACCATCATGACAGAGATCTGAAGAAAAATGAAGAATAAATGCTATATATGAGGCACCTATAGCACAACTGTATTATGCAGGGCTGAATTTCTTTTAGTTGAGTGTGTTCTTTTCTATCTGGTGAATGAAAAATGGCAGTATACCTGAAGAAAACTGAAGTTCTAACAGAAAATCAATTTCTTAAGAACAACTGCTCTCATAGTTTCACTTGAAAATTAGGCAATTTGTTCAAGTTCTAACATAACAGAAACTAAGGAAGACACTAAGAAGCTATATTATTTCAAATAGAAAGAGACCTGCTGAATAACCTAAATGAATTATACCCATGAGCTTAGTTTTACTTGCATGACAAAAGAAAAAGACAAAACGGCCACCACATACAAGCCTTCTTCAGTGAGAAGAGCTGAACAGCAATCTCTGGACATTTCTGAAAAGAGGAACAAGGGCAAGCAAAGCTATCTGAAGCTGTTCTGAACTGTTAAACCTAATGCCAACTTGCCCACTTCCCCTATTGCTTATATTTCCATGAGCAACCAGGTTACTTCCTCTTCCTATCGGAAATTGAGACTGTATGTTGCAGCCAACAGCAAGATCCCCATGCCAATCCACAAGTGATAGAGCAAGAGTTGACAATGCCTGGCCAATAGGATAGTCCTTATCTCTTACAGTTGCCTCTAAACGACCTCCGTAAGCTACATCAGCCTGACCAGTCATAGCACCACCACTAATTAGCACTCTAAATCTTTTGTTAACAATCAGTTTGTCTTCCACCTTCAAACCAGTTGACACTGTATCACCAAGTGCAGTAACTGTAAGACCAGCTGTTGTATTATTTCGCCTGAAATTATTAAACCTTGTTTCTGCACGAAAGTTATACATCATGTCCTTTCCCACAGTTTGCATATCTAAACCAAATGAACTCCTTCTCTCTTCACTATGTTTCAGTGAAGTGCTCAAGTCCATTTGGAGAGTGCACTCCTTTTTATCCTTTGTAAGCTGGCCAGAGAGAGATACCGGGATATTGTCTTTCAGCACGAATAACCTTTCCACGTTCAGACCCTCATAACCAACATCATGATCCCAACCCTGGGTCTCTAAAACAGGTCTGACAAGCCACTGACTAGAAGAGTCTAGAAAACGATATCGATGAGTTGGGTTGTCAGAATCAAAAGAAGTCGGTAGAACCACATCTGGCATAGGAACAGGAACAGAAGTTGGGCTACTACTTTCTTCTTCAATCTCATTATTGCTTTCGTTTGGCATTTCATTAGCAGAATTTGCCATTTTCTTCAGTAGTTTGCGGCGCTTATTTTCCTCTTTCAGCTGTTTTCTGAAAAAAAGCTTCTCTCTGAACTCCAGCTCCTCAAAATACTGTTTTCTCTGTGTTCTACTCAACTTTTCCAGTTGAGCCTTTGTCAACCGCTTGAAGGGTGGCAATTCGTCATAATCTACTTCATCATCAGAATCGGATGGCACATCCACATCATCATCCACAGTTTCATCCACACCTACCAGCTCATCTGGCAATCTCAGATGTGGTCTTGTTTGAAGTAGAGATGATAGAAGAAAAGGCAACGGAGGAGCTTTTGCACGAGACCCAGATGGCCTTCCAGGTGGATTATCCTGCAACTTTAGAAGTTGATTTGCTTCTGCCAAAATTTTTGAGGCAAATGAAAGCAACAATAATTGTGGCTTCCAGACCTGACCATTTGGCAACACTCTTTGTCCAGCCCTATTCATCCTGCATGCACTATGGTTGTCAACCAAAGAAACTGGGTTCATAAGCCGCAGGTCACCAGCTGCTTGGCGAATTGCTTGCTGAACCACATGAGAACGCTGAGTCACAAACATCTCATAGCTCAAAGGAGAACCATTTGGTCCATCAGGTGGAGCAGACGCAGCATGCGTTAGAACAACAATTGCATTGAACCAAATGGATGGCCCAAAGACATCAGTAATGGAACGCAGCAGAGGCACATCCCCATGATCTCTACTCTGCATATCCAAGCGGTCAAAGTAAAGAACAATATCAGGAGGACTTTTAGCTATGAACCGCTTCACCGAATGGAGAATTTTCTCATTCAAATGCCGATCAGAAGAACAAGAGGAAAGTCCGGGTGTATCAATCACCTTAACCCTGATTCCCTGAACGGTTCCCACAATGTCCTGAACCTTTTTTGTATTTGATTGGAAGGCATCAGTGTGAAAAATAACATCATCAAAGATCGAATTGATTGTGGCACTCTTACCAACTCCAGTTTTCCCAATTACCATGATTGTACAAGAGAAATCAAGAGGATCATGGCCGGCAGCTTCAAGCTGCTCTGCCATTACCTTGGCTTGGTCAAAGCTGAAGACACCAGGCCGGTTTGTGTTCCTCCAGAGCTGTTCTGCAAGTCCAAGCCTATAGAGGACTTGTGCAACAACCACATTATGGGGAGTCTGGCCAAGCCTATGTGCAAGGCGAAGAAACTTTACTCGGATCATCTGGAGCTTCTCTTGAGTCTCGTTGCTCTCTTCCACATCATCCACTGCAGGTTCTTCTGACAGCTGGGATTGCCTCTGGGGAGCAGAACCATTTGCCCTCAGTTGCCGGCCAGATCGAGAGGCAGGCCCTAGTAAAGAAGCTGAAGATCCAAGACCAGCAGGACGAGATGGCAAGGAAGGCCCTCCTATATTTTGATTCTGTGATTGTGAAGTTGCAGAAGATGTTGGTTGACAAGAAATCCTGCTATTACCACCATTACTAGACCTTGATTCACCTACATCTTCCACAGTTCTAGACAAACATCCTAAGTTAGAATTATCGCACTTGTCTTGTTCCAGAGACTCTTCAACTTCATTTACAACATCAGAGTGGCTATTCACTTCAACATCATTGCACAATCCAGCAAGGTCTGCATTTGCCACACCTCGATCCTGCTGACCAACTTCACAATGGATCTTCTCAACTGATTCAGACTCATGACTCAAAATTTCCTCCTTCTCAGCATTGCCATGAATAACTACATGCTCACCATTCGCTAAACTTTCCTTCCCTACCTCCTTTTCACCATCAACAACAGCTTCAATCACACTATCTGTTTCTCCCTTTTCCACTGCTAACTCCTTTTCACCATCAACAACAGCTTTAATCACACTATCTGTCCCCCCATTTTCCCCTGTTACCTCCTTCTCACCATCAACAACAGCTTCAATCACAGTATCTTCTCCATTTTCCACTGCTAGCTCCTCCTTCTCACCATCAACAACAGATTTGATCACACTATCTGTTTGTCCATTTTCCCCTGCTGCCTTCCTCTCACCATCAACAACAGATTCAATCACACTATATGTTTCACCATTTTTCCCTGCTACCTCCTTCTCACCATCAGCAACGGCCCCAATCGCACTTTCTGCTCGTCCAACATCTAGATCGGCTTCTTTCCAGTCTCCTTCATTGACATAAGCCTCAGATTCATTCAAAGCCATATCTAGCTTTTTTGCACTCCGATCACTATTCAGTTGACCTACATCCTTCCCATCTCCTTCTTCATCCAGAACTTCCACTTTCTTCTCAGAATTCCGATCACCATCCAACTCACCAACCACCACTTCTTCCGCATCTCTAGCTTCAGAAACAAAGCGCAACTCACCAACTCGCTCCATTCGCTCACCAGAAACAACTGCTTCGTGCTCATCAGCACTCTGAGATCCATCAAGCACCATATCTCCATTCTCCCCAACCCGATGCTTCTCCTCAATCACGTTCTCCATCTTGATTCAAAGCCCTCAGTCCCAGAAACCCTATCTCCCAACAGAAAACGCATCAGAAGGCGGAAAAATCATAAAAAAAAAAAATACAAGAAAATACGATCGAAATCGCCAGAAAATCGATCGATTAAAAGGTCTAACGACCTACACCGAAGATTGAGATGAGATTTGGGATCGAAATCGGAGAAAGATGCAACTTACCAGGCGTTATGGCGTGGATCGAAAAACCCTAGCTCGCCCCACGGATCTGTCTGTCCATTTCTCTTTCGTGATGACTTAGATTTGTTGAAGGCGAGGAGAAAAATCAAATCTGGAGGATAGACGGACGAGATTGTACTAGATGGAGATCGGACGGCGGACAGGAAGGCGATTCGACTCGGGCGATGGGTTTGATGGAGGAGAGGCAAACGAGGCAAACGGGGAAAAGGACGAAAAATCCTTTTCAAACTCTTAGATTTTATTTATTTTTTTTCCGTTCCACCCTAATAAGATTTCTTAATTTATTATCATCTTCTCCTATATTGTTCAGTTATTCACCAGAGGAGCAAACAAAAGGTTCGCCAATAAAGACGGGACGACAAGCGGAGGATGCTCGCCGTCTTCCCCGCCTCTATCGCCAATTTACTCTCCTCCTCCTCCTCCAGTATTGTCACCACCTGTGGTGTACCATCGCCTCCTCCTTCTTCACCACCTCCACCTCCATCTCCATCTCCATCACCGCCACCACCTTCTCCTCTGCCTCTATCTCCATCACTGCCACCTCCGTCACCTACACCACCTTCACCGCCGCCACCTTCTCCACCACCACCATCTCCATCCCCACTACCACTATCCCCTCTACCACCACCACCTCCATCACCGCCTCCACCATCACCATCTCCACCACCTCCATCACCATATCCACCATCGCCATCTCCGCCTCCACCATCGCCATCTCCGCCGCCACCTTACTGTATTCGGTCTCCACCGCTTCCACCGCCATCTCAGAGGTTCAGCTGAAATTTTAATCATTGAAATGAAGGAAATGCAACAATTTCAATTTATGAGCAGATAACTATTACATCTATTAGCATTTATTTGATTTTGCATCCATAGGAAATCCATATCTCATAAGCTATTACATCTCCTGTGATTGATGATTAATTCACAGCAGCTGCACAAGATAGAAATGACTAATAGTAAAAAATATAACGCTGGCAATGGTAACATTGCTGATGCTATATTCTTAGCACTGATAATGTTAGAAATATTAGCCGTGCTATTTCTATTAACGCTCCAATGTCGAGTATTTTCGACGCTAATACATTAGCATCATTCTCCGCACTATGTTGATTTTGGCACCATTGCCTTATAAATTGTCAAAGGAATTTGCTAGTAATTCAAAGATAGCAGATTTTATGGCTGATTTTATACCAAAATTAGCAGATTCTATGACTGATTTTATACCAAAGTTAGCAGATTTTATGGCTGATTTTATACCTGTAATAATTGTAAATATTTTCCTTGTTTAGGATATGCCTTATTTTCTTCAACTTGTATTCATTATATAAGGGGCATTCTTCTCCAAGGAGGACACCAGTTTTTTTGATCAAGTTATCATGGTATCAAAGCTTGAGTTCTGAATTCTCCTGTGTCTCTTTCTCTCAGTCCTAGTTCAGTTCATTATTCTTAGTTATTTTGATCAAGTTATCTCAGCCTCATGTCTTCAGACAAGCATGAATTCTTGATTCGTTTCAATGGCAAAAACTACTCAGCCTGGGCATTTCACTTCAAGATATTTGTCAAAGGCAAAGATCTATGGGGTCATATTGATGGCAGCAAACCTGCACCTGACAAAGACAAGGATGAGCACTCCAAGTGGGAAGTCAAGGATGCTCAAATCATGACATGGATTCTAGGATCTGTAGAATCCAACATCATCTTGAATCTTCGACCCTTCAAAACTGCAGCTGAAATGTGAAATTATCTGAAAAAACTCTATAATCAACACAACACTGCTCGTCGGTTTCAACTTGAATACGAGCTAGCAAGTCTTCAACAGGGCAATCTCTCAATCTCAGATTTTTATTCTATCTTCATGAATATTTGGGCTGAATATACTGATATTGTCTATGCTACCTTACCTCCCGAAGGTCTTATTTCTGTTCAATCTGTACATGAAACTACTAAGAGGGATCAATTTCTTATGAAATTGAGATCTGAATTTGAAAGCACCAGATCTAATCTTATGAATCGAGAAACTATTCCATCCTTGGATGCATGTCTCAATGATTTATTTCATGAGGAACAACGGCTTCGCACTCAAGCCACCATGGAACAAATTAAATCCATTCCTATTCCTATGGCTTATGTAGCCCAAGGCAAGTCAAAAGATAAGGACATGAGTACTATTCAGTGTTATTGCTGCAAAGAATTTGGCAATTATGCTTCAAGTTGTTCAAAAAAATTCTGCAACTATTGAAAAAAGGATGGACATATTATCAAGGAATGTCCTATTCGACCTCCCAAGAGATCTGGAACGGCATACACTGTCTCAGTTGGTTCTTCTAATGTTGGTAGTTCTGAGGATAAAGCTCATCTGACACAAAGTGCTCCTGCTCCTATTCAATCTGTGACACCTGAAATGATTCAGCAAATGATCATTTCTACATTTTCCGCATTAGGACTCTCAGGTAAACCTTTCTCTAAACCTTCACCGTGGTACTTTGATTCTGGAGCTTCCCATCACATGACAAACAATGTTAAATTCCTCACCAATGTAAATAAATATCCTGGAAATCTCAAGATTTATACAGCTGATGGAAACTCCTTACCTATCACTGCCACTGGTGATGTTTCTTCATCCATAACCAATGTCTTTGTCTCTCCTAACCTTACCACTAATCTTGTTTATGTTGGACAGTTAGTTGAAAATGATTGTAAAGTGAAATTTTCTAAATCTGGTTGTGTGGTGCAGGATCAGCAATCGGGGAAGATGATCGCAAGGGGGCCTAAAATTGGACGTCTTTTTCCTCTTCAGTTTCCTATGTCTTCATGTTCCTCTTCATCTGTTATCACTTGCAATTCTGCTTATGTTGATTACCGAGCATGGCATAAACGCCTTGGACATCCAAACTCTAATGTGCTTTATACTTTGCTAAATTCTGGTTTACTTGGCAATAAAGGGTCACCATCTCTTAGTACTGTTCAATTTGATTGCAATTCTTGTAGGCTTGGAAAAAGTAAAGTTCTGCCATTTCCCACTCACACACCTAAAGTAGTCCAGCCTTTTGATTTGATACATAGTGATGTGTGGGGAATGGCGCCAGTTACTTCCCATGCTAATTACAAGTATTTTGTCACTTTTATTGATGACTATAGTCGCTTCACATGGATTTATTTTCTGCATTCTAAAGATGAATTGTTTTCTGTCTTTAAGCTTTTTCATGCACATATTCAGACCCAATTTTCTGCTAGTATCAAAATTCTTCGTTCTGATAATGGGGGAGAATACATGTCTCATTTATTTCAAGAATTTTTACAAACCAATGGTATAATTTCTCAAAGGTCTTGTCCTTCAACCCCTCAACAGAATGGGGTGGCTGAAAGAAAGAATCGACACCTTCTAGATGTTGTTCGCACCCTCCTATTAGAGTCATTTGTACCCTCTCGTTTTTGGTGTGAAGCTCTCTCAACTGCTGTCTATCTCATCAATAGGTTACCTTCTCCTTCCTTGAATCATGTTTCCCCTTTCTTTCGGTTATTTGGTCATACCCCAAATTACTCTAATCTTCGTACTTTTGGTTGTGTGTGTTATGTTCATCTTCCTACACACGAACGGACAAAACTAACAGCTCAAGCTGTTCAATGTGCTTTTCTAGGCTATTCGGTGCACCAAAAAGGTTTTCTTTGTTATGATCCCAACCTACGACGTATTCGGGTTTCTCGAAATGTGATTTTTTTTGAAAATCAGTATTTTTTTTCCACACACAAGGATGACCTTTCTCCTTCATTCTCTGTTTTGCCAATGTTTACTAATTATTCTGAAGATTCCATGCCTTCAAAGCCTCTCATAGTCTACCAACGACGCAAGATTCCAGCACCTCTCGGGCCCCCTCCAGCTCATTCCCTTAATGTTGATCCTGTTCCAACAACTGCACCAGCACCTCTCAGACAAAGTACTCGAGTTCGTAAACCACCAGATAGGTATGGTTTCACCTCTCCTTTATCTTTGACAGCCACCTTGTCCTCTATTCCTATTCCATCATCCTATAAGCAGGCTATGGAGCATGAATGTTGGCGGAGAGCTATTGAAACAGAACTTCTTGCACTTGAAGAAAACCAAACATGGGATATTGTACCGTGTCCACCATCTGTGAAACCTCTTGGTAGTAAGTTAGTATTTTCTATCAAGCTCCGTTCTGATGGATCCATAGAACGTTACAAGACTAGATTGGTGGTTCTTGGCAACAAGCAAGAGTATGGCCTAAATTATGAAGAGACCTTCGCACCAGTCGCCAAAATGACCACTGTACGAACAATACTCGCCCTAACAGCATCACAATCATGGTCTTTACATCAAATGGATGTAAAGAATGCTTTCTTGCATGGTGATCTCAAGGAGGAAGTTTACATGAAACTTCCCTACGGTATGCCCACTTCTTCCCCTAATGAAGTTTGCAAACTAAAACGCTCTTTGTATGGATTGAAGCAGGCACCACGAGTATGGTTTGAAAAGTTTCGATCGACCCTCCTTAGTTTTTCATTTACACAAAGTCAGTATGACTCCTCACTTTTTCTCCAACGGACATCCAAGGGCATAGTTGTTCTTCTTATTTATGTGGATGACATTGTCATCACCGGTTCTAATATGGAGGCTATATCTAAACTTCAGAATTTGTTGCACTCTACTTTCCACATGAAAGATCTCGGTCCACTCACCTATTTTTTGGGGTTAGAGGTGCATCATCAGCCTCAAGGTATCTTCTTGAATCAACACAAGTATATTATGGATTTGGTTCAGCTAGCAGAACTCACAAACACTAATTCTGTTGACACCCCAATGGAGATTAATGTAAAATATCGACGGGGTGCAGGGGAACTTCTTGAGGATCCCACTTTATATCGCAAGTTGGTTGGAAGTCTTATCTATCTAACTATCACCCGTCCGGACATCTCTTATGCTGTCCATATTGTCAGCAAGTTCATGCAAGCCCCTCGGCATCTCCACCTATCTGCAGTCTGTCGCATCATCAGATATATCCTAGGCACACAAAGTCATGGTTTATTCTTCCCTACTGGTTCTTCCCTCAAACTACAGGCCTATAGTGATGCAGATTGGGCTGGTTGTCCGGACACAAGAAAATCAACTACCGAATGGTGTATGTTTCTTGGTGATGCTCTTATCTCTTGGAAATGCAAGAAGCAAGACTCGGTCTCCAAATCATCCACTGAGGCGGAGTACCGTGCCATGTCTACTGTATACTCAGAAATCATTTGGTTACGTGGTCTTTTAACAGAACTTGGTTTTACCCAAGATCAACCTACTCCCTTACATGCTGACAACACTAGTGCCATCCAAATTGCAGCCAATCCTGTCTACCATGAATGCACAAAGCACATAGAGGTTGATTGTCACTCTATCCGGGAGGCCTATGATCGCCAAGTTATCACTCTCCCACATATCTCCACTACTCTACAGATTGCGGATATTTTCACCAAACCAATGACACGACAGCGACATAACTTTCTTGTTAGCAAATTGATGCTTGTTGACTTACCCGCATCAATTTGAGGGGGGATGTCAAAGGAATTAGCTAGTCATTCAAAGATAGCAGATTTTATGGCTGATTTTATACCAAAATTAGCAGATTCTATGGCTGATTTTATACCAAAGTTAGCAGATTCTATGGCTGATTTTATACCAAAGTTAGCAGATTCTATGGCTGATTTTATACCTGTAATAATTGTAAATATTTTTCATATTTAGGATATGCCTTATTTTTTTCAACTTGTATTCATTATATAAGGGGCATTCTTCTCCAAGGAGGACACCAGTTTTTTTGATCAAGTTATCATAAATTACCTAATCAAGTATGCAAGAATATTCTAAAATGAGTATTCTGAAATGGTCAGAGGAGTTAGCTTTTTTTGAATCATCGCTTTCCTATGTTCTTTTGCATAGTTCAGAAAGATTTATTGTGTTCCTATGTTACTTTGCATGTAATCTGAGCAAACAAATGCAAAATTTGTGAAAGAGTGAACCAGGTGCTTTTATTATTTTATAGACATCGAAGTGGAGGAATCTCAGAAGTCATTAAAGATCTGAAATTTGAATTAATTCAAGAATTTCATGCATGATCCTGAAGTTTTGTTTTCAGATGGCCAAAACTAAAATCTTTACCTTTCTTTCGTAGTTAATAGCTCTGAATGGATTGAATCCAACAGTCTAAACCCAACTAGTTAGAGAGATATAACAAATCAAGACCACCTGAAAGAATAAAGGAGAAAATTAGAGTATGTGACGAAGGGCATAGTTATAACAGAAGAAACACAAGGAAAGATCAGAATTGCCCCTTTTCTCTATCACACATAATTGCCCAGCTTAAAAAAATAGCTACATCGAAAAATTGCCCCCTCAACATGTCAACTAAACTGAAATTCATGTCAAAAAAATAGCTATTAATGCATCAGAAGGTTCACTTGCTCAAGAATCAGAAGAAGCCATAGGGAAATCATTTGCCTTCACAAACCAGGTTTTACAATTCAATAGAAGCCATCCAAGGGAGGCCTTAGCTTGGCTCCTGTGCATCTACAACCAATTTTGTGATTAGTCCAACCACTTGTCTGCATTGAAGACCCTAAGCAACTGTGTAAATAAATAATACAAAAAAAAACATTCTCAGAGGTTCAGCTGAAATTTTAATCATTGGAATGAAGGAAATGCAACAATTTCAATTTATGAGCAGATAAGCTATCACATCTATTAGCATTTATTTGATTTTGCATCCATAGGAAATCCATATCTCATAAGCTTTTACATCTCCTGTGATTGAGGATTAATGCATAGCAGCTGCACAAGATAGAAATGACTAATAGCAAAAAATATAACGCTGGCAATGGTAACATTGCTGATGCTATATTCTTAGCACTGATAATGTTAGAAATATTAGCCGTGCTATTTCTATTAACGCTCCAATGTCGAGTATTTTCGACGCTAATACATTAGCATCATTCTCCGCACTATGTTGATTTTGGCACCATTGCCTTATAAATTACCTAATCAAGTATGCAAGAATACTCTAAAATGAGTATTCTGAAATGGTCAGAGGAGTTAGCTTTTTTTGAATCATCGCTTTCCTATGCTCTTCTGCATAGTTCAGAAAGATTTATTGTGTTCCTATGTTACTTTGCATGTAATCTGAGCAAACAAATGCAAAATTTGTGAAAGAGTGAACCAGGTGCTTTTATTATTTTATGGACATCGAAGTGGAGGAATCTCAGAAGTCATTAAAGATCTGAAATTTGAATTAATTCAAGAATTTCATGCATGATCCTGAAGTTTTGTTTTGAGATGGCCAAAACTAAAATCTTTACCTTTCTTTCGTAGTTAATAGCTCTGAATGGATTGAATCCAACAGTCTAAACCCAACTAGTTAGAGAGATATAACAAATCAAGACCACCTGAAAGAATAAAGGAGAAAATTAGAGTATGTGACGAAGGGCATAGTTATAACAGAAGAAACACAAGGAAAGATCAGAATTGCCCCTTTTCTCTATCACACATAATTGCCCAGCTTAAAAAAATAGCTGCATCGAAAAATTGCCCCCTCAACATGTCAACTAAACTGAAATTCATGTCAAAAAAATAGCTATTAATGCATCAGAAGGTTCACTTGCTCAAGAATCAGAAGAAGCCATAGGGAAATCATTTGCCTTCACAAACCAGGTTTTACAATTCAATAGAAGGGCCATCCAAGGGAGGCCTTAGCTTGGCTCCTGTGCATCTACAACCAATTTTGTGATTAGTCCAACCACTTGTCTGCATTGAAGACCCTAAGCAACTGTGTAAATAAATAATGCAAAAAAAAAAATTCTCAGAGGTTCAGCTGAAATTTTAATCATTGGAATGAAGGAAATGCAACAATTTCAATTTATGAGCAGATAAGCTATCACATCTATTAGCATTTATTTGATTTTGCATCCATAGGAAATCCATATCTCATAAGCTATTACATCTCCTGTGATTGAGGATTAATGCATAGCAGCTGCACAAGATAGAAATGACTAATAGCAAAAAATATAACGCTGGCAATGGTAACATTGCTGATGCTATATTCTTAGCACTGATAATGTTAGAAATATTAGCCGTGCTATTTCTATTAACGCTCCAATGTCGAGTATTTTCGACGCTAATACATTAGCATCATTCTCCGCACTATGTTGATTTTGGCACCATTGCCTTATAAATTACCTAATCAAGTATGCAAGAATACTCTAAAATGAGTATTCTGAAATGGTCAGAGGAGTTAGCTTTTTTTGAATCATCGCTTTCCTATGCTCTTCTGCAAGTTCAGAAAGATTTATTGTGTTCCTATGTTACTTTGCATGTAATCTGAGCAAACAAATGCAAAATTTGTGAAAGAGTGAACCAGGTGCTTTTATTATTTTATGGACATCGAAGTGGAGGAATCTCAGAAGTCATTAAAGATCTGAAATTTGAATTAATTCAAGAATTTCATGCATGATCCTGAAGTTTTGTTTTGAGATGGCCAAAACTTAAATCTTTACCTTTCTTTCGTAGTTAATAGCTCTGAATGGATTGAATCCAACAGTCTAAACCCAACTAGTTAGAGAGATATAACAAATCAAGACCACCTGAAAGAATAAAGGAGAAAATTAGAGTATGTGACGAAGGGCATAGTTATAACAGAAGAAACACAAGGAAAGATCAGAATTGCCCCTTTTCTCTATCACACATAATTGCCCAGCTTAAAAAAATAGCTTCATCGAAAAATTGCCCCTTCAACATGTCAACTAAACTGAAATTCATGTCAAAAAAATAGCTATTAATGCATCAGAAGGTTCACTTGCTCAAGAATCAGAAGAAGCCATAGGGAAATCATTTGCCTTCACAAACCAGGTTTTACAATTCAATAGAAGGGCCATCCAAGGGAGGCCTTAGCTTGGCTCCTGTGCATCTACAACCAATTTTGTGATTAGTCCAACCACTTGTCTGCATTGAAGACCCTAAGCAACTGTGTAAATAAATAATGCAAAAAAAAAATTCTCAGAGGTTCAGCTGAAATTTTAATCATTGGAATGAAGGAAATGCAACAATTTCAATTTATGAGCAGATAAGCTATCACATCTATTAGCATTTATTTGATTTTGCATCCATAGGAAATCCATATCTCATAAGCTTTTACATCTCCTGTGATTGAGGATTAATGCATAGCAGCTGCACAAGATAGAAATGACTAATAGCAAAAAATATAACGCTGGCAATGGTAACATTGCTGATGCTATATTCTTAGCACTGATAATGTTAGAAATATTAGCCGTGCTATTTCTATTAACGCTCCAATGTCGAGTATTTTCGACGCTAATACATTAGCATCATTCTCCGCACTATGTTGATTTTGGCACCATTGCCTTATAAATTACCTAATCAAGTATGCAAGAATACTCTAAAATGAGTATTCTGAAATGGTCAGAGGAGTTAGCTTTTTTTGAATCATCGCTTTCCTATGCTCTTCTGCATAGTTCAGAAAGATTTATTGTGTTCCTATGTTACTTTGCATGTAATCTGAGCAAACAAATGCAAAATTTGTGAAAGAGTGAACCAGGTGCTTTTATTATTTTATAGACATCGAAGTGGAGGAATCTCAGAAGTCATTAAAGATCTGAAATTTGAATTAATTCAAGAATTTCCTGCATGATCCTGAAGTTTTGTTTTGAGATGGCCAAAACTTAAATCTTTACCTTTCTTTCGTAGTTAATAGCTCTGAATGGATTGAATCCAACAGTCTAAACCCAACTAGTTAGAGAGATATAACAAATCAAGACCACCTGAAAGAATAAAGGAGAAAATTAGAGTATGTGACGAAGGGCATAGTTATAACAGAAGAAACACAAGGAAAGATCAGAATTGCCCCTTTTCTCTATCACACATAATTGCCCAGCTTAAAAAAATAGCTGCATCGAAAAATTGCCCCCTCAACATGTCAACTAAACTGAAATTCATGTCAAAAAAATAGCTATTAATGCATCAGAAGGTTCACTTGCTCAAGAATCAGAAGAAGCCATAGGGAAATCATTTGCCTTCACAAACTAGGTTTTACAATTCAATAGAAGGGCCATCCAAGGGAGGCCTTAGCTTGGCTCCTGTGCATCTACAACCAATTTTGTGATTAGTCCAACCACTTGTCTGCATTGAAGATACCAACCAAGTAGTTTTTATCTTACGTCAGCACACCTTAATTTTGCTTGCATTGTTCGTGTAAATTTTTGTCCTTGATTAACGTGGGAAAGGTTGAATTAGATGTATGCATTAAGCACCAATTAACCTCATATTATTTCCTTTGGGATACAAATAAAGGTGAAAAACACATGTACAATATTTCTCTTTTATCTTTTTGATGATCCTTTGTCTGTGTAATATATCTTGAAGAGCTGCATTTTATGCAAATACATCTAAAGTTATATCATTCGCATAGTCACATAATGGTATGTATCTTCAGTTTGTCGTGCAGACAGAAAATTATAGATGTTGTCTAAAAGGGATGGAATGGAAAATTAAATTAAATAATAAAATAATTTTTTGCATTTGCCATGATGCTTGAAGCATCTAGAAAAGAAAATGAGGAGGCATACTGTCTTCTTTAACTTTTATGGATGTAGTGAAAATGAGGTCAAGGGGAGAATAAGCCCGTTTAATCATTTTTTGGCAGCTTCCATCTTTGAACATGCCTTTAATTCATGTTTTCCATATTTGTCCTCTGTATTTTTCCTATCATACATTTTTTAATTTTTCATTCTTTTGATCTTTTTGTCAAGCAAGATGATTGATTATCATGTAAAGTGGCAAATTAGTAGAATAAGTATGAAATTTTGAAGGCATAACTAAAAATTAAACCTAAAAATTTTGATGTCTCTCTTGTCTCTCTTGTATATGGGTTAATGTCTTTTTATGCCTCTTTTGCAAGTTTTTGATAATTATATCACTTATTAATTGTAGCAACGATATTATCCTTCGTGCATTTATATTGATATGAATAAAAGTTGGATCAAGATAGAAAATCAACTATATGCTAAATATGTTAATAGACTAAATGTATTTTTGGACTATGTCTATAGGAGTAAGAGACCTTATCAGAAAATACAGTGTCCATGTATTGATCATATGAGTATATACAATTGGATAAGACAAGAGGTATATCAATATGTAATTATAAAATGATAGAATGTGCATTACACTAATTGGAGATTTTATGATGAAGAGTCACAGTATTTAAATAGATTGAATCCATTAAATTAGATAATTAATATGATAATAATTGACAATAAGGGAGATGAGGATTGATTCGTGATGTCTTTGGGAATCGTACATTTTTTCACGATATCCTTCTTAATGCAGTTGACATGGCAAGTGAGGGTTGATATCGAAATAGTCAGAAATGTTACAAATTAATTGATGAATATAATATTGAGTTGTATCCGGGATACAAGAACTTTTCATTTTTATCGTTCATTATTCGATTATTGATCATGAAGTCTAAGTATCAATGGACCAACTACTCATTTAATACACAATTGGAGACATTAAAAGAAGTATTTTCTTAGCATCCTTTATTTTTCATTTTGTATCAGGAGGCTTTGAATATTATGAAAGATATAAGTTTGGGATATACAAAGATACATGCATGTCTAAATAATTATCTATTTTATATAAATGAAAGTAAATCAAACACTTATTGCGAGTATTGCAAAATACTTTGGTATCAGTATTTCACAACTTGGTGATAATCAAAAGGTTTAAAAAATTATTGCTAAAGTTGTATGATATTTTTCTCTCAAGTCAAGGTGCAACAACTATCCATATTAACAATGAAAACATCATATATGAGATGACATACCGAAAGTTGTGTATATGATGGAATAATTAGGCATTTAACAAATAGTGTAGAGTAAAGAAAGTTTGACTCACGATACTCAAACTTTTCTGCTAACATCCACAACCCTTGTTTGGGCTAATCTTTTAATGGGCTTAATCCCTTTCAAAAAATGAACTATCCGTACAACATTTGGCCTGTAATTTTTGATCCATATAACTTGCCTCCTTGGTTGTGTATAAAATAATGATCATGGACAAGATGAAAGATAAACAAAGTATCTATTTCTCGTTTGCATCAAATATTGGAATTATCCTTCTTGTTTGCATCTTGTTTTGTTTATGTGTAGTATTGATATGAACAATTAATAAATTTTTGGCACATGCATATCTTTAAAGTAATAGTACAAGAGGGGAGTAGACGTGTCCTATATGTGGAAAGAACACATGGTCCAAGTAGTTAAAATATTATCAAAAGTTCTGTTATATATACCACAAATAATTTTTACCTATTGATCATAGAATTCAGGGTAACAAGGCTGTATTCAATGGAACATGTGAGTATGACATCCCCCTCTCTCAACTATTTAGATTTGAGGCACTGAGTGAAGCAGAGACTACTTAAAATCATGTAGAAGGCTGTGGTTGTGATTCTATCTTCAAGAGGACGAAGACTTCACAAATGCATATTGAAGGCTGCTCGAATATGAAGTCCAATTAGAAGAAGACAGTGTTTTTTTTATTTACCTTACTAGAGCTCATTGAGTACAATCTCAATATCATGCACATTGAGAAAAATTTTCTCAAAAATCTATTGTAGATGTTGCTTGACACTTCAAACAAATCAAGGATAATTTGAATGTGTAGGTAGATATGCAAGCCATTGATATATAGAGGGCACTTCACCTGGAGGATATAGGTAGTAAAATATTTTTGCTATCAGCTCCATTCACCATGACTAAATAAGAGAAAGAGATTTTTTTAAATGTGTTAAAAAATGTGAAAGTTCCATACGGTTATGCATTAAATATTTCTAAATGCATAACATAAAAGATTGGAACATCACTGGTTTGAAGAGTCATGATTGCCACATACCGATATAATAGTTGTGTCGATTACAATGTGAAGATATTTGCCTAGGCATGTAGCCAAACTTTTAATCAAAATGAGTAATATTTTCTAACATTTGAACATAAAAAATAACCACCTATCTAACTTTGAGGCTTTATAGTCTAGAATCTCCTCGACTCTTTACCATCTTGAAAGAATTTTTTCACCTTCATTTTTCAATATCATAGAGCACTTGCCTATTTATTGGTAGAGAAAACAATACATGTGAGATTAGTTCAGTATTATTGAATGTATCCAGTTAAGAGGTAAATTATTATTATTATTTTTAATTTACATATATTACTTCCATCCATGATAATGAATGATCACATTATTGTTCAATTGTCTTTCCAAATTAAAGAACTACATGTGAAACCAAACTCATCCAAAAAATTCTATAGTAGAAGGCTATTTGGTAGAGGAATGTATGACCTTTTGTGCAATGTACCTAAATGACTTTCAGTCAAATCTTGCTCAACCTTCTTGAAACCAAAATCATTATTTTCACAATGGAGAGTGGTGTCCAATTGGAGCTCAGTAAGGACTTCATTATATAGGCAAAACTTATTGGGTATAGACACACTGCTATGTATTATTTAATTTGGATATCGTGATAACCTTTTGTGAGTATGTGTAATAATTTGATCGATTCTAATGAATTCATTCTAAGAAAAAAATTAGAAAAGAAGATAATGTTCATTTTCACCTTGATAATCTAGACTCCTTGGACAAAACAAGGCTTATAACTCAACAAAGCTTGGAAATGTATCGAGCATAAATGTCTAGGGCTTACAACAAAATGGTCTAGCTCAGATCCTTTCAGAAGTGAAAAATCGTCTTGGTCCTAAGAACATCCATAATCCCAAATAAAGCAAGAAAGGTAAGTTTGAACCTAATTAGAAAGACTCTTATATTATCGAAAGGATATTTGAAAGAAGATCCTACCAACTAATTGATGATAAAAGAAAAGCCTTATGCCACCAATCAATGCCTAATCCCTCAAGAGGTACTTTGTTTAAATTTCTAGTGGCAACAATAACAAAATAATTGTCTATGTTTTATCTATGACAGAATGTCTAGCTTTCTCAAAGGAATGTCCAATCGAATATGCACTCTATATTTTTCAAGGTAAAACATGGACACAAAACTATGTCTATTTTATGTGGTGATCAAGTCCACGACCCCATGACAACTCAAGTCCACTTCCAATGACAAATTAAACCCACTCCATATAGCAACTCAAGTTCACTCCTTGTGATAAACCAAGTCCACTCCTATGAAAAATTAAATTCACTCCATGTTGTAACTCAAGTCCACTCCTTATGGCAAACCAAGCCCACTCCTATGGTAAATTAAATCCATTGGTAACTCAAGTCTACTCCTTGTGGTAACTCAAGTCCATTATTTGTGGCAACTCAAGTCCACCCCTTTGTGGCAATACAAAGTCCACCCCACGTAGTAAGACAAGTCTGCTATCATGTGGTAAGATGAATCCATCATTGCATGATAAGTCAAGTCCACAAAAAAAAAAGAGAAAAACTTGTCTTTTGAGATTGATGTAGAGAACATAAAATTACAAATAAAATATAATGCAAAGAAATTCCATAAAGCTATAACGATATTCCTAAATAAGATAGACAAAAGCAAACAGGAGCCCTAGATAAAGAGGATAAAAATAATCTTAAGATACAAAAAAGCCTAATGATGGCTCCCAATGGTTATGGCAATTCAGTATTCATTTGCTCACACTCCTCCATTGCCATCTGGGCAAGTAAGAATATATTAGCAAAAGGTCCCAAGATAGGAAAGAATATAATAGACCATCACCTAATGATGGAGGTGGCAGATGAATACCCATAAACACAAGTATCCTTTTGTTGAAGCAAGACTCAAGAACCACATTTGTAGCATAAGCAAAATTAGTTTATATGTAATGCAAAACTTGGCAAAGTTTAGATGTCTGTTACCATCAAAGTCTAAAATATTATTGGGAGGGCCACCAAAATCCTCATTAGTCTAAAAGAAACATATTCTAAACTGAAAAAGAAGGAGAAAAGGAAGGAAAACAAACTTAGGACAAGGGAATTGTCAGTTCCTATGGACACTCACATCTGATGAATGGCCAACTAATATAAGCAATGGAGAAGCTAGTTAGACTGCCCTACTTAAATCCATATCATAAGACTAGTGCACTGGGGTTAGTGAAGGAAGAGTCACCCCTAGCTCTGGATTTATGTCAATCATGGAAAATGAAGAAATCAGATCTTGAGATGGTGTATGTGGTAATATTGATCCTACTCCCACACTCCCAGCTATGAATAGACCCGCATATGTCACTAGGTACCTCAGAGGATCAAAGTGTGTCTTGCCACAAACTCAATCTAGGACCTGCATTACCTCAAAAATGACCATCATTTATATTACAAGGGGGAATAAACCTCTTTCTATCTAGTCTGGGATGAGCAAATTTACGAGCCAGAGCCTTTTGTGTCTCTTGCGTCCTCTATTGCTTTGACTCTCTATTGATCGCCGCCTACTTTTCCTTATTGCATGAACCAAGCTCATTCTTGAATAAAAATTCTGGATAAATATGGAAATATCCTCCCATGCTATTAAAACATATTGTGACATATAAATGAAAAAACTTGGCCTTACGTTCGATGTCAAGAATATAATAGTCCGAATCATCTTGGATGTGAGTGAGATATAGCCAATAGCCTGCTAATTGGCTAAGAAATAATAGTGACAAAGAAGCAAGGACATTCTCAGGAAAGTCCTGATCATATTCAAACTATCAGCAAAACCAATGCTGATTATAAACTCTGCAACCAAGTACTTCCCTGAGCGAATTGGAAGCACCTTATGTCACAAGGTAAGCTTACTACTCGAAATTTTGGAGATTTCATACATGCAACCTAGCCTCTTTGGGAGAATAAGGGGGAACAACCATGTTCATGATCTAAATCATCTCAGGAATAGGAACTAAGCATGATTAACATAGCTTCTTGACTTCATCACTAGGCTCCAACTCATTATATGTCCTCTGAAAGTGGGCATAGATCCAAGCTTAAAGAAAATGGATAGAGAACCAAGTTAAAGAATCACCTGGTCTTATAGGGTTGTCCACTATCACTTTGAGACTAACATATATCAAGCCTAATAGTGTAGGAGGTAGAGCAATTCTTTTTCTATGTGACATCTTACAAGCCATTGCAAATGTCTCAAAGTGAATGTATTGTCTACTGTGTGGCATAACAAAGTGGCAAAGCCACATATTGATGAAGGATACAAAATAAGTTTTAGGACTAACTTTTGGAAGGATGTCTCCCATATCATATATAGTCTGATCAAATCTAGTCAGCTTACTCATCAGATTTCTCTCATAAAAAAGCTTGATCCAATGGTTAAGTACACCTACTTTTGATTATTCAAAAAGTGTACCACACATCCAATCATAAACTATTAGGAAATCACATAGGGTGTAACTAAAATCAAGGCTTATGTGATACTCAATAGGGATATATTTATCATAGAAACCCCCAAGGATAGGAATTCCAGCTAATTACTTTACATCCCATAAAGAGATACTGACCTCACCATGTGGAGTGTGAAAGATATTTGTGGCATGGTTCTACATTTTGATCATGCTACACAAAATCCTCGAGTCTCTTGCATACTGTCCCTTGGATGCTATAACTCATTCTAAGATGCCAAGGCCCATAAGTTAGGTTGAAAATTGAGATACCACGTCATTAGTCCACTCTGAGTTAACAAAATTGGTACTACTTTGATAAGTGGAAAGGTTTGTCACCAAGAAAGTGAGTGGACATTCAAGATACAAAACCTGAGGATTTCTGAAGACTCTCATTTTCTAAAGTGCACAACTGGTTCTAGCCTGAAGAACTCACCTATCCCATCAACACATGACACCCCTATTTTGGAAAAACGTGAAAAGGGGTGGTAATTTTCAAGCCTTAGACATCTTCGATGTTCCTAAGGTTGGTACAAAATTATTTCTTTGCATTAGTCCCCAAGAAGGGGAGAAAGCATCATAAAGCCAAACTATCTTTTTTCTCACTTTGAATTATCTCAAACACAAAAGGCTCTACAATGCCTTTAGAAGAAGAGAGGGCCGAACAAACTAAGAGAAAAGGAGATAGAAAAGCTATTACAAAACACAAGAATAAAGGGTCTCACCTATTAGATACTTGTGAAAGCAAAAAAGAGAAATCAAACCACACTATTTTTCACATCCACTCCTCTCACCAAGAAAATTCATGAAGTAGATATGAAGGGGGCACATTGTCTAAGTGATTTTTGACAACCAAACTCTAACTTTGAGTTTGATAACAAATAGGGCTGGACTTCGAGCCCAATTCGTGGTGAGTGGGGGCCAATTTGAAGTGAAAAAGGCTAAAAAAATTGGGCCTAGATTAATCTATATTCGAATGCTTGAACCACAGTAGTTTGGGCACCCGAACCTCATAGATTGGGCGCAATTTATAGAAATGAAAATAGAATCTCTTAATCCATGAAAGATTAATGGAATTTTCAAACAAGAAAGGTGTAGTCTCTAGAATATATCAATTAGGGATTCGAATATGAGATTTATGGTAAGAATATATCCATGAAATCTCAAAATCAAATAAATCAAAGATCTAAATTGAAGATTCTCTTAACCCTATAAAAAGGGGGCTAGAGCACATGAATGGAAGGGAGATCAATAGCCAATTCTTTGGTAAAATTCTACAGGAATTGAAGAAGAAGATCTTGTCATCAAGGAGGAGGCTAATAGAGCATTGTCAAGGAGTTAAGAAAGATGTAAGTCCTTATCTCATCTTTGTCCTTTTGTTCCTCTACTTCTCTTGTTCCTCTTCCGTCTCTTGCAAGGTATTAATGTTTCGATGCTTTTGGTTTTGCTCTCCCTTCCCTTCCACTTCCAAGCTCATGGCCACTCATAGCCTCATTCTCATCAAGCTTCCATCCTTTCATTTGCAAATTGAACAATTGTCCGAGTTTGGATGAGCAAACCTAGAAGATCATGTGCTTGAATCACACCATGAACACCCATTAACACCATGGCCACCCTTGGTCTTGCCTTGTAACCACTCGGTTTCTCACATTTGGATAACCAAACCTAGATGACTGGATGCCTAAACTATGCCACGAACACCCAACAACACCCACCCATGGCCTCGCTTCATGAGTCACTTGGTTCCTCGTATTTAGATGACTGAACCTAGAAGGTTCAGATGCCTGAAACTTCACAGCAAACATCTCTTTCCCCCATCAACATTGTGGCCACTCATGGCCCTGTGCATAGGTAAATCACTATCATCATTGTGGCCACCTGTGACTCTATCCACTTGAACTTGAATAAGAGCAAAGATAATTAAAACAACTAAAACTCACAAAATTAAGCTAACCTTCGAGCTTGCAAAATCAGGCTAGCCTTCATGCTTGCAAAATAAAGCTAGCCTTTGGGCTCGCAGAACCAAGCATGCCTTCAGGCTCATATAATCAGGCCAACCATTAGGCTTACAAAATTATGTCAACTTTTGGGCTCGTAGAGCCAAGCTAGCCTTTAGACTTGCAAAATCAAGCCAACCTTCGGGCTCACAAAACTAAGCCAACCTTCTGGCTTATAGAACTAAGCTAACTTCAAGCTCATAGGACTAAGCCAGTCTTTGGGCTCCTAGAACCAAGCCATCCTTTAGGCTCAGAGAATCAAGCCAGCCTTCAGGCCCATAGAATCAAGCAAGCTTTTTGACTCATAGAATTGAGCTAGTCTTCGGGTTCGTAGAACCAGGCCAACTTTCGAGCTAGCCAAATTAAGTCAATCCTTAGGCTCACCAAATCAAGACAGCCTTTGGGCTCCCCAAATATTATTAGCTAGCCTTTGGGTTTGCAATTAATTGGATGATAAGCCAGCCCTTGGGCTCGCCAAATATCTATAAGCCAGCCCTTGGGCTTACGACTACTTAGACTACAGGCTAGCCTTTGGGCCTGCTGTAATATTATCATGATAGTTTGAGAGCTATCGAATCAACCAAGACAACCCAAGATGGAAACAAAATTCAAGTTAAATTTTAATTGAGTCAAATAATATTTAAACTAAATTAAAATGAACTTGAATCGATCTCTAATTAAGTCAAGCTATAATAGATTTGAATTGAAGGTTGTCTAAGTCAAAAGCCATTTGAACTAAGCTTGAACCAAACCTAATCAAATTAAGATGAATTTGAATGAACCAAGTTAAGGCAAATCTAAGTCAAATCCAACTAAGTCAAGCCAAGTTGAGGTAAATCAAGTTTAAACTAAACTCAAGCTAGGTGGAGCCAAACTTAGAGCCAGAACACAAGTCAAACTTGACCTAGAAAAGTCTGAATAGAATTAAATCAAGCTAAATGAGTCCCTTTAGGTGTGTTAAATCTTTGACAACACTCCAAGACTATGCCCAAACCCCTGAATAGTCAATAATGCTACTATCCTAACTTGAACCAGGACTAGTTTGAATTGAACTAAACTAGATCAAACTAAATCTCGTTAGGGGTGCTGCAAAAGCCTTTTGGCATCACTCAAAGGCTATGGCCATCTCCACAAATAGTAGGTAATGCTCACTTCAAAATCAATGAAGTTACTACCTATGCCTTATTGGCTATGAAAATTCTTTAAAATTGAAGAAATTATTGCCTATGCCTCATTGGTTAAAAGAATACTTCAAAATTAATAAAATTATTACTTATATCTCATTAGGTATAAAAATACTTCAAAATTAACAAAGTTATTATCTACATCTCATTGACTATGAAAATACTTTAAAATCAACAAAATTATTGCCTACGTCTCATTGGCTAAGGAAATATTTCAAAATTAATAAAGTTATTGCTTATGCTTTATTGGCTATGGAAATAATTTAAAATCAATAAATTTATTATCTACGCTTCATTGGCCCTGAAAACACTTCAAATCAATAAAGTTATTGCCTACACCTCATTGAATATAAACATACTTTAAATCAATGAAGTGATTATGTCTAATTGTCTATGAAAACACTTCAAAATAAAAAAATCAACGAAGCTATTACCTACGACTCATTGGATATGGAAATACTTCAAACTCATGGAGTTATCTCTAATACTTTATTAGCTAATAGAAACACTCCAACCCAAATGAAGTTATCTCTAACACCTTATTGGCTAATGAAAATATTTCAAAACTCATGAAATTATTGTCAATGCCTTATTGGCTAATGAAAACACTCCAACCCAATGAAATTACCTCCAATGTCTTATTGCTTAATGGAAATACTTCAAAACTTATGGAGTTATCTCCAATGCTTTATTGACTAACAAAAATGCTCCAACCAAAATGAAGTAACTTCAATGCTTTATTGGCTAACAGAAATACTTCAAAACTTATGAAGTTATCGCTAATACCTTATTGGCTAATAGAAATACTCCAACCCAAATAAAGCTACCTCCAACACCTTATTGGCTAATGAAAATACTTCAAAACTCATAAAGTTATCGCCAATGCTTTATTGACTAATAGAAACACTTCAACCTAATGAACTTATCTCCAATATCTTATTAGCTAATGAAAATACTTTAAAACTTATGGAGTTATCTCTAACACTTATTGGTTAATGAAAATATTCCAACCAAAATGAAGTTACCTCCAACGCCGTATTGGCTAATGAAAATACTTCAAAACTTATGGAACTATCACCAATACCTTATTGGCTAATAGAAATACTTCAACCTAAATGAAGTTACCTTTATTTTAGGAAGTTCCTAACAACCATTGGGGTAATTAACAATAGGAGTTTGCATCTATTGGAAGTCAATATTTTCATAATACCTGATTGTGCACTCTAATTAGATACACTTTGATCTTTATATCGAGATCACTTTCTGGGATCTTTGCCAATTTAGGTTGCCAATTCCAATCCCATAATACTCAAAATGCCATTTGTCATTCATTGCACTCAAGAATTAGCACCGCTAATGATAGATGCCATTTGTGGTGCTCAAAAATAGCATCGCTAATGGTTATTCATTAGTGGCACTAATCTAAACCAATTGCAACATAATTCATTAGTGCCACTAATGGGTATTAGGGGTGCAATTTTAGTGTTGTGAATATTTGTGATGCTAGTTAATATGAAACTTGATTATCACCATAAATTAGCATCAGTAAAAGTTTTACGATGCTAACTTTTCTTTTAACAGTGCTATATTAGCACCATAAATAACAATAAATGTTGTAGTGATGCTTAGAATCAGAAGTCAATAAAAATTCACAACCTACACTAGCTTCTTATCCCTTAAAATATTTTTTTGGAAGGACTTTTTTGTAAATTTCTACCTTTTTGAACCATTTCATTTAAAAAGAACTTAATTTTCTGCCATATTCTACAAGTTTTATGGACCTCTCTGTAAATTTCAAAAATTCAGGATTTTATTTGCAAAAAAAAAATTAAATCATTAAAATAGATTATTTAAAACACAAATCTTGAGAATTTTTCACCATTGCTCTCATTTTTTGGATAAAAAATAAATTAAAAAATTTTAGGGATTTTTCATAAAATTCTCGAACTTTTCCAAAACTTAGGTTTGTAAGTTTGGGCTCTATGTGGATGGAGCCCAAGTGGAGATGGGCATCAAGAATCTAGCCCATATTATGGCCATCAGCCAGTTGGCGCCCACTTCCAAATGTAGATGCTAGGTTTTTGACACCCCTTTTTGTCTGGTTTGATTTTTAAGAGCTTGTTTTTCAACTAGCTTCTATTAGACATGACTACAAACTCTCTCTACACCTATGAATACCCAGCTATTCTATAGTATTCAGCATCTACAATTCATTGAGAGTTCTCCTGAAGTTCTCTATGATTTTTAAAGAGTATTAATAATGGATTTTCCTCAATTTTTGAATGAGAATGCAGGAAATTCTCGCACAAAATTCCATCAACTTGGAGTTGAGAATCCTGAAATATTTCATCTTGATTTTTTGATAACATTTTTGGAGAAGCTAAGAATCACACGATGTTGGCAATATCATTTTTTTTTTACCTTTTCACCTTTATTTCTTCACATTACATCATCTTTTCCTTCATTATTTAAAATTTTCTTAAAATCATAGCATATAGTTTGGTTAAACTTTAGGCACACCTAAAGGGACTAGGAAAGAGATCTTTGATCTCTACCCCATCAAGGTAGCATGTAAGCCCCCTTGAATATTTTTTTATTATTATATACTTGTAAGTTAGAGTTTACAAATATTATGAGGGTTGCTTTCTCTTCCTTTTCAAGTACAAGCAAGTATATCTCATGCTTTATGAAGAAAGTGCTCCACAAACCTCCCGAAGAACTCGTGCGCTTTATAGGTTGGGCACGTGGATCTCAAAACATGCACAACATGTCATGGAGCCCCAAACAACATTATCAAGATTGACATTACACTTAACACCAACAAAATTTCTATGGAGACCTATAGAATATTGACCATATTAAGACTTCTTTCATTTGGTAAATTTTTATATTTAATCTAATTCCAAATAACCTTGTATTTTTTTAGTGTCCCATGGTTGTTAAATTTTTTTGTTATTTACTACTTTGTTGAGTCAAAATTGTTGGTGAGAAAACTAAGTTTAAGCCACTTTTGGTTAAGTAGATATCTTGCAGGTCATCTATTTTTTAATACTAAATCCATTCAAAAGTTACACATTGGAAATAAAGTAGGACCCCAATATATAGTTGCTTGGTTAGACCTCTACAACTCCCACCTCAAAACAGGGAAGTTTCTTTTCGATTCCCCTTAAAAGGGCTATAGAATTGTAGCCTATTGCATTCAATTGTTGGGTATTATAGTCTATTAAACATCCCTAATAGCCTAGTGTCAGTTCAAAATCCCATTTGGACATAGAATGCAACTACTCGAGCAGGACACACACTGCAGGAGGGTATGATGTGTATCATGATGAATGCAACTCACAAATGTTTGAATTGATTTTGGTCAAAACTAAATCTGATGAAATTTAGGTAGAATAGAAACTTGAATGGCACTAAAATATATCAAACCAATTACTGCTTGGTAAAAATTGGACTTCCATTTCTAGACTACCAATAGTTTGGTTCCCAAAATCGATCGACCAGCTTACATGAATCAAAACTGGTGGCCCCCTGTCAGTTAACTGGTTCCTTAAGCAATTGATTGATTGTCATAAATTGAGACTTAGTATACCTCTATCAGTTGACTGGTTCCTTAACTGATCTACTAATCTTGATGAACTGACACTGGTATAACCTCTTTGTCAGTTGGCTTTTCTCTTAACCAGCCATTTGGTAAGGCTTAGGATGGGTGGATCAATGCAATTTTTTTTGAATCTCCATATCAATAAGGAAAGAATTCTCATTCAATCTCATCAACAATCAATAGAGTTTTAATTAAAATTGTGCGGGATCAAAATTAACCACCTGTGGTAGCAAAGACCTTGAGGAGTGACCTCAAATCACAAATCAAAATTTATTTTAATTTAAAATACACTATCAGGTATTGTGAAAATATGATTTTCAACAGGTGTAAGCCCCTATTATTAATTACCCCGATAATTATCAGAAACCTCTTAAAGTAAGAAACCTAGCTAATAAAATAGAGATACAAAAAGAAAAGAAGAAAAAATTTATTTGATTAATTTAAGAAAGATGGTATATGGCTTAAGAAAGGGTATGCCCTCACTTTGCAATGAATTATTAAAAATATATAAGAAATAAAGAAAGAAAAAAGAGAGAGTGGAGAAGAAGTTTTGATGTGTGCTATTGTCCCGCTCCCCCTACACTGGACAATGTGGCTTCTGACCTAAATTGTGGAAAGAAATGGGAGAAGTTTGAAGTATTTCCAATTGCTTTGAGTATCGGTGATAACTTTGAGATTTGAAGTATTTTCATAGTCAGTAAAGCATAGGTGATAACTTCATTTGTGTTGGAGTATTTTCATTAGCTAATAAGACATGGACGATAACTCCATTTAGATTGGAGTATTTTTATTAGTCAATAAGGTGTGGGTGATAACTCTGTTTGGATTAGAGTGTTTTCGTTAACTGATAAGGTGTAGGTAATAACTCCATTTAGATTGGAGTATTTTCGTTAGCCAATAAGGTATGGACAATAATTTCATTTAAATTGGGGTGTTTCTATTAGCTAATAAGGTGTGGGTAATAACTCCATTTAGATTGAAGTATTTTCGTTAGCCGAAAAGGCATGAGCGATAACTTCATTGACCTTGATGTATTTCATAGTCAATAAGGCATAAGCGATAACTTCTTTGATTTTTTTCTTTTTTGAAGTATTTTCATAACCAATAAGGCATAGGTGATAACTTCATTAGGGTTTTTAAAGTATTTTCATAGCTGATAGGGTGTAGGAGATAACTTCATTGATTTTGAGCAGCATCACTAATAGCTTATGAGATTGGGTATAACTTAAAGATGCATTGTCAACTACTTCTAGGGTTGGCTAGCTTGAAAGATGCATCGTCAACTGCTTGTGGGGTTGATTAGCTTGAAAGAGCATGTCATTAACTACTTGTTTAGCTTGTAAGGGCATATCGTCAACTTTTTTTCAAGTTGATTAGTTTAAAGTGTGATTAATAGCTTTAAGCATATTGTTGGTTGGCTTCATTGATTTGTTAGTATCACCGACGGCTTAGGGAATCGAGTGTAGCTTTGAAGTGTGGCTAATAGCTTTGAGTATATTGGTGATTAACTTTTTTGGATTGATAGCATCACCAACGACTTATGGGATTAGATATAGGTTTGAAGTATTGCTAAAGGCTTTTGTAGCACATCTAATGAGACCCATTTTGACCTTATTTAGTTCTAGTTAAATTAATTCAAGTTCAGGTCAAGGTGGTGACATCACTTTTTGTTTATAGTTTTGGAGTATTGCTGAAGTTTTGACACTCCCAGTGGGATTCGGTTTTGACCCGAATTAATTCCATCAGGACTAATATAGTTTGAGTCTAAGTTTAATTTCATTTATATTGTGTCAAGTTTGACCTTGTGTTGGACCTCTATAGAGTCTAGGTCTATTGGACTTTGGCTTAAGTTCAAGTCACTTTAATTCAAATTAATGTTAGTTCAAGCTCAACCAAGCGTAGTTATGGTTAGACTTTGAGTTTGTCCTTTTAGTTTGGACTTAGTTTTACCCTAGTTGGGGTTTGATTTCATCTTAATTCAATTAAAGTTCAACTTGATTTTAAATTTAGAGTCCAACTTGATTTGAGCTTTTAGTCTATTTATTTAATTAATTTAGGTCTATTTGAACCAACTTGACCTTTGTCTATTTATTTGAGCTGAGTGCTGAGTTCAATTTCAATATAATTGAGTTACTTTATGTGAAACAATTTAATTTGAGGGTCCTTGATTGTTTATGATGATTTTAGACAGGCCTATAACCTAACTTAAATTGTGTAAACCCGAAAGTTGGCTTGGTTCACCAGCTCAAAAACTAGCTTAATGCGAGTTTGAGGGCTAACTGAGTGCAAGTCTGATGGCTGGCTTAGATGCGATTCCAAAGGCTAGCTGAGGTGCGAGCCTAAATGCTAGCTTAGATGTGAGCCCGAAGGCTAGCTAAGTGCAAGGCAGAAGATTGCTTTGGATATGAGCCCAAAGGCTGGCTAGATGCGAGCTCTAAGGCTAGCTAAGTGCAAGCATAAAGGCTAGTTTGGATGTGAGACCAAATGCTAGCTGAGATGCAAACCTGAAGGTTAGATAAGTGTGAGCCCGAAAGTATGTTAAGTGTGAGCTTGAAGGCTAGCTAGATATGAGCTTGAAAGCTAGCTAAGTGTGAGTTCAAAGGTTGGCTTGGATGCGAGCTTGAAGGTAGGCTTGAATGCAAAACTTGAAGGCTAGCTTGAATGTGAGCTCGAAGGTTGGCTAGAGTATGAGCTTGAATGCTGGCTAAGTGCAAGCCCGAAAGTTGGCTTGGTGTGAGCTTAAAGGCTAACTTTACAAGTCCAAAGGCTAGTTTGGATGTGAGTCTGACGTAGCAACAAGTATGGTAGATGAGGAAAACACCGTTGCCTCTATTAGAAACTCCTTAAATCCACAAGGAAGATAGAAAATTCACTAAAGTATAACTTTATTGAGAGTAAAAGTGGTCCTCCCATCCATAGGGCTGAAGGCCTATTTATACAAATACTAGAAGCCTATTTGAGTAGGTTTCTGGCTTTCCAAGTCCTAAACTGAATACAACTCAGCTTGAACCTATTAATTGGGTTGGTAGAAGTCCTAAATAATTTAACCTATGAAAATAAAATCATAAATAATGATTCATTCTTCCCAAGTCCTAAACTGAATAGGATTCAGCTCAACGTTAATCTTGGGTTGGTGGAATCCGAGAATAAGACCTAATTGACTAATATTAGGAGAGACTCATGACATCATAATGAAGAGAATTTCAACATAGAAAGGTACTAAGTAAGATAAATCCCAAGTTAAATAAAAGAGTGAATTAGATCATTTGCCATGGCCCCTTGACTTTTGAATTAGCTTCTTTTGACATTTTTGAACTTTCTTTAAGCATCCTGCATCAGTGTTCCCTTCTTGTAAAGAACTCATCCTCGAGTTATTTTGTCATAACTTGTAGTCCTCAGGTGCATGGTAGTTAAATAAATCTTGAATATTAAAAGTGTTTTAGATTCCCAAATTCTTCGGGAGGTCGATGACATAGGCATTATCGTTTATCTTTCTTAGTATCTTCAGTGGCCCAATTTTATTCTATTTTAGTTTTTTGTAAGTTCTAGTTAGAAACCATTCCTTCCTCAAGTGCACCATCATCAGATCTCCTTCTTGAAACTCTTTTGGAAGCTTATGAATGTCCGCTTTAATTTTGTATTTGGCATTGGATTCTTCTAATTTTTTTTAACCTCAGTATGCACTTTAATAATTCTCTCCACCATATTATCTGCAGCTATGCTTGTTCCTGGCAATTTGGGCAACACCACCAAGTCCAGCGGGTGCTTTGAGGTTCTTCCATTGATAATTTCAAATGGCGATTTTCCCGTGGACTTGTTCTTCATGTTATTGAAAGTGAATTCAGCTTGTGTGAGTGTATAGTCCCACTGCTTTGGTTTGTCTCTTGCAAGATGTCGAATGATATTTACAAGTGTTTGATTTACCACTTCAGTTTGTCCATCTGTTTGAGGATAATAAGCACTGCTAAATCATAGAGACGCATCAAATCGCCTCCACAATGTCTTCCAAAAGTGACTTAGAAATTTTGTGTTACGATCAGAAGTGATGGTCTTTGACACTCCATGTAGCCTTACAATCTTCTGAAAGAATAGATTAGCCACCCTTGTTGCGTCTGTTATATTCTTACATGGAATGAAGTGTGCCAACTTGGAAAATCTGTCGACAATAACAAATACTGAATCTAAGCACCGTTGAGTCCTGGGGAGACCCAAAATAAAATTCATCGATAGATCCTCCCATAGGGCATTTGACATAGGCAATGGGGTATAAAGGTCAGTGTTTGGAGAGCTTCCTTTGGCTGTTTGGCATATGTAGCATCTTTGTATAAAGCGACCAACATCCCTCTTAAGTTGTGGCCAATAGTAGCGCTCTTCAACTAGTGCAATGCTCTTGTCACGCCCAAGATGTCCTGCTAGGCGACTGCTATGTAACTCTTTCACCACCTTTTCTCTCAAGGAGCACCTTGGAATGCAAAGACGGGAAGCCCTAAAGAGAAAGCCTTCATAGAGATATAAATCACTTATTTGTCCTGCTTGGCACTTTCTAAACTCCTCTTTAAAATCTTCATCTTCAGTATACAATTCCTTCGAATAATCAAACTCTTCAATTTTGTTGCTTATAGTTACCATCAAGACTGCCATACGGCTCAAAGCATACACCACCTTATTTTTTTTGTCTAGATTTGTGTTTCAAAACATAGGTGTATTATTGTAAGAATGATGACCATAGACCATGCATGTGATTCAAGTCCTTCTGCCTATCAATGAATTTTAAAGCTTGGTGGTCAGTATATAGAATGAACTCTCGTTGAATTAGATAGTGTTTCTAATGATGAACTGCTTATACAATCGTATAAAATTTCAGCTCATATGTTGACTACTTCTTTTGAGCTTCACTTAACCTTTCGCTATAGAAAGCTATTGGTCTTCCTCCTTGGGATAAAATGGCTCCAATGCCTGTGTACGAAGCATCACAGTCTACCTCGAATAACTTCTCAAAGCTAGGCAATGCCAAAATAGGTGCAGTAGATAACTTCTCCTTGATCAACTCGAAGCATCTATTAGCTTCTTGAGTCCAGGAGAACTTGCTTTGCTTCAAACATTCAGTTATCAGTGCCATAATGAAACTAAAGTTTTTGACAAACCTCTGATAGAATATTGCCAGACCATGGAAGCTTCTAACTTCTGATACACTTCTGGGTATCGACCATTCCTTAATAGCTTTTATCTTTTCTTCATCAACATGAATGCCTTCGGCACTTATCATGAACCCCAAGAACACCAAGTGGTTAGTCATAAAATGGCATTTCTTTAAGTTGATGTACAACTTCTCCTTCTTCAGCATAGTAAGTACTTCTGCTAGATGCCTTTTATGTTCTTTATTATGACTGTACACCAAGATATTATTAAAGTAAAAAATAAAAAAATGACCAATGAAAGGTTTGAGTACCTGGTCAATCAATCGCATGAAGGTACTTCATGAATTTGAGAGTTCAAAAGGCATAATAAGCCACTCATAAAGTCATTCTTTTGTTTTGAAAGAAGTTTTCCATTCATCACCTGGTCTAATTCTGATTTGATGGTATCCACTCCTTAAATCTATCTTAAAGAACACCTTTGACCCTTCCAATATGTCCAGCATGTCCTCTAAGCGAGGAATTGAGAATCTATACTTTATCATGATTTGATTGATGGCTCGACTATCTACACACATCCACCAACTTCCATCTTTCTTACGTGTCAATAAGGCTAGAACTGCACATGGGCTCATGCTGACTCTGACCATTCCTTTTCTGATCAACTCTTACACATTGTCTTGTAAAATTTGTGACTCTTTTGGCCTCATTCTATAGTAGAGCAGATTTGGTAAACTTGCTCTAGGAACAAGATCAATGTGGTGCTGAATATCTCTCACTGGGGGTAGTTCATCAGGAAGATCATCGGGCATGATTTCCTTGAATTTATCTAGGAAGGGTTGCAAGCTTTTTGAAACTTCAGTGGGCATTGTCTCCATTTCTCTCTCAATCAGAACCAATATTTGAGCTATCTTTTTAGCCTCATTTATAAAATTTTGTACAATCAGGAAGGAGTGACCCTCCTCTTGTAAAATTTTGGTTCGACGCTCTTTGCCAATGGGGGTAAGAATAATTTTCTTTTCATCTTTGAAAAAGATGTAGCGATTATCTCATCCACGATGTGTAGAATCTCTATCAAATTACCAAGGTCTGCCAAGAAGGATATAACATGCATCCATTTCCACAACATCACAGGTTACCTCATCCTTGTAGAATTTTCTAATGGAAAAATAAATTTGACACCGTTCAGTTGCCTTGGTTTCACCAACCTTTTTAATCTAGCCAATCTTGTAGGGAGAGGGATGTGATTCCATTTTCAATTGAAGCTTGTCGACCATAGTTTTGGAGATGATGTTTTCACTACTTCTTCCATCAATAATCATGTCACAAATCCTGCCATTTACTGTGCATTGAGTGCGAAAGATATTGTGATGTTGTAGGTTTTCCTCTTGCTTTGGGATGTACCTCGGATTCTGAACTACTAAAGATGATCTTTCACCATCAGGCTCCTCGAATATTCCATCTTCATAGTTTTCTTGATCACAAACTAGGTCATCATCTTTTGAGTCATGTAAATTGTCAGCTACAAAATTATCTTCAATAGGCAGGTTCACAGGTTGTTGTGCTAGACAAACATTAAAACGATGTCCAAATTTTCCACAACGAAGCACTTTAGGTCAGGATTTGAACTTGGGTTCTTTGCTGATGTGGTGTTTCCTAATGGTCTTGTAGGTCTAGCTTCAAGACTCACTTGTGTGGGAGATCGAGGATGTTGTGTAGCTGCATCTCTATTAGAAATATATTGTGCTCTTTTTGAATGCTCACAAATTATTCTTCCCACCTGATTTCTGATGATAGGTCGCTCCAATTGGGACTCCACACAAGTTGCACTCCTCACAGCCTCATTAACCGTCCAAATAAGTTGTAAGAAAATCCTATCTTAGATGGTTGTGCATAGTCCACTGATGAATCTTGCCACTTGATGAGATTCAGTCTCTACTAGATTATTACATGCTGATAGGTGATAGAACTCCTCAGCATATGCCTTTATACTACGATTACGCTATCAAAAATTTTGATATTGCTGAAAGAGTACCTAGTCATAATCTATGGAAAGGAATTGCTTTTCGAGAAGAGCCTTCATCGATGGCCATGCTCAAATTGGAGCTTTATTTTGGGGTGTCCTTTCCAATTGGATGTGTTCCCACCATGCTGATGCACCCCCTTGAGTCGGTAAGCAACAAGCTTCACTTTTTTGAATCTGGAATCTCCATGTAGTCAAAGAACCGTTCCACTTCAGCAAGCCAATCGAGAAAATCTTCGATCTGAAGTTGTCTATTGAAAGATGGGAGATCAATCTTCAAGCAAAAATCATCTTCAAGCAAAAATCATGACGTCTATCATACTCAAAAACTGATCGATGAAGGATGTCTTCAATTTCTTCATTGCTGAAGTTTTCAAGGATTTGTAAACCCTTTGAATTCACTTGCGGAGCCTTTTCTCGACCAATTGGATCGCGAGTCAATTCATTGATTCGTCGATGTGGTTGATTCAGGCCTTCAAGTTGATCTATCCTCAGCATCAAGCTTGCAAGTGAGTTTTGGATTGCCTCCATGGTTGAATCAAAATACTCACGGCTGATGTGATTACCCATAGGAGCACCGTCCCTAGGGTTACTGTTGGTTGCATCGTCATTAGACATTAAGCAAGGAGAGTCTCGCTCTAATACCACTTGACGTAGCAACAAGTATGGTAGACGAGGAAAACACCATTGCCTATGTTAAGAACTCCTTGAATCCACAAGGAAAAGAGAATATTTACTAAAGTAGAACTTTATTAAGAATAAAGTGGTCCTTCCGTCCATAGGGCTGAAGGCCTACTTATACAAATACTAGAAGTCCTATTTGAGTAGGTTTCTGGCTTTCCAAGTCCTAAACTAAAGTAACTCAGCTCAAACACATTAATTAGGTTGGTAGAAGTCCTAAATAAGTTAACCTATGAAAATAAAATCCTAAATAATGATTTATTCTTCCCAAGTCTTAAACTGAATAGGATTCAGCTCAATGTTAATCTTGGGTTGGTGGAATCCGAGAATAAGACCTAATTGACTCATATTAGGAGAGACTCATGACATCATAATGAAAAGAATTTTAACATAAAAAGATACTAAGTAAGATAAATCCTAAGTTAAATAAAAGAGTGAATCAGATCATTTGCCATGACCCCTTGACTTCTGAATTAGCTTCTTTTAACATTTCTGAACTTTCTTTGAACGTCCTACATCAAAGTCTGAAGATTGGTTAAGTGAAAACTCAAAGGCTAGCTTAGATGTGAGCCCAAAAGTTATCTAAGGGCAAACCGGAAGGCTGATTTGGATGCAAGCTCGAAGGCTGGTTTGGATGCAATCCCGAAGGCAGGCTTGGATGTGAGCCCAAAGGCTAGCTTGGATGCAAACCCAAAGGCTGACTGAGTAAGAGCCTGAAGGCTGGCTGAGTCTGAGGCCAAGGCTAGATTGGGTGTGAGTCTGAGGCTAACTTGGATGCAAAACCGAAGGCTAGCTAAGTGATGGGGATATGCCATCTTTGAGAGGCTGCAGATGGCTACAACAGGGTCAAGAGTTTGTCATCTTCATCATCATCTTCATCACCATCTTTGAGGGGTCGCGGGTGACCACAATGAGATCATAGGGTTCGCTATCTTCATCACCATCTTTGAAGGGACTATGGGTGGCCGCAGTGAGATCATAAGTCCAATATTTTCATTGCTATTTTTGAGAGACCACAGGTGACCACAACAATGTCACGAAGTTTACTATCTTCGAGGGGCCATAAGTGTTTACAGTGAGGTCAATGGATCTATAATGTTTATTGTCATTTTCGAGGAATTGCGGATGACCACGGTAAGATCACAATGCTGAAGAGAAAAAAATGGGATAAGAAAAAGTCCCTTTTTTTTTTTTACAACAACTTTCTTTTATTATTATTGTTTTTTCAAACTCATGTCTCCCTCCTCACGTGGGCTACCTTTTTCTTTTTTTTTAAGCAACCCTTTTTTTCCCTTATTTCTTCCACATGCATGCAGGCCTTCCTCATTGTCTTGGACATTCCATGATCGGGCCGCTCTCAACCTAGTCTTCCTCTCCTGCTAGATCTGGCCAATTTTCATTGCAGTGAGGCAAGAGGAACCCTACCACACCATCTTTTTGCTAGATCCGGTCAGCTACCACCACAGTGGGGCAGGGAATGCCCTACCATTCTCTCTTTTGGCCAGAGCTGAAGTGGGATGAGCTTTCCATCAGAGAAAAGCACATCGGTGGGGAGCATGGCGACGAGATTATGGAGGCAAAACTTGAAATTGACGATATCCTTGGCATCCTCTTTGGTATTGTGCTTATCCTTGGGCTGGAGCTCGTAGAGAAGGTCACAACTGAAAGTGATGCATGAGCTAAGTTAGCCATGCGCTAGTGAAAAATTCTCAGATGAGATTTTGATGTTGTTGATGAGGGTAGAGGCCATGATTGAGCATGAACGGGGGCTCGGTGGCAGTCGCAAAATCACAATTAGGGTTTGGAGGGAGGGAAGGAAGAAGCAGAAGGTGCTCGGGGGCTAAGAGGCAAAACGAAAGCAATCACGAAGAAGCAAAAGAAACAAGGGATGAATCCACTTGTTGACAATTGCCTGATCTTCTCTCTTTCTCCCCGATGATCTTACCTTCGTTCTCATTCCTCCTTTCGTTGTTGTGTAGGTTTTTCTAGTCTTTTTATGGGCTGTGAAGAAGATTTCAAAGAGGAGTATATTTGGATCCCGAATGATTCATTTCATTTTAGAAATGAATAAGATTTGATTGGGGGTAAATTTTGTATTATTTTTGAATGATGAATTTTTAGAGGTGTTTTTTGTAAATTTTTTTGAAAAATTGGACTAAAGGATAATTCTATAAATTTTAGGAGATTTCTTTTTAAAAAATAATATATTCTATTTTCAAGTCTCTTTTAAAATAAAATTTAGACTTATTTATAAATAAAAAAAATTGAGGGATTTATTCAAAAAATTAGATCAAAATATAATTTTGTAAGTTTTAGGGACCTTTTTATAAAAAGGACATATTTGTAAAAATTTTAAAATTTTCATAGTCCTTTTTTAATAAAATTTAAACTTATTTACAAATAAATATTTTCGAGGTCCTTATTTATAAATTTTAGAAAGTTCAAGGGTTTATTTGTGAAAGTTCCCAAAAAATTAGACCAATATATAATTTTATAAATTTCAGGGGTCTGTTTATAAAAATAACATATTTGTAAAATTCTGAAATTTTTAGACTCCTTTTTTGAATAAAATTTGGGCTCATTTATAAACAAAAATTTTGATGGATTTGTTTATAAATTTTTTAAGAAATTGAACCAAAAATATAATTTTATAATTTCAGGGGTTTTTTATAAAAAGAACACATTTTTAAAATTCAAGAATTTTTAGGGTCTTTTTGGAATAAAATTTGGGCTTCTTTGTAAAAAAGATTTTGAGGGATTAATTTGTAAATTTTTTGAAAAATTGGACCAAGATGTAATCTTATAAATTTTAGGGGTCTTTTTACCTAAATGACACATTTGTAAAATTCTGAAATTTGCAGGACCCTTTCTTAAATAAAATTTAGGATTCATTTACAAATACAAATTTTCAGGAGTTTATTTGTAAATCATAATTTGGTTCAAATCTTACTTTAGCTTTTGATTCTAATTTGGACTCAGATTCAATATCTAAATTTGGCTCATCAGGAATTTAACTCTAATTTGGAGTAGGACTTCGAAATCTATTTAAACAAAGTACCCGCTTTAAACAAAGAAAGCTCATGAAGTGAATGCGAAAAGAAGGGTGAGCACTTTGCTTCCCATTGATGCGCTCGTGAGTGCTTGATGGGTAAGTTTGTATATGCATTCCTCGCAATAGTGTCTCTTTTTTTCTTTGTACATCCTTTCTTATTTGCCTAGTTCACATTTTTTAGAAAGTATTATGGAATCGTTTGAGATTGAAAGGATCAGTGAGAAAGGTAGTTTGGCTTTACATCGTTTCCTCCCAATCTTTGGGATTGATGTCGAACTGGCCATTGCATACCAGTCCCAAGAACATCGAAAGTAGATGTGTTTTGATAATTATCATCCTTTAGTCCACTTTTCAAAGGAAGGGACACTGTGTGCGGATGGGGAAAATAGTTGCTTCTTGTTGGAACCAGTTGGGTATTTTAGATAGTGAGAATCTTTAGACTTTGGGGTTTCACATTCTTAATGGTCGCTCGCCTATTTGGGGGTGATCATTCCCACTTACTGGTATAATACCATTCCTACAGGATTATTCAGAGTGGGTTGATGATGTAGTATCTCAGTTCTCAATTCAACTTGTAGGCTTGGCATCCTCGGAGAAGTTATAGCTTCTAAGCAGAAATATGCTAGAGACTCAGGGATTTTTGCATGGTGTGATCAAGATATAGAATCATGCCACTAACACCTTTCATACTCCATACAGTGAGGTTAGTATCTCCTTATGAGACATAAGGCAAGTTTGCATTCTTGTCCTTGGGGATTTTTATGATGAGTACATCTCTACTGACCATCATGCAGGCCTTGATTTTAATTATGCTTTGTGTAATCTCCTCAAAGTTTATGAGTGGTTGGTGGTGCACTTTTCAAACAATCAAAAAAGGTATATTTTAATAATTGGATTAAGACCTTTTACAAGAAAAGCCTGATAAATGAGCCAACTAAATTTGACCAGATTATGCATGACATAGGTGACATCCTTTCATTGTGGACAATATATCTATCCTGAGACATTTGCGATGGCCTATAAGATCGCACATAGGCAAAAGGTTGTTTTGGCCCCTGGGTGCTAGATTCAATATATGCTGGTCTCAGAGGGATAGTAGACAGTCCCACAGGGCCAGGTGATCCTTCAATTTAGATCGCCATTCATTTTCTCTATGCTTGGATTTAAGCCCATTTTAAGAGAATGTATATTGAGTTGGAGCCTAGTGATGAAATCAAAAAGCTATGTCAATCGTATTTGGTCTCCGTCCCCAAGATGATTTGGATCATAGGCACAACAACCTCTACTTTCTCCCCCAGAGAGGCCAGGATGCATGTACAGGACCCCCAAAATTTTAAGTGGTGAACTTTTCCCTTTACTCTTCATGATTATAACATGTTAGCGAATGTGGCTCGTCTCCCCTTATCTTCAGAGGCTTATGAGTATATCATCTATTTGAGGCATGACATGCTTCCACTTCCTTCTAAAGAGTACTTAGCTGTGGAGTCTTATAATCTTCATCGATTTGGCCGGCGGTTTGGGTATGATCAGGGTTTTCTTGAGAATGTTCCTACTCCTTCACCACTGTCATGTCTTGACCAGCTAGGAGGCTATTAGCTACACCTCACTCGTACTCAGGATAATTCAGGGTGTCATATTCTTGACATGGAGCATGAAGCCAAGGTACTATGTTCCTACCCCATAGTGTGGTTTGACAATATGGGTGGATATTATCACATTGATCACGAGTTCCGATTATAGAATGAGCCTAGTTCACATAGTAAGAAAAAAGCAAGCAATAAATAGCAGAGGGTTGAAACAACAGAGGACTTAAGAGGCACAAAAGACCCTAGCTCACAAATTTTTGCACGCTTTGGATCTAGTAGAGAGAGACCCATCTCTTTTTATCAAATTAATGATGGTCATTTTTAGGGTAATGCAGGTCCCAGATTGAGCCTGAGGAGGGATGTGCCTCGACCAATATATGATCACTATGTGACTGACGCTTCGAGGTGCCTAGTGATACGTGTAGGCTTGCCTGTAGGTGGGAGTGTAGGGGTAGGTTTACATACACCATCTCAAGACTCGATTTCCTCATTTTTCATTATTATTGTGGATGTCAGTATGCTAGTCTCTTGATATAGATTTGGGTAGAGTAGTCTAATTGGCTCCTCCATTGCCTGCATCAACTGGCCATTCATCAAATGTGAGTATCTTTAAGTGCCAATAACTTTATTTTCTTTTCTCTTCTCTTTTTCCTGAAAACCCCTCTTTTTCAAATGGATGATGATTTTGGATACCTTCCTGATGATATTTTATATGCTGATAGTAAGGGATATTTGAACTTTGCTAAACTTTGCATTGTGCGTATACTAATCTTGCCCTTGCTGCAGATGTGGTTCCTGGGTCATGTTTTAGTCGAGCGATGTTTGCATCCATGGGTATTCATCCAACATTAGGTAATGACCCATTATTCATCTAATGCATCATTACCCTTTTAGGTGACGATGTAGAGGGGGTGAGGGATTGACTATTGAGTTGCTACAATTATCAGGAGCACCATTTAGGCTTTATGTATCTTAGAATTATGCTTATCCTCTTTATCTAGAGCCTCTATTTATTTTGGTCCTCTGAATATTATTATTACTTTATTGTATTTCTTTGCTTTGCATCAGATTTGACCATGCAACTTTATATGTCCTCCTTTTCCTTTGCTTTTCTACCTCAGCTACGTGGACAAGTTCTGATTTCTTCACTTGTGATGATAGACTTGCATTATCACAGTGAGTGGATTAGCTTTGCCATGTAGAATTTGCCATGCAGAAGTGGACTTGGTTTATTACATAGAAGTGGGCTTGGGTTGTCACGTAAAAGTATTTTTAACTTGCCATGTGAAAGTGAACTTGATTTGCCACATAGAAGTGGGCTAGGTTGCAATGTAAAAGTGGACTTGGGTTGCTATATAGAAGTGGATTTGGATTACCACGTGAAGTGGAATTGGGTTACCATTTGAAAGTGGACTTAGGTTGCCATATAAAAGTGGACTTGGGTTACCACATGGAAGTAGACTTAATTTGCGATGTGAAAGTGGACTTAGATTGCCACGTGAAGTGGACTTGGGTTGCTACGTAAAGGTAGACTTATATTGCTACAATGAGTGGGCTTTTATGGGGGTGTCACACAAATTGGGTGGGATTTTATATCTATGTTTTGCCTTGAGAAAAATGGAGTGCATGTTTGACTGAGTGTTCCTTTTTAAGAAAGTCAAACATTCTATCAAAGACAAAGCATAAACACTTTTGGTTATGACTATTGTTTCCATTAGGGCTTAGTCATAATACCTTTTGAGGAATTAGCCATTGATTGGTGGCATAGGTCTTTTCCCCTTGTCATTGATCAGTTGGTGGGATCCCCCTTCAAATATCCATTCAATGATATAGGGGTCTTTCTAATTAGGCTCAAATTTATCTTTCTTATTTCAGTTTGGGATTATGGGTCTCTTCAAGACTAAGACCATTTCTCCCTCTGGAAAGACTTAAGTCAAGCCATCTTATTGTAGGCACTGGACATTTGTACTCAATACATTTCTAGGTTTTGCAAGGCCATGAGCCTTTTTTCCTCCAAGGAGTCTAGCTTATCTAGGTGAAGATGAATGTTATCTTTTATCATGATTTCTTCTTGTGAGGCAACCTTTAAGGAGGGGATTTGCACTTCTAGTGGCCAGACTACCTCAGTCTCAAACACCAATGCATATGACGTCGATTGGGTAGGAGTTCGATATATGGTACAATAGACCCACATTGCCTCAGTAAGCTTCCGGTGCTAGTCTTTCTTGGTTTTGGCAATAACTTTGTTCAAGATTTTGGAGAGGCTCTTGTTGAATGCTTTAGTGAGCCCATTAGCTTTGATATTATAGATAGATGAATATCTCCAATCTATCTTGTGATACGCGAAGCGTTCCACCTTAAAACTTTTAAAGGGTGGTCTGTTATCAGAAATAATCCTTCAAGAAGCACCGAATTGGTATAAGATATTTTCTTGAAAGAAGCAGATAACATTGTCTGCTTTTACCTCTTTCAATGAAATCACTTCAACCCACTAAGAAAAATAATCGGTTACTGCCAATATGAAACGGTGTCCTCTAGAAGAAGATGATTTGATTGGGCCGATGATGTGTGTACCTCATACTTTAAATGGCCATGAGGACACTATTGGATGTAGAGAATTTAGGTGTTGAAGGATAAAGTCGCCATGAATTTGGCATAGGAAGCATTTCTTCTCATATTTGATTCAATCTCACACCATCGTGGGCCAATTATAGCCCATACATTTTATCTTCATCATTATTTAAACCTAATTTTGAACCTAATTGATGAGCCCCATAGACCCTAAGACATACTACATACATAACTTCCTTGGTCTCTTTGTCTGAGAGACAATGTAGAAGTAGTTGATTGAAGGACCTCCTATAAGGAGTGTTATTGATAAGTAGAAAGTACGTGGTTCACTTTCTGAGTTACATCCGTGCATATTTATCTTCTGAGAGTTCTCCACTTTTGAAGTAGTTGGCAAATGGTGTTCTATAATCTATCGTCTCTTCTATTAGTTTAGATTTAGTCCTCTCACTCTTGGTGTTGAAGACCGAGTTATTTGAATATATAAGATTTGCTTTATGAGCTCTTGAGCCTTTTCATGGTATTTCAGGAGCTCAAATTTATGGACTTTATATTCACCTTGGACTTGGTTGATAACCAATTGTGAATCACCGAAAATATGTAGGCACAATATTTCTATATTGAGCATCATTTTCAATCTTGTAATTAGGACTTTGTATTCAACTTTATTATTTGTGCATGATTTTAAGAGGGAGTAGGAGTATAGTAGAATGCCCCCATTCAGAGTAACATAAACGGTCTAATCCCTGCTTTGACTTGCAAAAGCTTCCGTTTGATCCCTGGCTTGATGGATGATGCTCCATCAAAGTATAGCTTCCATTAAGGTTCTCCTTCTTCGATTAAAAGGATTTCTTCATCAAGAAGCTTGCAACTTAGAGGAGAATCGTCCAATACTAGATGTGTTGTGAGAAAATTGGTGAGAGCTTGCCCCTTAAAAGCTTTTTGAGGAGTGAACTTGACATCATAGTTTATGAGAATTAAAGCCCACTTTGCTAGCCTCCCAGTGAGCACAAGTCTAGTCATTGGGTACTTTATGGGATCAATCTTTGATATTAAAATGACTTGATGTGATAGCAAGTAATACCTTACCTTCTTGATCTCGAATATGAGTGCCAGACAATAATTTTCGATGGGAGAGTAGTTACTTTCTGCCTCTAGTAGCATTCTACTTAGATTGTAGAGTGTATTTTCTTTACCCTATTCATTATTCTAGGTGAGAAGTGCTCCCAGGGATCCTTCCATTGCTGTCATGTAGAGGATAAGGGGTTTATTGGGTAGGGGTGCTACTAGGACTAGTTGCTTTAGGAGATACTTCTTGATCTCTTCAAAGGCTTATTGGCAGTCTTGATCCCAAATGAATGGAGTATTCTTCTTCATCAACTTGGAAAAAGACTTGCATTTTCCAAAGAGGTTTGAAATGAATTTTCTTATATATACAAGTCAGCCTTGGAACAACCTCAATTACTTTAAATTTCTGGGTGGTGGCATATCCAAGATAGCTTTGATCTTAAATGGATCAATTCAATCCCTCAATATCTGACAACAAAGCCAAGGAATTTTTTGATGATACGTCAAAAACACACTTCATAGGATTCATCTTTAAGTTATATTTTCTAACACAATCAAATACCACTCTTAGGTCTTGGACATGCCTATTTTTGGATTTAGTTTTGACTACCAAGTCATCCACATAATATTCCACTAAGTGGTGTATGAGGTTATCAAAGATTTGAGTTATGGCCCTTTGATCAATGGCACCTACATTCTTAAGCCAAAAGGGCATCACCTTGTAGTAATAAATGCTAATTAGCATCTAAGGGCTGTATGTTTCTCATCATTTGGATGCATCTTGATTTGATTTTATCCTAAAAACCATCAATGAAAGAGAATATTTCAAAGTCAGTTGTGTTGTCAATCATGATTTCCATTATTGACAATGAAAAATCATCTTTTTGGACATGGTTTATTCAAATCCTTATGGTCCACACAAATATAGATTTGGCCATTCTTATTCTTAACTGGCATGATACTTGTCACCCAATCCAGGTATTTTTCTTCTCTGATGAAGCCTGCTTCGATTAGTTTCTTTGTTTCTTCTATCAGTTTCTACTCTAGATCGAGCTTCATCTTCCTGGATTCTTGTTTGATAGGTGAAAGCTCAGGACTAATAGCTAGCTTGTGGATTGCAACTTCAGGATCTAGTCCAGGTATTTTCGTATGGCTCCATGCAAAGTAGTCAATGTACTCTTGGAGCATTGCTTTGAGTTGGATTTGGCTTTCCTTTGAAAATTGAGTACTGATGAAAGTTGGCTTGGGGCCTTCCTCTAAGCCTAAGTTGATCTCCATTAGTTCATCAGCTATGGCTTGCTCCCCATCCTCAAGTTTTAGTGGAGCTTCTTTTGGTTTGAGGATTATTTCTTTGCCAAGTGATTTATCATGTTGCGTGAGGTTTGGTGAAGGTTCGTCTAAAGGCATTTTGGTTGCATCATACCCTCCTTTCTTCTTATGATGTTTGAAAAGTCGTGACCACCACGACATATATGTCAAGGGGTATTAATGTTATTTGATCATCCTAAATATCGGAGAGAGGTCTAATAGTAACCATAAGATATGTGTAGGTATTTGGGATAATATAGCCTAGCCCTTTGGTGATCTTGCTTCTTCTTCTAGGAATGTAGGCACGTCTTCGGGGTGGATCCTATAGATTTTTAAAGAAATGATTCTCTCACTTTGTTTGTGGATGTTCACAACTAGATTTATTAATTATCTGATGAAGCTGGTTTAAGAAATATTTAGGCATGACTACCAGTTGATGATTATCATCTACTAGATCTTTAGTCCCCAGAATTTCATGTATGCTTGGGCACAAGGGATTGCCTTGTAAAATAGTATTTTCTTTTCTATTTTGCACCATGGAGGAATGTAGAAATTCATTAGTTCTTTCATGACATTAATATTTGTCTCATCTAACTGCTTAATTAAACCTTTTAGAACTTTAGTAATAAGGAAAGTGTTTTTTTGTTTGACCTTTGTCATCATCTTTGTCGAAAGTATAACCACCTAGGTAGATTTATGGGCCTGTTCATCTAAAGAGGTGAGGTCAGAATTGCTTCCCAAATGAGGAGGAGCAAAGACCAAGTTAGCAATCTTTTGCTTTACTTGACTAATGGAAGCAGACCCCTTACCAACATCAGATTTTTGATAGTATTTTGCATCAACATAATGCATCTCATGAACATCAAAATGGTATATATCTCCATCAATTTAGTGTTCTTCACCGTCCTCAAAGTATTTGAGGTATTGGTGTAGAGTTGTTGACACTACTTTATTTTTTTATAACCATAGCCTCCCTAGTAGTATTTTGTATGATGCATCAATATCGATCACATAAAACTTAGTATCTATCATCATCTTGCCTACTTTTAAAGGAATGGTTATGGCTCCCAGAGGTCTTTGGCTATCTTGATTAAACTCTTGTATAGTTATAATCTTGAATGACAAGTGACACATCCAAAGTTAGAGCTCTTAGAGTTCGGAGAGTTATTAGATTGACTGAGGACCTTGGGTCAATTAGGATACGATTGATCCTAATTTTATCACTATTCTCTATGACATACAATAGTCTATTGTCGTCTATTATTCTAGGCAGTAGGTTATCATTTTTGAAGGTGATGGTGGGAGTTTGGTGCGCACACAAGGACTCCTTCATCTTCTCTTCAGTAAAGTATGTTTGGTAATTGGCTGAATTCTAAAGATGTGCACTAGTACATCCCTGAGTTCTTGTGACATCATCAAGGCATAAAAAACATACAGCATAGCGGGGATCTTCTTGAGGTGGGCTGCAATGTTGTATTTCACTTTTGGGGTGCAAGTTCAGCTTGCAGGGCTTGATGCCCTAACTTATTTGAATTTCCTTTTCCTTGTCCTTGGGGGTATTCTTATGCCTAGAAATTGGAGCTCATCTCAAAGATAACACCTTCCCATCTCAGAGCTATATCTAGTTTACTTTCCTTAATTGAAATATGGCATGATGAGACCAATAAGGTTCATCATCAGAGTCACTTCCGATGCTAATCAAGCGACAAGAGGTAGATGACTCTTGCCCTAACCAGTAGTTCCCTGAATATTGTTGGAGGATGTGACTGGCTAATAATAATCCCATTCAACATCAAAATTAGGCACATGGGACTTCCTTGTAAAAAGGTCTTCAGAAACTCTATGGATGAACCCTTCTATTTCATTTATTAGCATAGGCTTCTTTAATACTTCATATTTAGGATTTTTTTGTGGATATTCAAATTAGTTTGACTGTGAATATTCAAATTGACTTAATGTGGGGGCGGGACAAGCTTTAGTATTAGTCTGTTTGATCGTCTCTCGAAATGCCTGCTTTTTTCTTTGGTGCTTGCTGATGTAGGGCCTCCTAAAGTGGTCATAAAGTTGCTTTAATTTGGACATAGAGTTGTATTCATTGTCTGTACCATATATGCATAATTCCTCTAAAGTTGGCAAAACGCATCCTTCCATAGGCTCTAGGACTAGGACTTCACTAAACTTAGTTGGTTGAGTATTTGTTGCTGGGTTGCCTAATGGAGGATGGGATAGCAGCTTGCTAGTGTTCAGCTCAGACTTATAAGTCACCATGCGACAAGAGGTCATAAACTTAGGTAACTCTCTTCGATAATCTCTAGCTGTCTTGACTCATCTTTGGAGTAAATGGCACGAGTGGTCATTTTGGTCCAGAGGAGGGTCGATAAGTATTGCTAACCACCCCTATGAGGACTCTTGTGTGGCTTTATCTTTTATGTCAATACCTTCTCCATCCTCTTGACTTTCTCACAGATCATAGTAGTCGTATTTATCATGCTTTCCATGTGAGTAGCTATAACTTTCATATGCTCATTCAGCATTTGCATTTGCCTCTTGACAAACCCCATGTTAGTTATAGCTAGCTCTTTCATAATTTCTAACTATAGTTTGAGCATGCCATAATCATACTCATGGGTGAACCGCTCTCTAAGATAATCATCTCTGGAGCAGCCCTCAGGGAGACCTGTGGAATCTCTAATTTTATTAGTAACATTCCTATTGAATCTATTTACTTCTTCTTACCTTGTGCCCTAAATATCCTTATCATTGAAGTGATAAGGGAGGGATCAGTTTGGTTATAAACCTTCAATAGAAAATATAGCAGGGCATGTTACCATTGAAAGTTCATTTTCTTCATTTCTCGCATCAAGATCCTCTATTAAGGCTTTGAGTTTGGTAGGGAAGAATTTCTCAAGAGTTAGGTGGCTTCTTTCTCCCTGAACATATTCATCCAGAGCATCGATATATTCCTAGATGGCTTATTTCTTGACATTGTATTCATCTAGTTGAACCAACATCTTCTTCTTATTTCTGTTCTTTCTTTTCTTGATGCTTCAAGTCGATGAGGTAGTTTATTTTGATAAGGCTTTCTTCATCAACATCCTAGGCTCTTTAGTGCTTCTAGTTATTTTCTTCATCAGTTTCTTTAGCCATTTATTCCACAAGTGTCCTTGTTTAGGAGTACATTGTGCTTCTTTTCCAAAGAAGATTTAAATAAGAAGTTTACGGTCCTCGAACATAATAATATAATTGATGTGTTCAATAAGTGTTTTGAATAAGGCTGCCTTCAAGAGAGTTAGCTTGCCTTCTTGGTATTGCTTCTTGACCTAGTCCCTAAACACATAGCAGTCTTCAATGGTATACCTCAAGACTCTATAGTAAAGATAATAGTTCAGGTGATCTATTTTGTTGGCCTCACTTGGCCTCTTGTATTCTGGCAATTAGAGGCCTACCTTTAGGGCATCTTGAAAGATTTTAGCTACTCTTTTTCTTTTGAAAGAATATTTCTTTTTAAGCCTTTGTTAGAGATCATTGGATCATTCCACTTCTCCATCTCCTCCAAGTGCTAGTAGCTTCTGAGGATTGCCCTTGTTCATGGTGGGGTTTGAAGTTTTCTTTTGCTTAGTTGCTATGAATGAAACTCTCACATTTTTGAAAGGCTCTCCACACTTTGCCTTATCTTTTTCTGGCTTGAAGTTTTGTGAACTAGATAAGGTTGGTGGGCTAATCCTTTCCAAGTCTTTGACTTGCATGATGAGGTCTTGAAAGGTATGGATAGACGAAGTGCTCAAATAAGATGTCATCCGTTCTCTCCTTATGTTGTCAAGAACCAGGTTCACTACTTCAAATTGGCTCATGAGTTGTTCACACTTAATGCTGAGATTTCTCCACCATGTGATATGATTCATTGTCACACTTTGGTGTTGAGACAAGGTCTACAATGGTCACTTTATTGCTAACTCTTCTGAATCTAATTTGGAAAGCCTCTTTCATTTGTGCTCAAGTTTGTATAGATTCTAGTTGCAAGCTAATATACCACTCAAATGCTACTCCTATCAAGCTTGCCAAAAGTTGACAGAGTAACAATGAGGGACTATTACTTAAATCTCCACACAAAGTCATAAAATGAGTTATGCATTGTTCAAAATTACCCATGCCATTAAAATGTTTGAAATTAGGCACTATATAGAGTCTAGGATATGGCATTTGTTCGTGATGGCTAGGGTATGGTTTGTTAGCATCATTTACCCTACTAGTGTCACTTTTCTATCTCAACTGTACAACTACCATTCGTTATACTTGCTGTTGTTTATATGCTGGGAGCTCCATATTATTAGGGATCCCTGAAATCGAGGATTGGGTATCCTTTACTGGAGGAGATACTTGTGAAAGGCCTACATTTTCATGGATCTCATCTATAGGAGATGCGTCTTCCGTCACTTCTGCTACTTAAGATGGCTATTGAGATTATTCTAGTTTATTGAGCTTTTGGCTCATTTATAACATCATCTCCATCAACTCCATGACCTTCTTTGGAGCTTCATTTTTCTCTTTGCCTTATTGTCTCAACTATTTTTGTAGTGCTTCTATGGTCATTTCTTGATTGGAGGCTTTAGTTATGAGCAAAGCTTCTGTCAGACATGATAGTCCATGCTTTGAGAATCAGATTTAGGCTTTGGGTTGAGGCTAATTTCTCTTGTCAGTCGAGTCATCTCATTCAAGAGTCTACTCATGGAATAGGTTGCCACACCCTCTCTTTGGAGTGGTAGAAAGGAATGGCCCATGAGGGCCCTCTCCTATTGGATTTCTTCATCACTAAGACTCACTTGAATAACCTTCTTTTGGCATTTAATTGGCTGGAGTGCAGGCTCATTGTCCCCCCCAGAATCATGATGAGAAATGACTCTAACAATATGGGTGATCTCCTTTACTGAATTTTCTTGCTGAGTTGTAGCCTTACAGTTGTTTGGTGATTCGCTCTTTTATCACAATTTTAAGGCAAGACTATGTCCTCTGTGATTTGCTCCTACCCTTATCCAAACTGCTTAATGGAATGAAGGAATTGGAGGTAGGGATGGTGATAATGGACTTCACTCGAGAGGTAGGCTTCCCAAGTCGGGTAAAGATTCTAGCAGCTTTTCTTTTACTTGTAATAGTCAAGATGAAGCCTTCTTCCTTGATGCTTGTGCCCAGATTTGCTTTGGATTGCCCTCTATGAGGAGTTGGGTGAAGACAGTTAACGACTGAGCTTCATTTTGATCCTAGCATCTGAAAGATTGACATCCTTGTTGGTTGAGGTATGACTTATGGCTTTTTATCCAAACAGCCCTTCTCATTGGGGATGATGACATTGGGCCTTCTTTTCCTTGATGAAAGGCAAGAAACAAGCTGATTTTACATATCGACCACTTCAACTAGTGTAGTAGTAGGTGCCCTCTTAAACTAGACCACGTCAGAGATGGTCTCAAACTTGATTTGAACTTTAGCTACTTATATTACAATCATTGACTGAGATAACTACACAACTAAACCTGCCCCTAGGATGATGGTGTTACTTGGAATGGAGATGTTCTTCATTGTTGTCATTTGATTCTTTCTTCTATAAAAGAGAACACAATTGATTAGTCTTCAACCATAATTCTACCTTATTAGTGTCTCTATTATATTAACTAGATTTCTACACTTGGAGGAGAAGGTAAGTCTTACTGGGCATGTCAGATTTTGTGATATCAAAATTGACCACTCGAGATAGCGAAGATGCCGAGGAGTGATCTCAAATCACAAATCAAAATTTATTTTAATTTAAAATACACTATTAGGTGTTGTAAAAATATAATTTTTGATAGGCACAAGCCCTTGTTGTTAATTATCTTGATAATTGTTAGAAATCTCCTACAACAAGAAACCTATCTAATAAAATAGAGGCATAAAAAAAGAAAAAATCATTATTTGATTAATTTAAGAAAGATGGTATATAGTTTAAGTAAGGGCATGCCCTCACGATACAATAAATTATAGAAAATATAGAAGAAATAAAGAAAGGAAAAAGAGAGAGAGAGAGAGAGAAGAAGAAGAAGAAGAAGAAGAAGAAGAAGAAGAAGAAGTTTTGATGCATACTGTTGTTCCACTCTCCCTGTGCTGGATCATGTGGCGTGACCCGAACCATGGAAAGGAATGGGAGAAGTTTGAAGTATTTCCAATTACTTTGAGCATCGGTGATAACTTCAAGATTTGAAGTATTTATATAGCCAATAAGGCATAGTGATAACTTTATTTGGGTTAAAATATTTTTATTAGCCAATAAGGCATGGACAATAATTCTATTTAAATTGGAGTATTTTCGTTAGCCAATAAGGCATGGGTGATAACTCCGTTTGGATTGGAGTGTTTTCATTAGTCGATCAGGTGTAGGCGATAACTCTGTTTAGATTGGAGTGTTTTCGTTAGCCGATAAGACATGATCAATAACTCCATTTAAATTAAAGTATTTCCATCATTCGATAATGTATGAGTGATAACTCCGTTAACCTTAAAGTATTTCCATAGCCGATAGGGCGTAGATGATAACTTATTTGGTTTCTTTCTTTTTTGAAATATTTTCATAGCCGATAAGGTGTAGGTGATAACTTTGTTAGGGTTTTTGAAGTATTTCGTTAGTCGATAGGGCGTAGGCGATAACTTTATTAATTTTGAGCAACGTTACCAATATCTTTTGAGATTGGGTATAGCTTGAAGATGCATCACCAACTACTCCTGAGGTTGGCTAGCTTGAAAGGCGCATCGTCAAGTGCTTGTGGGGTTGACTAGCTTGAGAGGATGTATCATCAACTGCTTGTAGGGTTGATTAGTTTGTAAGGGCATATCATCAATTATTTTTGGAGTTAACTACCTTGAAATGTAATTAATAGTCTTGAGCACATTGTTGGTTCACTTCATTGATTTGGTAGTATCACTAACGGCTTAGGAGGTTGGGTATGGTTTGAAGTATGACCAATAGCTTTAAGTATATTGGCAATTAACTTCATTGTATTAATAGCAACACTAATAACTTATGGGGTTGGATATAGCCTTGAATTATTAGTAAAGGCTTTTGTAACACACCCAGTGAGACTCAGTTTGACCTTATTTAGTTCTATTCAGATTAATTCAGGTTCAGGTCAGGGTGGTGACATCACCTTTTGTTCATAACCTTGGAGTATTACTAAAGTTTTAGCACTTCTAATGGGATTCAATTTTTACTCTAATAAGTTCCATCGAGACTAATATAGTTCAAGTCTTAAGTTCAATTTTATTTATCATGAGTCAAGTTTGACCTTGTGTTGGACCTCTATAGAGTCCGAGTCTATTGGACTTTGGCTCAAACTTAAGTCAATTTAATTCAACTTTGTTTTAATTCAGGCTCATCCTATCTTTGTTATGGTAAGACTTTGAGTTTGTCCTTTTAGTTTAGACTTGATTTAATCCTATTTAGAGTTTGATTTGAGTTTTGTTTAATCCAAGTTCAACTTGATTTTAAATTTAGAGTCTAGCTTGATTCGAGCTTTTAGTCTATTTGTTTAATTAATTTAGGTCCATTTGAGTCAACTTGACTTTTTTCTATTTGTTTGAGCTAAGTTTAAATTCAATATGATTGAGTTACTCTATGTTAAATAATTTAATTTGAGAGTTCTTGGTTGTTTATAATGATTTTAGACGGACCCATAGCCTAACTTAAAATTTATGAACTCGAAGGTTGGCTTGATTCACAAACTCAAAAGCTAGTTTAATGAGAGTCCAAGGGTTGACTAGGTACAAATACAAAGACTGGCTTAGATGCGAGCCCAAAGATTGGTTAAAGTGTGAGCTCGAATGTAGGCTAATCAAATGTGAGTTTGAAGGCTGGCTAAGTGCAAAACTGAAGGCAAGGTAAGTGCAAGACCAAAGGTTGGCTTAAATATGAGCTCGAAGGCTGGCTGAGTGCAAATCCAAAGACTAGCTTGGATGCGAGACTAAAGACTGGTTTGAATGCGAGCCCGAAGGTTGACTTAGGTGCGAGCCCAAAGGTTGATTAAATGTAAGCCCAAAAGCTTGTTTGATGTAAAACTGAAGACTGACTTAAATACAAGCCTGAATGTTGGCTGGGATACAAGATCGAAGGTTAAGTGCGAGTTTAAAGACTAGCTTAGATGCTAGTCTAAAAACTAGCTAAGTATAAGCTCAAAGACTGGCTTGGATGCGAACCTGAAGGCTGGCTAAGTGACGGGAACCATCATCTTCACCGCTATCTTCGAAGGATCCACAAGTGGTTGTGCCAAGGTCATAGATCTGTCATCTTTATCACCGTCTTCGAGGAGATATAAATAGCCACAATGTGATCACGAGGTCCGATATTTTCATCACCACTTTCAAAAGACTGCAACTGACCATGATAAAATCAATGAATTTATTATCTTGATCACTATTTATGAGGGGCCATATGTAACCACATCGAGGTCACAACAATCATTATTATAATTATTATTCTTTTCCAAACTCATGTCTACCTCCGCCTCACGCGGGTTGTTTTTTTTTTAGCAATCCTTTTTTATTTTATTTTACTTTTTTTCCTTATTTTCCTTTTTTCCCCGTGCCGCGGCCCTTCTTCCTCTTTGGCTTGGACCTTCGATGGCTGGCCCTCCCAGCCCAGTCTTCCTCTTCGACTAGATCCAGCCGGAGACGGCCAGATCTAGCTGGCCACGACCGCAGCGGGGTGGGACGCGCCCCACTGCTGCCTCCTTTGGCCGGATCCGACCGCCTCCTGATCGGATTCGGCCAATTTTCGTTGCAACTGGGTGGGAGGAACCCTGCCTCACCATCTTTTGGCTGGATTCGACCAGCTGCCACCGCGGCGAGGTTGGGGATGCCCCACCTTTCTCTCTTTTGGCCAAAGCTAAAGTGGGACAAGCTTTCCATTGGAGAAAAGCTCATTGGCGGGGAGCATGGCAACGGGATCATGGAAGGAAAACTCGAAATCAATGATATCCTTGGCATCCTCCTCAGCATCGGGCTTATCCTTGGGCTGGAGCTCCTCGGGAGGTTCACAGCTGAAAGTGATGCGCGAGCTGAGCTAGCCGTGCACTAGTGAAAAATTCTCAGATGAGATTTTGATGTTGTTGACGAGGATAAAGGCTATGATCGAGCATGAATGGGGGCTCCACGGCAGCGGAAAAATCGCAAATACGGTTTGGAGGGCAGGGAGAAAGAAGCAGAAGGTGCTTGGGGGCTGAGAGGCAAAATGAAAGCAATCAAGAAGAAGAAGAAGAAATAGGGTAAGAATCTACCCATTAATGATTCCATGATCTTCTCTCTTTCTCCCTGATGATCTTTCCTTCGCTCTGATTCCTCCTCTCGTTGTTCTTTTTTGTAAGTTTTTTTGGTCATTTTATAGGCTTTGAGGAAAATTTTAGAGCCAAATTGAAGATATACGATGAGTATAACTGAATCTTGAATAATTGATTTCGTTTTGGAAATAGATAATATTGGATTGGGAGTGAATTTTATACGTCAAAAATCATGTAATTAATTGGGCGGTGAGAAAATTCAGATTTTGTTTCATGTTCGGATAATGAATTTTTAAGAAGATTATTTGTAAAATTTTTTGAAAAATTAAATTAAAGTATAATTTCATAAAATCTAGGAGTTTTTTTACAAAAATGACATATTTTGAAATTTTTAAGGTTTTTTAATAAAATTTGAATTTATTTATAAACAAAAAATTTTAAGGGATTTATTCTCAATTTTCCCAAAAATTAGAGCAAATGTAATTTTATAAGTTTTAGGAGCTTTTTTATAAAAAGAATATATTGGTAAAAATTCTAAATTTTTAGAATTATTTTTTAATAAAATTTGGACTTATTTGTAGATAAAGATTTTTGAAGAGTTTATTTATAAATTTTACAAATTTCAAAAATTTATTTGTGAAAGTTCCCTAAAAATTAGATCAAAATATAATTTTATAAATTTCAGGGGTTTTTTAATAAAAATTATATATTTGTAAAATTCTAAATTTTTAGGGTTATTTTTTTAATAAAATTTGGGTTTATTTGCAAATAAATATTTAGAGGAGTTTATTTGTAAATTCTCCATAAAATTGGACGAAAATATAATTTTACAAATTTTAGGGCTCTTTTTATTAAAAAAAATATATTTGTAAATTTTTAAAATTTTTAGACTCTTTTTGAATAAAATTTTAATTTTTTTAAATAAAAATTTTGATGTGTTTATTTGTAAATTTTTGGAAAAATTGGATTAAAATAAAATGTTATAAATTTCAGAGGTCATTTTACAAAAAGGACATATTTGTAAAATTTTGAAAATTTCAAGGCTTTTTTTGAATAAAATTTGGGATTCATTTGTAGATACAAATTTTAGGGAGTTTATTTGTAAATCCCAATTTGGTCCAAATATTACTTTGACCTTTAACCCGAATTTAAAATGAGCTTTAATGTCTAAATTTGACTCATCAAAAATCTAACTCTAATTCAAAGTAGGAATTCAAAGTCTACTTAAACAAATTGCAATATCAAATTGTATTAAAGAAGGATAAGTTTAAATCTCAAATCCAATCAAATCTTGAAAGATCATTTTGGCTATCTTTAAAATCCTCGAGAACCAAACTAAGAGAGAAGATTTAGAAGAAGAGGAGGAGGAGCCAGCTCTCCCCTAGGCGCGTGGCCACTTGTGACCTCGTTTGTCTCCACCATCCTTCATCATGCCCTGTACCAATTGAATTAGTTCTTTCCCATGCTTGCAGCCACTCAGGTCCTTGCTGGCCCCCAGTTGCAATTTGCATCTCACAAGAACCCTAGCTGCTATGCCCTCTTGCTTGGACCTTGTAGAGCACTTCCCTTGGCTGTCCAAGTTTGGGTGACCAGACTCGAGGGTTTGGTCGCTTGAACCACATTACAAGCTTCTCTTTCACTTCACCACCGTTGTAGCCACCTACGGCCCCATCTCCTCCTATGCACCAGCCTCACCTCTCCCCTGAGCATCTCTTGTAGCCATCCATCACCGCCAAGGCCCAGATTTGGTTGGAGATGGCCGAACCCGGCCATCTTCTCTTCGTCGTACCCACATCCTTAATGGCGACCCGCACTTGCTCACACCAGCCTGCTTCGTCATCTATCTTATCAGAGACCAACCCCCAGCATCGCCAACCATGGAGCAATGCTAGATCCGGCTACAAAGCTCAGTCTTGCTTTAGTGGAGAAGAAAGCAAGGGGGCTTGAAGGATGAAGAAGAGAAAGAATGGGAGAAAAGTAGGAAAGAAAAATAAAAAGAGTTATTGTAGCTAGCTCATATGAGTAGAGAAAAGAAGAAGAAGAAGAGAGAGAAAAAAGAATATCCTGCCTTGACTTCTGTACCACCATCTATCGATGAGCTTACCCAATAGTTGACTCCAACCTCAGACTAGCTTGTAGACTTGTTCGAAAGCCATTACAATCTAGGGTTAGCCTACAAACTTATTTGAAAGTCTACTTTGGCCTAGGACCAACTTGTGGACTCGTCCAAAAGCTATTCTAACTAAGGACAAGCCTACAGACTCATTGGAAAGTCAATTTAGACTAAAGACTAGCCTACAAGCTAACGTGAAAGTCTATTTGAACGAAAGACTAGGCTACAAGCTGGCTTGCAAGTCTAAATTGACTAAATGTTAGCCTGTGGGCTCACTTGAAAAATCTAAGATGACTCAAGATCATTCGCAGGTTTACCCAAAGTCATCATAACAGTAGAATTTGTTGAGCTAAAATCAATTACCTGAGGTAGCTATGACCTATGGTAATTTAAGTATACAATCAGGTATTGTGAGAATATGATTTTCAAAAGTTACAAGTCCTTATTGCTAATTATCTTGATAATTATTAGAAATCTCCTAAAGTAAAAAACTTAGTTAATACAATAGAGCTACAAAAATAAGAAAACATCATTTGATTGATTCGATAAAATGATACATAATTTAAGCAAGGACATACCCTCAGTTTACAATTTAAAATATTTGAATTTATAATCTTAAAGAGCATAAAAATAAGAGAAAGGAAGGTCATGCTCATTGTTGCCCTACTTCCGTGCATTTAACTAAGTGAAACTTAACTCGGATGGATCTTGAGTTGATCATTGGCCAATGCTGATAACATGCAGATGGGTGTGGTTAATTATCTTAGCTTGTGCTAATTGACTTCTTATTGCCAATTGACTTCTTTTTATTTTGATTTGAGAGAATGATTAGCGACTTAAGCATATACTAACCATTTCTAATTTGATAATTAACGATCTCTTGGTTTGTTGTTGATTAGATTTAGAGCATTAGTAATGATTTTAAGCTTGTGTCGATTGAACTTGAAGTGTGACCGATGACGTTATGCCTATTATCGATTGAGCCTGAAGTGTTACTAATGGCTATATGAGTGTTGTCAATTGATTTCATTTGAATAAGGTGTTTAGCTGATTGACCTGTCGAGTTCAAGCCTATCTTAGTTTGATTTGATTTGAAGAAATGATTAGCGGTTAGAGGTTATACTAATTATTTCTAATTCGATTAAATTTAAAGCATCACCAATGTCTTTCAAGATTGTATTGGATGAGTTTGAAGTGTGATTGACAACATTCTGTTTGTTGTCAGTTAACTTCATTTGAATAAGGCATTTGGCTAACTAGATAAACGAGTTCAAGTCTATCTTAGTTTGGTTTAACTTGAAGGAATGGTTAGTCGCTATAGCTAATGCTAATCATCCTCAATTTGATAACTAATGACCTTTCTTGACTTATTATTGATTCAATTTGGAGGTGTTGTTGACAACTTTAAGCTTATTATCGACTAACCTAATTGATCTTAGATCCTATCCTAGTTGGGTTCATATTGGATTCTTAATAGATCTTGAATCTGACCTTGATTGGGTTATTGATAGATGCTTAATGGGTGCTGGACCTAATCCTTAATGGGTTCTTGGTAGATCCTTTAATGGATGTTGGATCCAACCCATAATAGATTTTTAATGGATCTTTAATGGATATTGGATCCAACCCTTAATGGATTCTTATTAGATTGTTAATAGATTTTGGATCCTACCCTTACTAAGTTCTTGATGAATTCTTAATGAATACTGGTTCCAACCCTTAATGGGCTCAGGTCCAACCCATGTTAGACCTCTATTGGGTTTGGGTTTAAACCATGGTTTGCAGTTTCGGCCGAAACCGAGCCGTTTCGGCCGGTCCCAAACCGAAACTCAAAGGGTTTCGGTTAGGATTTGCTATTCATTACTATTTATCTTCATCGAGCACGGGCGGGAGCGCGTGTTGGCGAGCGGGCAGAAGCGGGAGCTCGCCTGGCTCGTGCCGATGGGGGAGCTCGTCGGGCTTGAGCGCGGGCGGGTGGGTGGGAGCTCGCCGGGCTCGAGCGTGGGCAGGCAGGAGCTCGTCGGGCAGGCGGGAGCTCGAGCGGGCGGGCGTGCTCGCACCGCGGGGTGGGGGGGGGGTGGGGGGAGGAACTCGCGCCTGCTTTGTGTCCGAACCCAAGGGCCATGTGCACTCGCTAGTTTGTCGTCGTTTTATCGCCTATCTTGCGCCCTCACCGACCTGACCCGTACTCCTGCAAGATGAAATCAGCCTTACACTGAGGCCAGTACTAGCGCCAATTTGATTTCGACGTCCTTATCAGTTTCTATCAGATACTGTTCACGTACATAATATTATTCACATAATTATTCATTATTTTTTAAAATTTTAAACATATTATAATTTTTTAATTTGAAGTTAAAAAATAATTGAAATAAAGTTAAATTTTAGTCAAAATATAATTTTCATTTTGGACTTTCGATATATGATTATACTTCAGAATCGCTGCCACGAGATCACGCAGAGTTAGTTATTCTAGCTCATATGCCTACAAATGCTCGTCCGGATCATCCAGGTACTGAATTTGTAATTTCACACCCAGATGTTTCAAACTCAACTGATGCTGATTATGATAATTAGTTGTATTATGTTAGAATTTATAAAATTATGTATGTGTGAAGTACATTTTAATGAAAAATTAAATGTGCTTATGTTAATTTTAACTTTTAATCATATTCATATTATTTCTTATATTTTTTTAATATATTAATATATATTAAAAGTAGACAATATCAGTAACTAACTATCAAAATTAATATTAATTAACTAAAATAATATTTAATATTATGGAAAAATTAAGTATAAATTCATTCCTAATTTTTCAAATTTTTTCAAATTTTTTTTCAATATTTTATCGTATTTTTAATTTGAAATCAAAGTACAGTTAAAATATAGTCAAACTCTGGTGAACACCCAATTAATAATTTAAAAAAAATCTTTCAGCCGAAACCGAAACGGCCGAAACTGAAAACGAAACGGCCGAAATGTATCGGTTTCGCTGAGTCCCGAAACTGAAACCGAAACCGAGTTATAAAACTTTGGTTTAAACCTTAATGGACTCGAGTTCAAGTTCACGTTAGTTTTGTTCAACTTAGTTACGGTTCAAATTCAACCTAATTTTGATTTAGGTTTGACCTAGTTTTGGTGGTTTGACCTGATTTTGGTTTAAGTTTGACCTGATTTTGGGTCAGGTTTGATTTGATTTTCGTTTAGGTGTGACCTAATTTTAGTTCAACTTTAATCTAGTTTTGTTTTGGATTTGAGTTTGGTTCGATCCAATCAAAGTTTGGTCCAAACTTGAGCTCGCAAGCTAATTTAGAAGTGTGAACCTAAGAGCTGACTTAGTTCATGGGATCAAAAGCTAATTTAGAAGTGCGAGCCTAAAGACTGTCTTGAGAGTTGGTCCGAATGTTGACTTGAATGCGGGCCCAAAAGCTAGCTAAGTACAAGTCCAAAGGCCGACTTAGATGTAAGCCCAAAAACTAGCTTGAATACGAGTCCGAAGGTTAGATTGAATAAGAGCCTGAAGGCAAACTTAGTTATAAACCTGAAGATTGGTATAAACGCAAGTCCGAAGATTGGTTTGAATGTGAGACCAAAAACTAACATAAAGGCAAATCCAAAAACTAGTATGAGCATGAGCTTCAAGATTGGCATAAATACAAACTCGAAGGATGGGTTGAATGCAAATCTGAAAATTAACTTAACAACGAGTTCGAAAATTGATTTAAACATAAACCCAAAGACTGATTTAAGTGTGAGTTCGAAGAATAATTTAAATGTAAGTCCTAAATTTACTTCAATGAGAGTTCAAAAGTTGATTTGAGTATGATGCATATAATATAGAAATTGAGGCCTAAGTCTAAATTATTTATTTATTTTTTTAGGCCGCATTTTATTTATTTTTTTTGCCAAGTTTTTTTTTCCGGTTTTTTTTTCTTATTCTCTTTTTGTTTCTCTTCGTTATTCTTTCTTCTTCCCGTTCACGAAAGCCTAACCACCCTTCCCCCCTCCTTTTCTTCTTCCTCAGCCCGCACCTCCTTCACCCGAAACCCTATTGGTCCTCTTTTTCTTCTTGTCTCGACAGCAAAATGGAGGGCTCATCGAGGTCCTCGTCTTCATCCTCCTTTCGTTCATGTCTAGATTCGGCCAATCCACATCGGATCTAGCCCCAGCAAGTGACGAACGGCAGTGGATTTCGAGTGGCAGAGAAGGTGCAAGACACGGACAAGGAAGCGCGAGACCAGCGAGCTAAGGAGGGACTAGCGGCCTCGAGGCCATAGGGACACATGCGGACGGGCTCTTGGCTGGCTGGTCATGCGGCCGGAGGACTAGGAGTGTGGAGCCGACGATGGAGCACAAGGTCGCGGTGGAGGAAAGAGCGATCGCGGTTCATCCTTATCCATGAGCAGCCACCGATGGGGCGCCACAGCTATCCAGGACGACCGAGAGGCTGGTATGACACGGTGGGGCGACAGGTTTGACGTAGGGAGGCTCAGAGTGGACTATATCCCTAACGCAATGGTCTTCCCCTCGAGCAGCAATGGCCGAAGCAGAGGACCAGCCAGTAACGATACGGAGGTCAGGCTAGCAAGCAGCTGTACGTGGCTCAGGGGTTTGGCTAGTCAATGCAGGGGACGATACGGTATGGTGGCGAACATGGGTGAGACCTCCAGAGCTCCAGCTAGCAGCAACCAGAATGCTAGCTTAGGCACGAGGACGCATAAGGCAACCTCTCGGTACAGTCACATGGGTCAAACTGCTTGAGCTGGGCCTCGGAACTCGGAAGCAGGCATGGGGCACAAATGGGCTACGGGGAACACAGGGAAACCTCACAAGGAACGGACGGGAGTAGAGGAATAGAGTAAGAATGGAAAAAAAAAACGAGTGAGTGAGTACCTTGTTTTCTTCTATTCTTGTTTTACTCCTGATTTCCTTTCTCTTATATGGCTTTTTGATTTTCTTGCTCTATTTTTTTTTAGGTTCTCATTAATTTATAAGTCTCAATAAGATTCGAATTTAAAATTTTGATTCGCTTCATTTTGAAATAAGTTAGATTTTCATGTTTTATAATTGACATTAATTCCCTCAATTGGAATTTACTTTGTGACGAAGAAATTCAAAATTTGTGTCATGTTGAATTGTCAGTAGGAATATTTGTAAATTCTTTAAAAAATTTAAATCAAAATATAATTTTGTGAAATTCAAAGGCATTTTGCAAAAATAACATATTTACGAAATTTTTAAAACTTTTAGAGACCTTTTTGTACGAAAATCTCGAACAGGAGTTTATTTGTAAAATATACTCAATTTTGAAAACAATCACCTCAAACAAGTCTTTGGTTGAATTGACTTTATGACGAGTCCACAAATTGATCCTAAGTCAAAATGGCTTTCAAACGAACCTGCATGCTAACTCTAAGTCAAGTTGAATTTTAGATGAAATCGCAAGCTAATCCTATTTTAGTTGATTTTCAGACGAGCTTGTAGATTAGTGTTAAGTTAAAAATAACTTTTAGGTGAGTCCCCAAACTGATTCTAGACCAAAATTAATTTTTGAATAAGTCTGTAGACTAGCTTTAGATTGATAAATGATGGCAAGGAAGTCGAGGCAGGATCTTTCTTTTCTCTACCCACGTGAGCTGACAGCAACAACTCTTTTTTTTTTTTTACTTTTCCTTTCTCTTTCCTACTTTTCACCCTTTCTTTCTCTTCTTCATCTCTCTGAGTCCCCTTACTTTCTTCTCCATTAGAGCAAGACTAAGCTCCTTTCTTGAGCTTCACAGCCAAATATGCCCATGCTCCATGGTTGGCGATGGTGGGGAGGGTCTCCAATGAGGTGGACAACAAAGCAAACCAATGTGAGCACGTGGAGGTCTCACTGACAAGGATGTGGGTGCGACGAAGAGGGTCCGACCATCTCTAGTTGGATTTGGCCGTTGATGGCGACGGATGGCTATAAGAGATTATCAAGGGAGAGTTGAGGCCAGTGCATGGGAGGAGAGGGGACCACGGTGGTGGTGAAATAAAGAGGAGCTCACAATGTCATACTAGTGACCAGACCCTCAAGTCAGGTCGCCCAAACTTGGGCAACCAAGGGAGGTGCTCTGCAAGGTCCAAACAAGAGGGTGTGGTATCTAGGGTTTCAATGAGATGCAAATGGCAGCTAGGGGCTAGCAAGGACACGGGTGGTTGCAAGTGTGGGGAACAACTGATCCAGCAGTTTTAGGACATAATGGAGGATGTTGGAGATGGGCGACGCCACAAATGGTGGTGAGCCTAGGGGAGAGCCGAGTCCTCCTCTTCTTCTTTTGAATCTTCTCCCCTCATTTTGGTTTTGTTCTTGAGGATTTTATAGGTGGCCAAAAGGATCTTTCAAGATTTAATTGAATTCTCAATAAAATTTAGGATTTGGATTGAGATGATTTGAGATTGCAATACCATTAAAAATTTTATTGATTATTGATGAGATTGGATAAGGATTCTTTCCTTATTAATAAGGAGATTCAAATAAAATCATGTTGATCCATCCATCCTAAGTCACACTAGAGACCGATTAAGAAAATGGTCGATCGGCAGAGAGGTTACATTGGTGTCGATATATTAGAACCAGTCGACTGACAGAGGGGTATTAGATCTCAATTCATGAGAACTGGTTAATCGCCAAAGGGGTACTGGGTCTCAATTTATGAGAACCGATCGATCGGTTCAAGAATTGAGGGACCACCAATCTTGATTCATGTGAACTGAATAACTAGTAGTCCAAAACTGGACGTCTGATTTAGCGGTAAATAGTTTGATGTATTTTAGTAGCATCAGGCTTGTATTTTAGCTAAATTTGATTAGATCTAAATTTAGCCAAAATTAACTCAAATAGCAAACTGGTTGTACTCTCTTTTCTAGAGTTGCGTGTGAACTCAGAGTATAGGAGACATTGACAAAAGATCCTAAAAATAGTGATAATTCTATGACAACCATGACAAATGATAATCCAAATATGCATGCTCACAAGTTTTCCAAGATTATGAGTATAGTTAGCCAAAGTGGGGTTTAAATAAGTTAGCAGAGTTTGTTGCAAAGAAGAAGCAAACTACTGACGGGTTGTCTTCTTTGGGCCTGCCTAATGGGGGCCCTGTAAATTCAATGAAAACATCAAACTTGTCAAGTAGGCAACGTTTACTAAGCAAGCTTATAGAGGATCAAATATCATAACTTTTTACAAAGCTACTCGTACAAAAATTCTTGCATATCACTATCCCAGTATTGACCAATATATGTTCTCTATTTGTTTCAAGGTGCCAAAATTCTCTCTATGATAGGATGGGGATCCTAACCATCACATAGTTGGTTTCCTTTTTAATGCGTAGACTTATAGGAAAAATGAACCGATGACGATTCAACTCTTCCAAAAATCCTTGAGTCTGATTGTGTTAAGTTGGTTTGTCAACCTCCCACATGAGAAATTGCAACCTTCGAAGGCCATTTTCATAGCCTTTTGGCAACAATATGTCCATCAAGTAGCACATACACTAGACATCATTTAACTTACAATCAAAAAGATGTGTACAAGGGAAACTTTCACTAACTATGCCAACTACTGGAGAGAGAGAAAGCCATGCAATCATGGATTCCATTTATAGAAAAATAGCAAATTAGCTTGGTTATTGAGAACACACTTTCTTATCTTAAATATGATTTAATATATGTTGATATTTATTCTTTTGAAATCTTCTACCCAAAAGTGCATGTGTGAGAGAAGTCATAAAAGAACATGACATCCAGGTAGACAAAATATTCTCAAAGAAAACTCGAAAAACATTAGCTAATGGGATAATTTGTGGAGGGGAGAAAGCTTAGCCCCAATAACCAATAGTTTTAGCTTTAAAACTTGGCCTTGGATACCAACAACCCCAATAACCACCAAGGCAATCTCCTAGAAAGCCCACACTACACCAATCTCCACCTTCACATTCTCTCCTCCTAGCCAAAACCAAAATCTCTCTAGAAACAACCAAGTTGTTCCCCTACCAAACAACTATGTCAAAGTGGACCACCTCCATATACCTAGCCATGCCGAAGAGGATTGTGGCAATAATGTTACCATCAGCCATCATCTCAAGTACCTTTGTAGCTCTCATCATCCACAATCTCATCAATCTACCAAAGCCAAGAGCAATCACTCCAATAGTTGATTTTTCTCGGTATTGCCCTTCCTATACAACTCTGTAACATGCCCTTGAGCAATGTTCACACTAAACGATGTTGTATACAACCTTAACAACTAGAATGCATAGACTGGGGTATAGTTCGCACATATATGAATGAGTGTAGGGTGAGAAAAATGACAATATTTAGCAATCCTTTCCTAGCTCACAATAATAATATTTGTTTCATAGAAATCTTTTGAGAGAAAAAAGAACCACAAGGGGATAGTTAATTAGATTGGGTAATTGAGAACCCTTGGAAAGGATTTCTCCTTTATAAGTGCCCTCTGAAAGAGGAAGAAAAAAATACCTAAAGAAGATCTTAAAACTGATAGTTAGATAGGAACATTTTATATCACTGATGCTATACTTGTGGATATTATTTTGAAGATGAGGATTATAATCCAATAAAATATATCAACAAAAATTATTTATTATATTGAAACTACATAAGTGGTGAAAAAAAGCTATTAATAAATATGTTACACCTATTAGGAACTAGGTTAAAACTTTTTGCCATATAGTTCTTCAAGTTAATCAAGAGGTTAAAGCAACAAAAGGGGCATTTGAAACCTAAAAAGAGTATAACATACTAGTGCAATTTCCTAGGATGCCTGTAAAAATTTCACTCTTAAAATTTATCACAAACTCATGTAGAGCTCAAGGGTGGTATTCTCCCTAAAAGGTTAGCAACAATATATAAGAGTATATTTTGAATTCGACCATCACTTTCATTGACTAAGATCTACTTTAAAAAAAACTTAGAGATGAGCATCTCCACATCTTAGTCCAAATTAGGAGTACCAAAGTTAGCTTAGTCCTCATAGACACAGGTGCATCATTGAATAAACACCCTCCTTACCCAGAAAGAAGAGGCTCCCAATGAGAATGCATGAAGCATTTTGTCCGCCCTTAAGGGTAGAAACCCCCATTATAACTTAGGATTATTTTTTTGCTTTACATTTAGAATTTTTTAGTAGATTAGATATAGGACTTGGCATTCTAGATTTTGTACTCAGAGTTTTTGAAGAAGATTGGTCATTCCTCTAAGGTTTGTGGGGGAGATAGAGCATCCTCTATTTCAATGAAATTCACCTGAACCTTGGCCAAGAGCCACCAGCGGACCCCTTAGGGGTCTACAAAATTAATGATGAAGAAGATGATGAAGCAAAAGCCGCACAACTTGATAATTTTGCAAAAGCCTTGAGGAAATTTGATGAGTAAACCAATATGTTAGATGAACTCACTGAGGTAAATTTGAGAATATATGAGAATACTTGGGTGATTGCAATGTGTGTTGCCTTGTTGGAGAGTTTGGAGACATGGTTGGTTTCCCTACTAGCATAATACAATGACATTCTTTGTGTGGACATATAGGAAGATATTGGGTCTTGATCAAAACCTAGTGGAGCATCAAATAACCTTGGAGAATGATGCAAAACCTAAGAAGTTGAGGTGATTACACCTCATTATAGCTTTGAAGGTGAATAAGGAGATTTACAGGCCCCAACAAGCCAAGTCCATGCAAATTGTTCTCTATCCAAAGTGGGTGGTGATGTAGTGGTACTAGGCACAAGGAGACATTGGTTCAACACTAGGCCACTAATCTCCTCATTTGCTTCACCTACAAGAGCCCTCCAATGAAAACACTCTGAAGCTCAAGTCAATGGGGATGAGGATAAGAGCCTAAAACCTGAAAGGAACATAATGTAGTGGTTGTTCTCTCTCTTGGCTCTAAGGTTGCAGCTGGGAGAAATTCTCCAATGGAGTTAGAATTGTAATGAAAATTAGAGTCTAAATCTAAATGGAAATCTGAATGGGAACCAAAATGTTAATCCCTTACATGAGGAGCTTATCTAAGTCCAAATTCTAACTAACCATACTCATAATCTCATAAAACTCATGAACATGCATATCAAGATTATCATTAGCCATGGTTGTTACATAGTTATTTCTTCTTTTAGTGTCTCACTTTGAGTTGTAGTAACTTGCAGGATGTGTGATAATCATCTATTTCTAAGGTGGTATTCTAGTGTCCCTTGTACTTTGAGTTTATACATAATTACTCTAGAAAAAAATGTACACAAGTTGTATTTTTTGTGACATACTTCGAACTCTCTTATGGAGAGCATCCCAAGTCTAGGTGTGCCTCTGAACTGGACTTTGGGGGACATTCAATGAACTACAAGTTCATTATCCCAATGACTAAGTCCAATAGGATGTAATTTCTTAACATCTTTAAGGGAAATCAAGACAAAGTTTACTAGCTTTCGAGATAAAAGCTATAAAGGTCTTATCAAGCAGTTGTACACTTTGGTCTCCTACTATTTCCAATATGTTGTTTCCCGAATAAATTTGATACTAAAATAGTAGAGGATCTACAAGGTCTCTACTCAAACATAGAGGACCTATAAGGTCTCTACTTGGGCAAAAGTGGGTTGTACTTATTTTTCTCATGATGGTTATGACTCATGTTAAGTAGTAAAAAACAAAAAATAAAAATAAACAACCACAAAACACCAAAAAATCATGAGTTTGTATGGAATTAGAATAGAATAAATGCAAAAAATTAACTAGCAAAAAGGACTCCCACTATGGTCACTGTTATGTAAGTCTCCTCAAAAGTTTTATTGGAATCCAATGTAATGGGTTGGTCTTGATCATGTCATTTAGTATTCTCAGGAAGATCTGTGAAACTCCTTTTCATTGAGAATGAGATATACCCAGCTTGGTTGCTTTTAGCTTGTCTTTATGTGTATCAAGAAAGAAAGGAAAAATAATCTTGTGAGATTTTCATGTGTAAAATCTAGCTTGCATATATAAAAATAATAATAAAATATTAGAGAAGATTTACCTACCACTTTCGACAGGGGAGGGACTAAAAGATCCCTTCTCTAATCCCATTTAGATTTGTGTAAAGGTTCATTAACTATATGTGATGATTTTGAGAAAGTTTGAAATAATAAAAGAAAAGATGATGTGATGTGAAGAAAGAAAAGGGCAAAGGAAACGAAGGATATTGTTGACACTTGTGCGACCCTTTCTTTTTCAAAAAATTTCACTGAAAACTATGATGAAATATTTCAAGGTTTTGTTTTGAGTTAACATAAAAACAATAGAGAATTTCCTAGACATTCCCTCAAAAATCAAAGAAAAACTAAGACCAAAGTTCTCTGAAAATCACATAGTACTATAACAGAATTTTTAAAGAAATTTTGGATGCTAAAAATTGCAAAATAGCTAGGTGTTTAAGGTATAAGGAGGGTTTAATGCCTTATGTAGCAGGAGCCTACTGGAAAATGGGCTCTTGAAAATCGAGCCGACACCAAAAGGGGTGCCAGTCTCCGAGCACCTAACCCTATGTAAGTTGGAGCCTGAACACCACAATGGGAGTTGACCAGCTCTCCTACAAATCTATATTTGAAAATTTTGAACCATTTTACGATAAAGTCTATAGAATTTTCATAATTTATTTTATACAAAAAAAGATTAATGGTGAGAAATTTCTTGAGATTTGTGGCCTAACAATATTTTTGTTGATAGAGCCCAATTTTTCTATTGGTTTTAGTTTGAGAAGCTCCTTGAGATCAATCTACTAAGTCACTCTCCTATTAATCTATAACAAAAGCAAAAGTGAAGAGCACTGCCAAGAACTCTCTAATGGTGGCCACTCTAACGCTCAAGTCTATGGCATGCACGTAAAGTATAGTGGAGAAAAGAGAGAAGACATTAGTTCTTATTTTTTTAGAGATAAAGGTACATATAAGGTGTAGAGTGTATCCAGATCTCTTGATTTAGACACTATAATCTCACTGAATTACTTGTGAAAAATAGCCATAGGCCTTGGGTCTCTTGGGATCTTTTTTTAGATAAGAGTCCAAAATAATCTAAACTCTGTCCTGCTTATACCAAGATATCCATTCTTAAAGATAACTCGGTATATTGTTTTTACATGATCCTCAGCTATTCACAACCCATATGCCAAGAACTTACCTCAACTTAGTGTGAGGTGATCTCTCTTTGTTACTCTTCTTGTCTAGAGAGCTAAGAACTAGATGTTATTTTTTTTGTAAACTTTGATTTAGGTAAGGAACAACCTTATTTTAGGCTTGGACATCTTGTTAGGTGTGGGCATTGTATGCTTTTTGATCACCTTAGTCCATAAATAACCCATTTTCAAGGCTCGGTTGCACAGTCAAATCTGTTGAATGGCTGATTTTAGCTCCCTTGAATCATTCACGTGATAGCTTGATTTTCATGATTCTATGCTAAGCTAGGATTGAATTCCATAACTTGAGCTTAGTCTTTCTTACCCTAATAGGTAGTGTTGATCTTCCATTTGTTTGAGTCTAGATAACCGAACAAACCCATTAGGAGAAGAAGATAGAACAACTCATTTAGGTCTAAGATTTTCCTGATGGCACTGAGATCGATGTATGGGGTTCTAATAAGGACAGCTCTATCCTTAAGGACCATTTTGGCCACATGTTCATAATGTTCTGGGAGATGTTGGAAGAGGAATTGTAGTACCCCATAGACAAGTTCATCTTGGACATGCTAGTCAATCTTGACATTGTGTCAAATCAACTTATCCCCAATGCAATAAGGTTCATCATCACATTTCAAGCTTTGGTGATTGCAAAGGGCGTAGACCTAATAGCAAAAATATTTTGGGATTCTTTCGGGGGTGGTCATCACTTGAGCTCAGATGGAGGATGGTATCTTTCACTGAGGAAGGGATAGCATCTCTTCAGAGATAACCTTTCTCGATTTATTTCTAGAAGGATCATCTAATAAGGGTGTTTTTGAAGGAGGACTTGGGGTTTTGAAGTGAATGGGGAGTGCCATCTGAGCGTAGGAGGCCTCTTGACTCATCTCCCAAAATTCATCAGCTTCTCACATATTAGACAGACGAGACACAAAGGAAAAGGTCTATGCCAAAGTGGTTGAGCAAGAAGATGCTGCACCTGGGACTATCGATGGCTCAGGAGTTTGGTATGTTCCATACTCTTGAGCTTTTCAATTGTTTTGAATCATTTTCCTGATAGTTATCTTGGTGTTTCTTGCAAGTCTCAACAAGGTCAATTTTTATGAATCCTCTTCAGCAATGAGCCAAAGCACCTCAAACTACTCCTCCTCAACTTCCTTGGAAGGGTAAGAAGGCTAAGGAGAGCACCGAGGAACTTTCCAAACCATTAGTTTCGATAAAGAGGGAGAAGAAGCAAAAGGAAGCACATGCAATCAGTGAGGGCAGCAATTTAGCTCCTCTGTGGAGCAAGGGAAAGAGAAAAAGGGAGAAAAGGGGGTCTTCCCCATCGGCCCTACCTAAGGTCTCTAAAGATTTTATAGCCACTAAAATACCTAGGGGAGACCCTTCCGAGAATACTGAGGTTCTGGAGGAGAGTTCCCCTGAGTCTGAACTAACTCGGGAAGTAAATATTTCACTTTTGATCTCTCCCCTATGCAAGTCTTAGCATACTACAATATATCTCATGAGGTGCCACTATGAGAGGATTGATGGGAATGCTCCTGAAGGGGCCTTCGACCTGAATTCCCGCATCGCAAGGATGCCGGTCAAGGAATTATTTTTGAATTAGGTTGATCCCTTGTGTGATGTAAGCCTTGTCATCTTGGTAATTTCCATTGTCCTCACTCACTTATATGTAGCTCTTAACTCTGACTTTCAGTTTGGCTTTCAGATGGCTAAATGCTTTTATCATGCTAAAAGGTATTTTCTCAAAGTGCAAAGGAAGGCCTCTGGCTATAAGGCAAGGCTCAACATTGTCGAGGCCAACATTGAGGCTCTTGAATTCGAGTTGAATTTACTTCAATTAAAGCTTTCCAAGTCACTATCTTTCACTAATGTCAAGCGTGAGGCCAACATAAAGGTGGAGGAAGAGAGGGATTTGGCTAAGGAAAGTTAGAGAGCTATAAAGGAGAGGCAACATTGGACCGAGGAGGAGCATGATGCAGCTCAGTGGGAGAATGAAAAATAGTAGAGGCTCCATGCTATGGAGCTCATCAAGGCTAAGGAAAATGCAAGCACTTTGTTTTGTCGAAGCAAAGAGTTCAAGGTACTCCTCAAGGAAACCAAGGCACTCACAATCCAACAATATAAAGAAAGTGAGTACTTGAGGGAATTAGGTCATCTCAATGTTGAGGCATATGAGGATGGATACCTGACTTGCTGAGATATGGTGATCCATAACTTGGTGAGGCCAGACTTCAACCCACATAGTTTGCATATTGAGCTCCTAGATTTGAACCGAGTGGAGCGAGTTCGGCAGGAGTATGGGAAAGGCATTAATATTGACCCACTTCTAGGTGGGGATGCCACGGCTCTTACTAGCTTTGATTCTGCCCATGCTCCTGACTCCTTTGAAGATGAAAGAGGCTCGATAGAAGTTCCTAACTTGCTTAAGGATAGTTAGGGTAGCACAAACTCATCTTTTGTAATCTACCTCTTTATGCCAATGAAATGACTCTTTAAGTCTTGTAAGAACTTATCTTTTTCATTTGTTTCCTCGCGTTGGTGTTACTTTGATGAATATAATATGCATACATACATACATACATACATACATATATATATATATATATAATATATATATATATATTATATATATATATATAGAGAGAGAGAGAGAGAGAGGGGTAAACATAGACTGGTCATCTTAGTTCCCTGAGCGAAATGGCTTAGTTCTTCTGCATGTTTGAGTCGAGGCAATCTTCAGGTATGACCGATGTTTTCAGTAATAAAATTGTGTCGAGGCTCAATTCAGCACTTTTGGGAATTCGGGTCTATGCCCTTCCCAAGATGAATCATATCCATGGTGGTGTTCATCGATGGTTGTCTCATGCGGTTTGGGTCAACTTTAGACTAGGATATATATAGATATATATATATATATAATATATATAGAGAGAGAGAGAGAGAGAGAGAGAGAGAGAGAAAGGTAAATATAGATTGGTCATCTTAGTTCCCTGAGAGAAATGGCTCAGTTCTTGAGCATGTTTGAGCTGAGGTAATCTTCAAGTATGATTTATTTTTTTGTAACAAAATTGGGTTGAGGCTTAGTTTAGCACTTTTGGGAATTTGAATCTGGGCCCTTCTTAAGATGAATCATATCCATGGTGGTGTTCATCAATGGTTGTCTCACATGACTTGGGTGAACTTCAGAGTAGAAACCACACATCCATATTCAATAGAAGGGGTTTCAGCTTGTCGTAGAAACTTGAGGTTTTATGCCCTGTGTGAATTTAGGCTTGGTACCTCTTATGGAACAAGGTTTTCATGTTTGGTATGGAGCCGAGGTCTTATGCCTCATGTGAAATGAGGTCTTTATACATGGTGCAGAGCCAAAGTCTTATGCCTCGTATAGGATGAGGTCTTTGTGCTTGGCCCAAGGCCAAGGTCTTATGTCTCATGTGAGATGAGATATTTATGCTTGACATAGAGTCAGGGTCTTATGTCTCATACAATATGAGGTCTCTGTGTCTGATATGAAGCCAAGGTATTATGTCTTGTGTAAGATGAGGCCTTTGTGCTTACTGTAGAGCTAAGTTCTTATGCCTCGTGCGGGATGAGGTCTTTATACTTGGCACAAAGCAAGGTCTTATGCCTCATGTAAGATGAGGTCTTTGTGCCTGGTGTGGAGCCGAGATCTTACGCCTCATGCGAGATGAGTTCTTTGTATCTAATATGAGCTGAGGTCTTATGCTGTTGCACAAAATATCGATATCCACCATAATTCACAATGTAGAAGAAAAATAGAAAAGAAGAAAAGATAGCACACAAGAGATATATATGGTAAAGATGATCCAGAGGATATTGTATTGATAAGAATAGGAAGAGAATATTATAATGATGGAGATAAAATTTTAATATCACCAACTCTCACAAAAGACTAAGTAGCCTAGCCGTCATAAGACGTCTTGAGAGTATTGATTTATGTCTCTCTCTCTCACCTATATAGAAACCCTTACATTGATAGATTATTTATAGATGTGGCTTAGCAGTATTTGAGTCAAAGTAGAAAATTGATTCAAATAAAATTTCTACTAATTTAAATCTTCTAGTAGACGATAAATTCATATAAGGATTATGGCCACTAAATTACTTTCTAATATAATTAAGACTCTCCGAAAAATCCGGATTTGAGACACAATTAAGCCAACAATCTCCACCTTGACTCGAATTCTCTTATTCTCTGAATTTGAATCTTCAATAGATACTTTGTCATTATCTCATGGGGCAGGATCAACGACCTTGAACATTGATCAAGTCCAAATTGAGCTTGAACTTGTCAATCGAAATCACCTTCGTCAACATATTTGTAAGATTTCTTGAAATATGAATCTTTTGTAAAGAAATCTCGACGTCTTCAATAATGTCCCGAATAAAATGAAATCGAACATCTATATGCTTTGATCTGGCGTGATACATTTGATTCTTTGCAAGGTGTATGGTGCTCTGACTATCACAAAAAATAGGAAAAATATTTTGAGAAAAACCAACTTCACTTGTCAATCGTTTTAGCCATAGAACTTCTTTGACAGCTTTTGTAGCTGCTATATACTCAGACTCTATTGTGGATAATATCATAGTTGACTGTAAGGTACACCTCCAACTAATAGGTCCTCCACAAAGAGTGTAAAGATAAATAGTGAGGGATTGTCGTCGATCAAGATTTTCAGTATAGTCTGAATCGACATAGCCAACAATTTTGGCCTCTTGAACTTTTGGTAATTTTACCAAGTCCCAAGTATGGTTCTTTTGAAGAGAATCCATCTCTTAATTCATAGTAGTTTGCCAGTAAAAAGAATTCTTATCCTGCACTACTTCTTTATAAGAAGATGGATCATTGTTGTCAGTACATAAAGCAAAAGCTACCATATTTTCAAACCCATACCTTTCAGGTGGCTTTATATTTTTTTGAGATCTTTGAAGTGGAGTTTTCTCAGAAATTTAATTCTTAGAATTTTCTTGAGAGTTGGGTATACCCGGAATATCTTCTTCTGAAGGAACTATATGCTCCACCTCCACTTGTATTATATCACTGGGACCTTTCTTGAGAGATTTTAGCATAACACTTTCATCAAATACTATGTTTCTCTCAATAATTACATTTGAAATAGTAGGATCCCACAAACAATAGCCCTTGACACCTTTAGCATAACCCAGGAAAATGCACTTTTTGGAACGTGCATCTAACTTACCCTTGATAACATGCACATAAGCAGGGCAACCAAAAATCTTTAAGGAAGAATAATTTGTAGGTTGACTAGTCCATACCTCTTTAGGAGTTTTATAATTAATGACTGTTTAAGGAAAGCGATTCACAATGAAGCATGTTGTATTGACTGCTTCTGCCCAAAAATCTTTATCAAGATTAGCTGTACTGAGCATACTACGTGTTTTCTCCAACAAGATTATGTTTATCCTTTCAGCCACACCATTTTGTTGAGGTTTTCCTGGGATGGTAAAGTAGCGTTTGATTCCTTCATCTTCACAGAATTTGAGAAACTCTGTTGATTTGTACTCTCTGCCATTATCACTTCTGAGATATTTAATTTTTTTGCCAAACCTTTTTTCAACTGAATTTTTTCACTATTTAAAAACAAAAAATACTTCGACTTCGTGATGAAAAAAAATAAATCCACACTTTTCTAGAAAAATCATCAATAAAACTAAAAAAATAATGAGCACCAGATTTTGATGGAATAGGAGAGCACCACACATCAGAATGAATATAATTAATTAAGTCTTTAGTGCAATGAGTACTGATGTTAAACTTTACCTTAGATTATTTACCATAGAGACAATGCTCGCAGAAATCCAATTTGCATGAGTTGAGGCCTTTCAGTAATTTTCTTTATTGAGCTCACTTAAACCTTGCTCACTCATATAACCGAGACGCATATGCCATAAGTGGGTCATATCAGAAGAAGAAGTCTGAGAAATTGTAACACCACCTTTAACGGCTTTTCCTACTAACTCATACAAATTTTCATACTTTAGACCCTTCATCACTATCAATGAACCTTCAGCAACCTTAAGAACTCCACCTTCAACAGAATACTTATAACCAGCAGAATCCAAAGCACCCAAAGAGATCAAATTTTTTTTCAATCAGGAACATGTCTAACATAAGTAAGAGTTCTAATAATATTATCAAATATCTTAATTTTGATTGTTCCAATTCCAACAATTTTGCATGGATAGTTATTACCCATCAAAACTAAACCACCATCATAGGACTTGTAGTCTTCAAACCAATCCTTATTAGGACACATGTGGTAAGAACAACCAGAATCAAGAATCCAAGTATCATGGTAATGATCAAAATTAGAACTAATAGAGAGAACATTACCAAAATCATCATCAGAACTCCCTTCAACAACTGACACTTGTCCTTTGGCTTACTCTTTAGATTGAGATTCTCTTTCTTTCTTTGCTTTGAGCTTCCAACACTCTTTAATTACATGTCCCATCTTCTTACAATACCTATAGTTTATTTCTTTAAATTTGGATTTAGAACGACCTGTCTTTGATTTTTTTTTGGTACGATCTCTAACAATCAATGTTTCTAAGTATGACACATCCCCTTAAATCTTTTTCAAATATTCATTAGATAGAAGGGCAGTAGAAATATCGTCAAATTTCAAATCCTTACTATACATGAGAGTAGTCTTCAGATTCTCAAGAGAAAGAGGTAAAGACAATAATAAAATAATTGTCTTGTCTTCATTTTCAATTTTAACATCAATGCTTAACAATTGAGAGACTAGTTTATTGAAAGTATTAAGATGATCAACTATATTCGTACCTTCTCTCATTCAAAAATTAAAAAGCTTCTGCATTAAGTAAACTCGATTTGATATAGACTTACTCATATATTATTTCTCTAGCTTTTTCTATAACTCTGAAGGTGATGTTTCATCAAGAAATGAATAGAGTACCTCATCGGTGAGACTGAGGATGATTGTACTATATGCACTAGCCTTCTGGTTTTTTCAGACACTTTCGGTGACATCTTCAGGCTTGACGTCCTCCAATGTGTTTCTCAACCCTTGTTGAGTAAGAATTGCACGAATTCTTACTTGTCAAATAGGAAATCCTTGCTTTTCATTGAATTTATCTATATCAAACTTCATAGTGGACATATTAAACCAAACTTTGATACCACTTGTAGCGCTAAATATCGATATCCACCACAATTCACGATGTAGAAGAAGAACAGAAAAGAAGAAAAGATAACACACAAGAAATATATGTGGCGAAGACGATCCAAAGGATATTGTATTGATGAGAAGAGGAAGAGAATATTACAACAATGGAGACGAAACTCTAATATCACCAACTCTCACAAAAGACTAAGCAGTCTAGCCATCATAAGCCATCTTGAGAGTATTGATTTATGTCTCTATCTCTCACTCTATATAGAAACCCTTACATTAATAGAGTATTTATAGATGTGGCCTAACAGTGTTTGAGTCAAAGTAGAAGACTGATTCAAATAAAACTTCTACTAATTTAAGTCTTCTAGTAGACGATAAATTCAGATAAGGATTAGGACCACTAAATTACTTTCTAATATACTTAAGACTCTCCAAAAAATTCGGATTCGAGACACAATTAAGCCAACATTATGCCACATGCGGGATGAGGTCTTTATGCCTGATAGGGAGCTGAGGTCTTATGCCTTGTGTGAGATAAGGTCTATGTAGGTGGATAGAGCCAAGGTCTTATACTTCATGTGAGATGAGTTATTTGTTTCTAGCATGGAGCTGAGGTCTTAATGCCTTGTGAGAGATGAGGTCTTTGTGCTTTGCATAGAGTCAAGGTCTTAATGCCTTGTGCAGGATGAGAACTTTGTGCCTAGCATAGAGCCGAGGTCTTATGCCTTATGTGGAATGAGATCTTTGTGCATGACATAAAGCCGAGGTCTTATGCCTCGTGCTAGATAAGGCTGTTGTACCTAACACAAAGCCTATATCTTATGCCTCATGTAGCTGAAGTCTTATTCTTCATGTAGAATGAGTTCTTTGTACTTAGCATAGAGCCGAGATATTATGCCTTGTGCAGAATAAGGTCTTTGTGCCTAGTACTCAGCAGAACATGAGTTTTCTAAGAATAAAAAAGGAGATGATTTATTTTAGGAATAGAATACTTTCAGGTTACCAACATACCGTATGCTCAAAAGCATTACACCACCTGAAATTAGATTGATGAGTTATGTCATTGGTTCAGCATATGCTCTTCTCAGATCCGAGATAGACTCATTGAATTTTGCTACTATTGGACATTTACCCTTGTAGTCGAACTTTCCCACTAGTAAGCCACCTCATTTTTTTTTTGTAAGATTTTGGTCTCCCTATGTTTCCCCTGAACCATATTTAGTCAAAAATCTCATAACTGAATAAAATATTGAGATTATTGCTTAGAGCTTATTAAGTGTTGGAGGACCTAGTATCACGTTGTAGGTGAAATGCATCTGAACCACTATGAACTTTGCTCTGACCATGATGTTCTTGGGATCCTTTCCAATCATGAGGAGTAAATTAATTATGCCAAGTGGGCTGATCGGGTCTCCTGTAAATCCAATAGGTGTCTTGACATATAGCTCTAGTTTTTGTTCTATTTTCATCTGATCATAGATCTAGGTAAATAAAATATTAGCCAAACTTTCTATATCTACCATGATACGTTGTGTAATGTAGCCATCCAAACTGGATGAGATCACCAATACATCATTGTACGACATTAAAGTTTTCTCTAAATTCTTCCCTAAAAAGATTATGTCGTGGTGCTTGGGTTGGTGATAATGGTTTCTCATTTCCCCCTTTTGTTGCTTATGCCCCCTAGTGTTGATTTGTCATTCATAAACCAATACAGAGGTGTCACTCTCAGTTGACGGGCCCATTAGGATTATATTTAGGTTGCCCTTCACTGGCGAGTTATGCAATTCAGGAGTGAGATTCTTTTGAGGAGACCCTTGTGCGGAAGCTTCCCATGCATGAGTCTCTTCAATTCATTCTCCGCATGATTGGAAAGGATCCCAAGGCTCTTTCTTTTGCCTGCCTCTACCTTCGGATTCTTTTTTAGCCAATATTACTTCTTTAGCATCAATGTGATCTCTAATCATCTAGATAAACTCCACTAGGCTTTTGGGAGGTTGGTGAGCTATCTCATAGGCCACTCAAGCTTGCCAAATTCTGTTGATTACTACGGTGATGTGAATAGAATTATCCAATTTGATAATCTCTAACCAAGCTTTATTGAAATGAACCAAATATTCACGAAGGCTTTCTCTTTCTGCTTCAATATCAACAATGTCAAGGGGTTCTTATATCGAGGCACTAGTAAAATAAATTATTCTATGAATCTATTAGCTAGGTCATCAAAATAGGAAACTGAGTATCTTGAAAGCCCGACGTACTAGGCTCGGTCTGAGCCTTGTAGTGTCATAGAAAATACCTTGCACATGGTGGAATCTCATCCTCCTTGTAAAATCATGACATTTCTTAATGTGTTGACATTATCCACCAAGTCTTTTGAGCCATTATAAAACTTATAGGGAGGCTATCAGAACTTCAACTGAACAAAAAAATTGGCAATCTCAGTAATCAAGGGAGTTTCATACCCCATGTGACTCTAAGGGCTTGGTGCTCCAAATCTTTCTCAAGTTGTATATCCCATAGCATCTCTCTAAACATCTCATTCTTCTTTGGCCGAAACTCAACTAGCATATGAGTAATATGTGACTTTGTCAGCCAGATTATAGGTGGGATTGTACTCACCATAATCCCTTGAGACTTGATACCAAAGGGAGAATGCCGCTAATGGTTCATAGTAACTTGGGTGTTGTTGTGCACTAGGGTATAGCATGCCCACGGTGTGTTATGGCTACTCGCGCAATTGGATTAGTATATTACTTCTAATTGGAGCTTGATCCTAAAGTCTAGCTTATTGTTAAGCTTGTAGGTTCTGTATAACTTGTGCCTAAACATCTAGTATCTATGTCATTTGCTAAACGGTGATAGCCAAGACTTGAAACTCATGCTGACTTACTAAGTTGTTAGGTGCCAGGGATACCTTGGGGATCACTTGGAGGGGAGCTCCCCTTGGATGTTACTATGGGTATGGCTGCATCACCGAGTTGATTTGTTAAGGTGACCTGGGTGATGCTGGAGTCGTGTGCCCCTAAGCGGATTCTTTAATGATGATAGTCATACTCTAAAAGGCATAGTGGGGATATTGTCGAAGATTTCTTGGAGTAATAAAAAAGAGAAAAAAAAAGTAAATCTCAATGAAATCACTAATTTATTGACAGAGCCTGATTCGTTCATTAGTTTTGATCCGAGAGGCTCCTTAAGACCGATCTATTAAACCACTCACCTACTAATCTACAACAAAGGAGAAAGTAAAGATGACTATTGAAAACTCTCTAGCGACGGCCGCTCTAACACTTAAGTCAATGACATGCATGAAAAGTTAATAGAGAAAAGAGAAAAAAAAATATTAGTACTTACCTATTCAAAGATGAGGTTACTTATAAGATGCGGAGTGTATCCAAATATCTTGATTTGGGTGCCATAATATCGTCAGATTACTTGTAAGGGATAGCTATAGGGCTAGATCTCTCAAAATCTTTTTTCAGATAAGAGTTCATAATAATCCAGACTCTGTCCTACTTACACCGAGATATTCATGCTTAAAAATAACTCAGTATAATATTTTTACATGGTCCTTGACTGAGAACATTGAACTTCTCTGACTTTGGTGCTAAGATGGGTTGGGCAATTCACAACCCGTATGCTGAGTGTTGGGGAGTCTCAAGAGTGTCAAACCAGATCCATATAGTGAGCCAGACACCAAATCATCCCAAAAGCTCAAGCTCATGGGATATGGGTCTTTTTCACTATATCTATTGGACTCTATCCATCCAATATCCGATGTGAGGCTAATTCATCACACCTGACATTATAACAATATCCCCCTTCAGGTGTGATTTGACCACATCAATTTAACACTCTTAATTAAGAACTCTTTTACTCGATCACTTCCACCGTGTGACTCGTGTCCTCGCATCGACCTCTAGTGCCCGCGCCCTTGCGTCGGCTTTTGGCGCCCATACTTGTGGGCTCGCCATCCTGGCGCCAGCGCATGCGTCCTCTCTCCGGCCTCAAGCCAACCTCGCGCGAGCGCCCGAGCCCTTGGGCTTGCACTCATGCCCTTGCCGGCCTCATGCCCGCGTCCTCTCGCCGGTCTTTGCCATAAGACTAACATGTGACTCAATTCAATCGTATCATTGCGCTAATTTTTGGTCTTAAGAGTTTGCACAGATTCGAACCTGAAGCTCTGATACCACTTGTTGGAGAGTCTCAAGAGTGTCAAACCAGATCCATATAGTGAGCCAGACATCAAAACATCTCAAAAGCTCAAGCTCATGGGATATGGGTCTTTTTCACTATATCTATTAGACTCTATCTATCCAATATCCGATGTAGGACTAATTCATCACACTTGACATTATAATAATCTCCCATACTTGTGGTATCAGAGCTTTAGATGTTGAGTTTGAGTTTTAGATGTTTTGAACTCAAATTAGAGTTTGAGTTAAAATAGGAATCCAAAGTTGGATTTAGATTTATATTATTAGGAGTTGTAATTGAGTAAAACTCATACCCAATAAGAGTCTATAAATATATTATAATATATAGGGCTTGTGTGTGGCGTAGTATTGAGGTTGAACTAGAGAAAAATAGAGAGAGAGGAATAGAGAGAATAGAGAAAAAAAAAAAAAGAGAGTGTTGGCTCTCGTGTGTGAGTCTTTCTAGTGCTTCTCGGTGGTCTCTCGTGGTGGTTTCTCGTGGTACTCTCTTGGAGATTTTGTCTGAAGGTGGAGGCGTTGCCGAGGCTTGGAGAAAGAGTTTAGTTGAGTAAAAAAGAGTGAAGTCCTTCTTATAAACTCTTGTAAAAGCCTTTATCTATTGATAGTGGATCTCCCGTTGTCTTATCTTGTTATTTTCTTTTATCTTGTATTACTTCTCATTTCTTGTGTTGTTTGAAAACGAGGTGATTCGTAAAACTTTCGCTACGAATCCCAACAATTGGTATCAGAGCCTAGGAGCAAATAACCAAGATGGCAAAATCCTTACTTGAGGTGGAGAAGTTTGACGGCAAGATAAATTTTGCCTTATGGCAAAAGAAGATGAAGGCAGTTTTTACTTTTCAAGGTCTGCAAAAGATGTTAGAGGGAAAAGAAAAGAGGTCGATCAAGATAAGTAATGAAGATTGGGAGGAGATAGATCAAAAGGCATTGAATTTAATTATTCTAAGTCTGACTGATGAGGTTTTGTACAATGTCATTGACGAAGAGACGACGATGGATATCTAGACAAAACTCGAGAAGTTTACATGTCAAAAAGCCTCACAAGCAAGTTCTATTTGAAACAACAGTTGTACGGACTGCGTATGAGCGAAGGTACAACTATATTACATCACCTAAATGCTTTCAATAAGATTATCAATGATTGTTGAAAGTTGATGTGAAGTTTGAAGAGGATGATAAGCCACTGATTCTCTTGATGTCTCTTTCTGCTTCATACGATCATATTGTGACCACAATTCTTTATGGTAAAGAAACTCTTAAGATGAAAGATGTGACAACTAGTCTTCTTTCTAATGAGAGAAGGAGAAACTCCAATATTAATATGGAGTTTGGTGAAGGATTGGTGGCTCATGAAAGAGAAAGATTAAGAGAACATGGAGAAGGTAGGCAACGGTCCAAATCAAAATTGAAGGCGAAAGTACAATGTTATTCATGTAAGAAGTATGACCACATTAGACGGTATTGCCCTGAACATGGGAAGATAGAGTCCTCCAATATGACGACGGCAATAGCGGATGATACTTTTGATAATAGTGTGGATGGAGACGTTCTTGCAGTATCCACAAAAATCGGCACTTCTACTAAGTGGATTTTAGATTTTGGTAGTTCTTATCATATTTGCTCCAGAAAGGATTGGTTTACTTCTTATGAGGAGAATAAGAAGAAAAGTACTGTTTGGTTGGGCGATAATTCAGCCTATGAGATCGCTGGTGTGGGAACAGTCAATATCCATATGTTTGATGGAGCGATTCGTACTCTTACTGGGGTGAGGCATGTCCTCAACGTGCGAAGGAATCTAATTTCACTTGGTGTACTGGACTCAAAAGGCTATAATTATTCAGCAAGAGATGGAGTCATGAAGGTGACACGTGATATTAGAATCCTGATGAAAGGTGAGAAGTGCAACAATGTTTATCAATTGATAGGGAACCCCGTTGCAGGTTAAGTTCCGATGGCTACAGTAGTGAAGAAGAAGCATGATACTCGGAGTAATTTGATGTCTCCTCAAATTACTTTTACTACAATAACAGACACAGGTCATTCGAAAAGCTTCCAAAAGTACAAAACTGTAGTCATGAAGAACAAATTCGTGGTTGGCTCGAGTTTGCGTCTTGAAATTAGCTGAATAAGCTAGCAGCCCAGAGACAGGGGCTGGATGAGAGATGACGGCTGAAGATTCGTGATGATGGCACGCCCGAGTTCAAGCCAAGGTGGAGATTGTTGAGTTTTAGATGTCTTAAACTCGAATTAGAATTTGAGTTAAAATAGGAATCCAAAGTTGGATTTAGATTTATATTATTAGGAGTTGTAATTGAGTAAAACTCAGACCCAATAAGAGTCTATAAAAATACTATAATATATAGGGCTTATGTGTGGCGTAATATTGAGGTTGAACTAAAGAGAAATAAAGAGAAAGGAATATAGAGAATAGAGAGAAGAAAAAGAGAAAGAGTGTTGACTCTCGTGTGTGGGTCTTTCTAGTGCTTCTCGGTGGTCTCTCGTGGTGGTTTCTCGTGGTACTCTCTTAGAGATTCTGTCTGAAGGTGGAGGCGTTACCGAGACTTGGAGAAAGAGTTTAGTTGAGTAAGAAAGAGTGAAGTCCTTCTTATAAACTCTTGTAAAAGCCTTTATCTATTGATAGTAGATCTCCCGTTGTCTTATCTTGTTATTTTCTTTTATCTTATATTACTTCTTTTTTCTTGTGTTGTTTAAAAACAAGGTGATTCGTGAAACTTCCGTTACGAATCCCAACAGCCGAGGACTTACCTCAACTCAGTCCAAGGTGATCTCTCATTTGAGTGTATCGATTTGTTTGTGGTCTAGGGTTCAATTCTGATTTATCTTATATCCTGACCGGTTTACTTTGGTGCATCATCAATTTTTAAATAATTACGCCGTGATTTTGCATATAAGATGTTGGGTTTTTAAGTTTGGAAAGAAATCCAAAAAACATCAATATAATGATGAAAAATCAAATTTTTGGGGGAGAACAATTTTTAAAGATGAAAATGTGCAATAAGTTCTTATAAAAAAATTCACATAAATTCTCAAAATCAAATATTTGGGCGTACTGAATCTTATACAAAACTCCGATTTTGTAAATAAAACTCAAAAAACTCAGAAATCAAGTTAAAATTTGAATTGCATAAGTATGTTCAAGCGGATCCGCTACCGAATATATAAATGAGATCAAAGAGGCACTAAAAATCTTATATGTACAATATACCAAGATCGTATATTTCTTTATGGTAAAGGTAATGAATGATGATTTCTCTCCTCTTGCTTGAACAATGTTGCTTTCTCTTATGGGTCAAAAACTTGAGCAAAATGTTTGTGGACCCTCTTATTAAAGTCAAATATAGAACAAGTGACAATATTCGGACTTATAATGGCAGATACAAGAATTATCCTACATATCTGATCTATGTTGTCCAACCATCACCGTGTCATCCTGACCTGTAAGAAACTAGTGAAGTTTGTGTTGCCTTCCTACCGAGGATGTTGCAATATCAAGAGTGCTGCTGCTACGTATTTTGATAACAAAGATGCCTAACAAAGATGCCTATATGGGTGATGCCTTTCCAAGGTCGATGATGAATATTTGGAACCTCAGTCTCACTAGGGTCATGACTTTCGTCTGGAAAATTACCCACAGCTGCATCCCGACCCGACGCCTGCAATATTTGGGAGACTTACTAACCACGACCTATGTTACTATTGCCAGATACGATCTCATTCCACCAGTATAAAATGTTAAATTAGCATGAGATACAGACAAAATATAGTTATGTACTCTCTTTTTTCTCTCTCTGAAGTCTATTGCTTAATCACAGGCAATGCTTTCAGGTTGCCATCAAGGCCAATGCTATCAAGCCATGTAACCAATTGTTGGGCTAATGGCCTGAGCTTTGGAGACTCATTTAAGCAAAGACAAGCAATTTCAAGAACCTGCATCAAGTGGCTCTCATGCTCCTTGTCATAGATACAGGGGTCAAACACCTCAGCCTCCCTCCGCTCCTCCTTCATCTGAAGCACCCAAGAAATCAAATCCCTGCATCCTTTCGGCTTGCACATGTCGATTGGCCTCCTGCTGGTCAACAACTCCAGCAGAACCACGCCAAAGCTGTATACATCACCCTTGAAGGTGGCAACAGAGGCTTGCCCATATTCGGGTGGGATGTAGCCTAGAGTCCCAACTAGGTCTGTTGTCACATGAGTGTCATAGGGTAGAATTAGTCTTGCAAGGCCAAAGTCAGCAAGATGAGCCTCGAAGTTTTCATCTAGCAGGATATTGCTTGACTTGATGTCACGGTGAAGTATATGAGGCTCGCAGGACTGATGCAAGTAGGCCAATCCCTTCGCTGCTCCTTGAGCTATTTGAAGTCTTGTGTACCAGTCCAATGCTGAGCCTTCATCAAGCTTCTCATGAAGCCAGTAGTCCAAGCTTCCATTCTCCATGTAAGAATAGATCAAAAGCCTGTCATTTCCAATCCTGCAGTAACCTTGAAGGGAGACGAGATTTCGGTGCTGAGCTCTTGAGAGTGTTTCTACCTCAGCTTGGAACTCCCTCTCCATCTGGCCATAATCACCCGAAAGCCGTTTGATAGCAACCTTTCGGCCATCTGGCAGTGTTGCCTTGTAAACTAAGCCAAATCCTCCGCAGCCGATGATATTAGCTTGGTCAAAGTCGTCAGTAGATTTTAGAACATCATTAATACTAAGATCTTTGAAGTCCTTGTTTTGAAAAAGAAGGACCACTGTCGGCCCAGCTGAATCCAAGTGTCCGTTTTCGTCTGCCACCTCCTTAGCACTATCACCAGGTCTTCTGTAATGGGTCCTCGACACAAACAAGTAAATAATAGCAAGGAGCAAGGCTGTCCCAAGTCCAATTCCAAGTGCCATTCCTGCAATCACACCTTTGTTCTTCCGCTTTCTTATAACTGCTTGTGGAGGTTCTTCATATAGACAAGAGGGCATATGATAGCAGAGACTAGGGTTTCCCTCGAAATCAGAACCTGAGAATGTTGAAAACTGACCTCCAAGTGGTATCAATCCAGACAAATTGTTATATGCCACATTGATACTTGATAGAAAGTTGAGCTTTGACAAAGATGAAGGAATGCTGCCAGTGAGATTGTTGTGAGACAAATCTAATGTCTCCAAGCTCAACATCCCCGATAACTCCCCAGGAATCGTCCCTGACAGCCGGTTCTTGCTTAGATCCAGAACATGGAGCTTCTTGAGATTTCCAAACCCTGGCAAGATTGGTCCAACAAGAAGATTGTCGCATAGAATCAGCGACGGAGGGAAGTTGCTAATCTGGTTATACTGCAACCCCTTGCCAGTCTTATTCCTCTTGATAAAGAATGGAAAATCCTGCATTGACGACCCTTCCATTGTAACATTCCGAGAAATCAGGCCCTTCATTTGAGTCAAGCTAACAGGAATCTCTCCCGAGAGCGAATTATTTGAAAGATCCATATAGAACAGAGAATCAAGATTCCCAAACCACGAAGGAATGGTTCCCTCCAAGTGATTCCACGACAAATCCAAAATTTTCAGCTTGCTACAATTGGCAAACCACGCCGGTAGCACACCCAAAAGATCGCAATTTGCAGCAACAAACACCTCCATATTCTGAAAACCATTGATCCCATCTGAAGGCATAGTCTCACCGCCAGAGAAGCTCTTGGTGAGAACCAAGCCAGAAAGCTTTGGGCAGTGCTGCAAAACCCCCAAAGCTGATGGTATATTCACGAAGCTATTGTTCGTCAGTGAGAGATATGACAATGAAACAAGATCCTTGAAGCTACTCGGGATTTCACCACTAAGGTTATTCCTTGCAAGATTCAAATTCTTCAGTTCTTTGCAGTAAGATATATTATACGGAATTCCACCACTGAAAGCATTTGATCCGAGATCAAGTGATCTCAAGAGTGGCATTCTCTGGAAATCGAGATCAATCCCACCACCCAAAGAATTGTTCCTCAGGCTCAAAACACTAATAGCACTCAAATTGGACATCGAAGGAGGAAGAACCCCACTGAACCCATTAGAATGCGCAAGAAACCACTCCAGCCTCGGCATTTTATCAAACACATCAGGAATCCTTCCTGAAAGACCATTGAAAGACACATCCAAAACAACAAGCTCAGAAAGATTACCAATCTTCGGACTCAGCGGCCCAGAAAGCTGGTTCTCCTGCAAGAACAGTCGCCGCAAAGACGGCATCCTGAACAAATCCTCCGGGATCTCCCCGGAAATCGAGCTCATATCCAGCGCCAGCTCCTCCAGCATCGAGCAGTTCCCAAATCCGGCGGGGAGCCCACCGGAGAACCCGTTCATCGAGAGCCTCAGCAGCTGCAACCTCGGTGCGGAACCGCAAACACTTGAACTGACATGGCCTGAGAGCGAATTGTAGCTAAGATCGAGAATGGAAAGCTGCGGCGAGGCGTGGAAGGCGGGGAGGGAGCCGTTGAAGAGGTTGAAGGAGAGATTGAGGAGGCGGAGCGACGCAAACGAGAGATCGGCGGGGACGGGGCCAGCGAGGAGATTGCAGCTGAGGTCGAGAAATTGGAGCTGGGGGAGGCGGAGGAGGGAGCCAGGGAGAGGGCCGTGGAAAGAGTTGGAGGAAAGATTGAGGGAGCGGAGGTGGGAGAGGGAGGAGAGGGAGGTGGAAAGAGGAGCTTTGAGGCTGAGGTTGGGGAGGTGGATGGCGGCGACGCGGGAGGAGACGGCATCGCAGAGGACGCCGGGCCAAGAGCAGCAGCCAGAGGTGGAGGACAGATTGAAGTTCGGAAGCTGGGAGGAGATGGAGCTGAAGAAGGGGAGAACTCCAGCGAGGTCGTCGGCGTCGCAGGACTGTGGCTGGGCTCGTGCGAAGAAGGGGAGGACGAAGAGGAGGACGAAGAGGAAGTGAGAGAGTGGGAGCTTGGGGGTCATTTTGGTGGGGAGATTAAGAGGAAGAAAGGGTGGAGAAGAAGGGCATGGGGATTCGGAAGAGAGAGAGGAGGAGGAGGTGTAAGAGGGGAAAGAAGGAAGGAGGGACGGTGGTCATGACTATTGGCCCCACTTGTATTTATTATTTTTTGACCTTTTAAGTAATTAACCACTAAGTTTAAAAAAAATTTATTTGTTTTATTATTGTTAAAAAAAATTGTTTGTTTTATTATTGTTTAAAAAAATATTTATTTTATATCGAAATTTATAAAAATTTATCTCAATTAAAATATTTAAAAAATATTTTTAAATTTAATTTTTAAATATAAATTAATATAAAAGATTAAATTATTTTTATTTGATTTAATTTTACACAATCAAATCACAATTATCAGATAATTGGTTCTCACAAAATTAGATTTAAATTTTCTAATTTTATAAAATCGAACAACCTATTTTTTATAAAAATTAAATTAAAATAAATTATTTTTTATATTAATTCAATAATTATCAAGCTAAAATTAAATAAAAATAATTTAAATTTTTATATCAATTTTAATCGATAAAATTCGATTAAAATAAAATATTGTTAAATATTTTAATTGATGTAAACTTTTTATAAATTTATATGTAAGACAAATTTTTTTACTAATAAAAATAAAAGAAATAATAAAAAATTCTTATTTTTTGCATGCTCGTGGTTTAGAATTTTTTTAAATGTTCCAAGACGAAGTTGCATATGTGCCCTACAACGATGTGCAATTACATGGTTAAGAGTAAGATTTTAAATCTCGATTTCGATTTTGGTTTTAACACTCAAAGAAACCTATAAGTTTCAACCGTTTCGGTTTAAATATTTTTTTAGTTATTAATTGTGTATTGACCAGAGTTTGACTATATTTTGACTGTATTTTGACTTCAAATTAAAAATACGATAAAATTTAAAAAAGATTTATAAAAATTAAAAAATTATGAAAGAATTTATAATTAATTTTACCATTATATTAATTAATTAAAATTAATTTTGATAGTTAATAACTGATATAGTGTTTTTTATATATTACTATATAAAAATATATGAAAAATAATATGAATATAATTAAAAGTTAAAAATTAACATAAGCAAATTTAACTTATTATTAAAATATACTTGACACATATATAATTTATTAATTATAACGTAATACAACTAATCATTATCATCATCAGTTGAGTTTGGAACATCTGGATGTGGAATTATGAATGTAGTACCTGGACGATATATATGAACATTTATACATATATGAGGCAGAACAACTAGCTCTGCGCGATTTCGTGATAGCGATTCACATAGAAGTGGGACCGATACAATTTTTTTTAACCTTTGCTTTTGGTAGAACGGTCATGCACGTATACATGTGAACAGAAAAATCAATGCGTTTCGGTTAAAATAATTTCTATTTCAGTTTCAACAAAAATATTTTTTTTATTTATTAATTATATTTTGACCAAAATTTAACTTAATTTTAATTATTTTTTAACTTCAAATTAAAAAATGATAATATGTTTAAAAAAAATTCAAAATAATAAATAATAACGTGAACAGTCCTATGCACATGAACAGTATCTGGCAGAGACCGGCGAGGGCACGAGTGCGCTGGCGCGGGGTTAGGTCGGCGAGGGCGCCGGAGCCGGGCTAGCGACGATGCTAGCACGGGTGCAAGGTCACCGCTAGCTTGCGGGAGCAGGAGCCAAGGCGGCGAGAGAGTGAGGCGGGCGAGGGAGCAGTGGCAAGCTGGCGAGCGCGCGGGAGCCAGGCAGGCTAGGGCGTAAGTGCGGGCGCGAGGGCGGCAACGGCATGGACGCCAGGCTGGCGAGCCCACTTGCGCAAGCACGCAAGTGCGGATGCCAGAGGCCGGCTCAAGGGCACGAACTCGGGCATGAAGCCGGCGCGAGAGCGCAGGTGGGGTGACGGCACGAGCTCCCTCGCGAGAATGAGCTCCCTGTGCAATCTCCGCGCGTGCTATGCTCGCCTCGCCCGCTCTACGCTCGCGAAAACCCTAAACCGAAATAGTTTCGACCGATCCGTTGTGGCACCGGCTGAAACCGAACTATTTCGGCCGAAACAATTCGATTTCTGTTGAAATTTAAAACCTTGGTTCAGAGATTGCAGGCACACTAACCTCAGATTCCACCAGACACTAAAAAAACTTAAAATGCCAAGCTAACTTTATTGCAAATTTCAACACATTTGTGTTTTAGGTTTGAAAAAATATTGAATGTTGTGAATTCTTTTGACGTTAAAATGCCACTTGGTATTTCGACTGAGAAGAATTTCCTGAATTGTATATTTTTTTAATAAAAATTAAAATGGACGTTTTCAAATATTATATCGGCATGCTTGTTTTTTGAATTTCTTTTGTATTAAGAGGAATTTGCGTTTGCACTTTTAGAAAGACATGCAATTACATGAATAGAGAAAAAGAAACATAAAATGCTATTAAAGTTCCGTAATAGTTTTTGACAGAATAGAGTAGTGGTTTTCTATATTAATTCATTTTTTAAGGATACATATGTAAAGAAAACTCTTAATAGTTAGAGTTTTTAGTAACAAATGACATGTTTTATGAAAAATTTACCAAAAATTACATAATTTATTATTATCAGAAAAAATCTATTAACCTTATATTATAATTTTATAAAAAATTATCTCTATTAAAATATTTTAAAAAATATTTATTAATTGATAAAAAAATCAAATTACTCTTATTTAATTTTGATTAAAAAATGTATTAAATTAACATAAAAACATTCGCTTTGTTTTAGTATTTATGAAACATCAAAAAAAATTAAAATTTTGATTTTGTCAGATCGATTTTACAATGATTATGAAAAAAATGTCTAAACAAAAATTAAATAAGAATAATTTGATCCTTTTAATATTAATTTAATTTTAAAAAATAAAAAATATAATATTTTTATAATATCTTTAAAATTTTTATAAAATTTATAATATGAAATGAGTAATTTTTTTGTTGCGAGTGGTCTCTGAATTAAAAAAATATATCAAATTTTATAAATATCAAAATTTATAAGAAAAAGAAAATTTTGAAATTTAATGAAATAAATAAACCATAATAATTAATCCTGTTCAACGGATTATTTTAAAGTGCTAGGGGATGCGCAAGTCAGAGTAGGTCAATCTACGAAAGGTACGAGATCACCGTACAATTAGAGTCATGGTCATTCATATGCCTCGAGATATGATTGCGAACGCTTCTCGAGTTCACTTTGAGTCTGGATCATCGTCAGTCAGTCCCCACAGTCGCATGTGGTCGCATTCGTAGGCAGTGACCGGTAGTAGAAGGTGATTGCGGCGATGGGGACCGGGGACCGAGGGAGCAAAGTCAACGGTCAAAAGACTGGCGACACGTGCCAACGGTGATCGTCACGCGCCGCCGACTTGGGCAAGTGCAACCGCTCCTTGTCCCCTTTCTAGATTAGATTAGGATTTAGGAGGCGGACACTTGGAATGACGACAAACACGCCTTAGTCATCAATTTTTTTTTTGTAAAACAAATTTGGTTAAAGTCTTAATCACTCCGCTTGTGGAAGAGAAATCAAATGGATGCGGACGTTGTTTTTCGTGACGTCTAGGTGTCAATCACTGTCTTTAAGATTGTGTCTGGTCCTCCGAAATATTAGCACGAATAGAGAAGGACGTATGTTGACCGACAACAGTTAGGCCTATTCGGCCGGTTTGGTTTCAGACTTAAGAAGAAAAAACAGCGGGTGATCATTCTATTTAAGGAAAAATTTTTATGTAAAGATTACTAAAATTTTTTTAAAACATTTTAAAAATTTTAAAAATTCTTAATCAATATTTTTAAATTATTTATCAGCCCCCAAAAATTTTTTGAAATTAAAAATCAGTTTCTAAAATAGTTAACTCCTTAAATAAATATATGAATTTATCATTATTTATAAATATTATACTTAATATATAAATATTTTACCTTATATTATGTATAAATACTTATAAATATTTTTATATAAAGTAAAATATTTGTACATAATGATAAACTCGTTAGTTTATTTAGAAAGTTAACTACTTTCTGCATTGAGTTTGAATTTTAGAAATTTTTAAAAACTAACAAAAATTTTTGAAAATATGAGAGACTGAATAAGAATTTCAAAAATTTTTACAACTTCTTTAGATAATTCTCCCTATTTTTATTTGTACTTTTTTATTTTTTTATTCATCTCAATTCAGTTCATAAGATTTTATCTGATTCAATTTGTACTTGAAAATTTTTTATTTGATTTAGTTCATATGTAATAGTTGGCGCTATCTACAATCCCAATTCTCTTGTCACCGCCTTCAACTCCACCTCTCCCACCCACCCTTGCTTTCATGCGGCCCATAACATCTACTCTGTCTTCATCCTTTGCCTTACTACTATTGGTTGTCTCAATGTCATTAGTGCCCTCCTCAACTACTAAAAATAGTTTTTCGACATCCGCTAAGAGAGCTTTGCCCTCTATCTTCCACATCAAGCTTAGAAATCAATAACTCAAATGGATCTACTGAATCAAAGCACAATAAGTTAATGTTGATTGCATGTACATCTTCTTGCCCTCCTCCAACTTTCCATCTTCACAAAAGCCCTATATCAAAGCATTGAAGGAATACCCATATGGCTTCGGATCTTTCTTTGGCATTTTATCAAGCATTTTTGCTATGTCTGAAATTCTACATTCAGTACCAACCACCTCAATTTTGCATTGAAACTCTCAAAAGCTTGCAGAAGGTGACGACAATATTATTGGGGAGGCCAATGACTCTGTAAAGGGAGAGGAGGTAGAGGGTGAAACCCTCTTAGTGGATGTCAAGAAACTAATTATGATGGTCAAAGAGGGTGCAGACGGCGTCAGAGTGCCAACAATGGCAAGACAACATACGAAGGTAGAATAAATGTTGTGGGCAACACGAAAGCGAAGTTGGGGAGAGAAGGTGGTGTTGAAGGCGACAATGAGAGAGTTGTGTAGCAAAAATTGAGAAAGGGAAGAATAATTATTCAGAGATGCTATTTATGGGTTGAAACAGATAAAAATTTCTAAGTATAAACTAAATCAAATATAATTTTATAAGTTGGGCTGAATGAGATTAAAAAAAGGAGACATGGGAAATTTTTTCTTTTCTTAATATGTATTGTAATTAAATATCTACTAATTTTATAATTAAATTTTATGTCTAACTTCAAAAAAAACACTAATATGTATAGCATTAGTCATATTAAAATTAAATACCCAATAACAGATGTGACTAACTTTTATACCTAATTCAATAGTCATCTTAAGAGTTTGGCATCTTAAATTTGAGATCATCTCAAACAAATCGAATTCATATTATTTTTCCTAAGTAACCTTAACACTATCTAATTTCATATGATTCTAAAAGGATTGATGAGTCACCAAATCTTAGAAAGTAGTCACATTGAACCCATTTTCGAGTTAGTTTAATATGATCATAATGGGTCCAACTGGAACCTGCACCGAGTAACTAACACCAATTGTCCCCTTCTGATTGACAATGGGAGTGGTCTATTTCATTTCCATTATAAGACCAATTTGCACCTCCAACTTGTACGACCAAGCCTATAATTTTCTATTCATATTTTGGGGATTCCGTAACCTAAGATCAAGTGGTTAAGTTGAATGACATCGAGGTCAAGTTATATAAGGGGATATAGGCCCCATGTTGGTATGAAACTCTAATGTGCCTCGCCCTCTTTTTTTTCTCTCTTTTAAATGACACTCTTTCTTATTTTACAAAAAAATTAACTTGAGCGATGTGTCAAGAAGCATAATTAAATCAAACTCAAAGGCCATGTGAGGTTATCAAGGAAATAAGGGATTCTTTGTGTAGTCCCAAGCTCCTTTCCTCTCCTGCTTGTGCTTCTTTGCCTTGAGCAACAAGAACCTTTGCTTGTGCTTGTGTTTCTCTGCCTTCTCAGCTTGGAGATTCTGATTTGGCACAACAAAAACCTCTTTTTTTTCCACACCAACTACGTCAACCTACTCTCCATTGTCTTCGTCTCCCTCACCTCAATTCTTCTCATCATCAATGGCATGAGCATTTCTTAAGTAAAGTTATTTTTTGATTGGACTTGAACCCCCATTTATATATATATATATATATATTTGCTGCAAAAATATTTCTCAATCTAGTGGGTTTGGATGATAGAACTGAATGCGGCAAACAAAGAGAAAAAACATTTGTCTGCTAGGTTTGAACGACCAAATTGTAAATTTGATCATCTAAACATAATGGAAAAAAAAATCTCTATTTGCTACTAGTCATCTGACCCCAATAGATAGATATTTGTTCTCTCTATCTGTCTTGTTTAGATGACCAAACTTATAATTTGGTCATTTGAACTTAGTAGATAGAGATTATTTTCTCTCTATTTGCTATATTCAAATGACAAAACTTTATTTTTGGTAAACTGAACATGATTTATTTGGCAGCACTTATATGAGCATTCTCTTTTTTATTGCAACTCATCGATATCTATTGTTGTTGATGTTATAAGATGATATTGTACTAAGATATTTATTGTTTGTGCATATGCATATGATAGTGCTTATGGGATCAAATAAGAAATTGGCTTTGCAAAATACATAGGTCAAGGATGATGCTATTATGGTTGTTATTTACAATGTAATATACCATTTGCTTAAGAGAAAAACTAGTATAGGATTGTCACCTTCACATTGTAGGGATCTGCTTAGGATGAACCAAATAAGGACTGTTTTGATAGTAGTACTGATAATTCTATAGCTTATTTTAAGATGGATGTCCCTTTTTTTTACATCTTGCAATAATTTTGAATAAATATCTTTTGCATGATGCGAGGAATGTGTCAATTAAGGAAGAATTAGCTATATTTCTTCACATTGTTGGTCACAAAATGAATAACAAGATCATTAAGATTTATTTCTACTGATAAAAAAGAAACTATAAGTCACTATTTTAATTTTTGTCTAAAGGCCATTTGCGTAATTAGAGATGAGTTTGTTATGCAATCTGTGTCCTTTGTACATCCCAACATAATGAACTCTCTAACTTATTACTCTTGGTCCAAGATAGGTGTCGAATTATAATGGTTTACACTATATATTTAGTAATAATATTATTTGCTAATATTATTTGTTTCATAGTAGAATTGTCTCAAATTTGTTGATGGTACCCATATAGATGTCACTGTTCCATCGGATTTAAATCCACATTTTCGAGGTCATAAGGGTATTACCCAAAAATATTCTCGCAGTAGTGGACACAGTTCATAGGGTTTTGTATGCATTAGCTGGTTAGGAAGGCTCAGCAAATAATTTTGTCATTTTTAAAGCTGTCATATGCTAACCATTACCTCATAGGCCTAAGTTAATTGAAGGTAAATTTTGAGCTAATAATTCATATTTGTTCTAGTGTACATTCCACAATTTACTCTCATTATTTTCTACAAACTTTGTACATAAATATTATATGTTAGATACTGGCTATAGGATAATCACAAGATTTATTATTTTTTATTATGGTGTATGGTATCCTCTTAAGGAACATGCTAGAAGAATTCTTCAAAATACAAAAGAGTTATTTAACTTGAGACATTCTTCACTTAAAACTATGATTAAGAGGACATTTCATATTCTTAAAAGATGCTTCACAGTTTTGAAATATTTTTGTTGAAAATCTAAATTGATATGGTTCTTACTTGTTGTGTCTTTCACAACTATATCCTTACCATTGATCCATTGGATGTACTATTGAACAAACCTTTAGAAGATCATGAGTATGATCCCATGGTGTTGGTTGCTACCCAAAGAGAGCAAAGAGAAGAGAACAAGATAGTGGGTACAACTTAGGGATGTTATGACTGAAGAAATATAAAATGACTATATTTCTTGAATGTGTTATACTACATAAGATTATTATATTTAAATTCAAACTCAATGTTACTTCACATATTCTAGACTTTGTGACTGGTCATGTGTTTATATTATGTTACTTTTTATCTTTTAATGAAGGATATTGAGTTCTTCAACAATAATTATGTTAATCCATAAAGTTATAATATGAATGACTCAAAGGCTTCTAAGCTCATCAAGGACAATATGGCTATTGAAGTGCCTTCCTAGCCCATCCAAGACACCTCTACTTGTACTTTAGGCAGATTAAAAGAGAAGGGGACCCAAAACAAGAGTTGGTCTTCAAAATACTCTCATTTTTTGGTTATTTTTCTGATGGATCAAGCTAATATAGGACATCAAGCTAATAAAAGTTTCAAGTGGACTGCCTTTCTTGTGTGTGCTGATGCAGTTAATGCAAAATTCAATGAGCAGTTCACTACAGATCACGTCAAGAACCACTACAGAATCCTTAAGAAGATATATATTGCTATTAAAAAAGCTAAGAAAACTAGTAGTCCTAGTTGGGATGACATGAACAAGGTTATCATAATAGAGAAGGAAACCCTAATGCTAAGTCTTTTATCAACCAATGTATACTTTTCTACAAAGAGGTAAGGATAATATGTGGAGAAGATCAAGTCATGGATTACTTTGCTAGGTCTATCTATGATGAATTTTGGATAGAAGTAGATGATGAAGTTGATAAGAGGATGGAGTTGCCAAACTCATCCTCACGAATTAACATCCATGATAAGAATGATCCAACCCATGGAGAACCACAAGTCAATATAGTGGCTAGAGGACAATCATCCACATTAACTACAAAGAAAAATAGACGCAAGACCGACAAAGATGATATTATATGGAACACTTTACTGCAAAATATGAACTATGTAGCTACAACAATTGAAGATGCTCAAGGTGTTACATGGAAGAAAAATCTTATTTTTTCTTGTCCCTAAAATCCCATAAATTCTCCAAAATAGTACTTCAAAGGGCTTATAAATTTTTATATTGTGATGAGGTTGAGATGGCCAGCTTTGTGTAATGCATGGAGATGATGTGAGGGTTGAGTGGATAATCGGATTTGAGAATGGGGAGATGGATGAGTAGATGTGGCAACCTTAAACCTATGAATTTTGCTACTTTAGTATTTGCTTTTTATTAAAGATTGATTCTTGACTAGGATGCTATGTTAGGATGATCTTGTATTAAGCAATATTTGTATATTATTATATTAGCAATTTGTCTCATTATAAATCTAGAAATATATTTATTCATTATTTATTTTATGATGTCATTTATATATTTTTACATTTCTTGATTATTTGTACTTCATCATGTTATACATTACAGGTGGATGCATGTGATCTAACACTTTATTTGTATTTGTACGTGAGTTGTATTCATTGACTTATTATTTTTGTATAAACAAATATCATACTCGTAGACCAGGTGTTTGCACAACTTGGGATAAGTATCGCGAGTAGGTAAATGACTATTCAAGGAATTGTTATAAGTCCTTATAAGTCCTTCAAGATAAAAATTGCAGTAATAGTCTCTTCTTAAGTAATAGTTTCCTCTTGTAATTTGCTTTATCTTTATTTTCTTTGCTCTTAAAAAATTATTATATTAGTATATTTAAATGTATAAAATATCTAGTACTTCAAATTGTGGTGCTATTTTTAAAATTATTATCTAAATAATAGACAATGTGTATTTTGTTGATCATGTTATTATCATGTTAATTACAAATTATATTTATTTCAAGAAAAACAATTATTTTAATATAAATATGGATACTTAATCAAAAAATAGTTCACAAATATATTTTTTATATGTGGAGGTAATCTCACCTCATCATACCTCTACTTCGATAGAAAATGAGAATGAAATAAATAACTGAATTTACATAATTTAGAAAATTCTCAAAAATTTTTAACAAAATAAACACCGAAAATGGATAAATTGAAAATCTCCACACTTTTGAAAAAAATGTAACCAAATAATTAAATTTACGAAATTCTCATTATTCAACATTTTTACCGAATTTATCAAATTTTTATAGTTTTTATTTTGCTCAAATCTCATAATCAAACGTTTCCTTAATTGTTTGTTCTCCCTTTAGAGGCTTGGAACCGCAGTTTGGGAGCTGGTAGACCTTCTTCGCACCAGTCGTTTTGTCCTTTCCTGGGTTAGCTCAGTTGCACCGTCTATATCCCATTCCACCGATTTCTCTCCCTCGAGAATTTCTATGGAGTTTTACGACTACCACCTTGTCCCTCTTTATAATTGCGGATGGCACCTTCGGCGCTTTGTGATTTGTGAACAGCAAACAGTGTCAATCACGACAAGAACACAAATCTCGGAGACGACCACAACCAGTACGATTACTAGAGGAATTAAAAAAACAAAAACGTTTAAATTAGCAAATGTTGAGACAACTAGTAATCATATTGATTAATATAATGATCTTAGGATACAAGATGCAAGGCTACCTTCGAAAATTATGATTAAAAATGATTATATCTCAAGTTTTAATTCAACTAAGTAAAAATTTTGTATGTTCGAGTGTTCAACGAAAATTTTAATTAAATGAGAAGATTACACACAGCAATCTGGCTCACCAATTAAGAATCGGATTCTTCCCCATTAATGATTCTCCAAACACGAGTAAACAATCAATAATTATGGTTTTTAATAGTAAGTTTTCTCAAAGTTAGAGGCTTAATATAATTGCGATGCTAGGTACTCCGGTCCGTAAGCAATCAGCTCTTGACCCAAGTCCAAATATATTTTTAATAACTACGAAAGCATGGGTTTCACCAAATTCATATTAAGATCATTAACTAAAGCCGTATGGTTAGGACATGTTTAATCGTTAGTAAATGGCCTCGCGTGGTTTTATTCGTACATTGGGAAACACAAAGCAATTAAAATTTTTCCGTGGGTGTGAATGCAAATAGTCTTTTTTCAAAGGGGCTTTTTGGCAAACATTTGTAAAGAATATTTAGGGTTTTAAGCAGGGCTCTAAATTTCGGCCCGAACCCAAACGGTTAAATTGGTTTCGGTTTAGGATTAGGGTTTTATAATGGCGGCGAGTGCAGAGCGAGTGCGGAGAGCAGATAAAGTGCAATGAGCGCGCACGGGGAGCTCGCGCAGCTATTGTCAGTCTCGTGTCTGCACCCGCGCCCTGGCCGGCCTCGCATTAGCACTTGTGCCATTGCGCCGACCTTTGGCGTCCACACCTGTGCTCCGTACGCCCTCATCGGCCAAACCCCCGTGCTGGCACACTCGCACCCTCACTGATCTCTGGCAAATACTGTTCACGTATATGAAACTATTTATTTGTATGAGTTTTTGGTGTATGATACTGTTCACTATTTTAAATTTTTTTTTAACATATTATAATATTTTTAATTTGAAGTTAAAAAATAATTAAAATAAAGTAAAATTTTGGTTAAAATATAATTAATAAATAAAAAAATATTTTAGTCGAAAGTGAAATCGAAATGGTTTTGATAAATACGCGTTGATTTTTCTATTCACGTGCATGTGTACATGAATGTTCCACCGAAAGCAAAAGCCAAAAAAAATTTGTGTCGGTCCAACTCTCATGTGGACCGCTGTCACGAGATCACGCAGAGGTAGTTGTTCTGGCTCGTATGCCTACAAATACTCGTCTGGATCGTTCAGGTACTGAATTTATAATTCTCCACTCAGATGTTTAAAACTCAACTAATGATGATTATGATGATGATAATAATAATTAGTTGTATTACGTTATAATTAATAAATTATATATGTGTCAAGTAATTTTAATGATAAGTTAAATTTACTTATATTAATGTTTAACTTTTAATTATATTCATATTATTTCTTGTATATTTTTTTATACAATAATATATAAAAAATAGACTATATTAGTGGTTAACTATCAAAATTAATTTAAATTAATTAAAATAATATTTAATTTTATGGTAAAATTAATAATAATTTTTTTATAATTTTTAAATTTTTTTGAAAAGTTTTTCAAAATTTTATTGTATTTTAAATTTGAAGTCAAATTACAGTCAAATTCTGGTTAACATACAATTAATAAGTAAAAAAAATCTTTCGGCCGAAACTGAAACCGAAAAGACCAAAACGTATCAATTTCACTGGGGGTCGAAACCGAAACCAAAACTGAAACTTAAATTCTTTGTTTTAAGTTTTCGGGAGGCCAAAATATTTGTACTTTTATTTTTAATTTTTTAAAAATATATCATTTATATTTATTTCACCAATCATATTTAGTTTAATTAGTTAAGAGCTTAAACTCAGATCAATTTATTTCAGATTTGATTCTTGATTTATACAATTTTTTTTTATATTTTAAATATTTTTTATTAAAAAATAATTTATTTAATATTTTTAATAAATATATATATATAAACTCTTTTCTTATTTTAAAATTTTTTAATTTAAAAATTAAATTTTATTAAATAAAATTAAAAATAATTTAATAGAAACATAAACAAATTAGTTTCGGTGAAAACATAACAAAATAATAACAAACACGTATCAATTTTAAAACCAAAACTTATAATCTTGAGTATTAGGATCTCTTCTCTTCTCTTGTTACCAATCAAGCACATTAAAAGGAAATCAAAATTGTTAATTTTCTCGGTGGAAAAAAGATGGTTTTATTTCCCTTGAATGCAGCCGCGTAAGATCACAAACAAATATGTGCATAGCTTGATGGTTCCTTTGGAGCCTTTCACCCTGCTCGCTCATGGAACGCTTTCGCTGAAGTTCTATCGTAGTTGACTTTCAATTCTAGGGTATTCGACCGTCAGTTCTCGGTGGCGTGTGTAGTGTTCTAGTGATGTACTACTGGCTTGCATGGTTTGCGTCTTTGTCCTTCGGGCTTCTATCATTGTATCGGATCTGTTGTTCTGAAGACCGAATCTAACGAAAGAGAAATACATTGAAATAAAAGCTACGGAGAATACTTGGATTTTAGAAACGCAGCTACGCATTTGCGCTTAAATTCAAGATTCGTCCTAATCGAAGTGGAAGTCGTACAAGAGAATGGATTCGATGCGCACCACCCAAAGAAAAATCGCTTCAATTGGGTGCGAAGAAAATCCTGTCATTCTAATCTTGCTTTCGAATTCAAAACTCACCCGCGCCAGAATTTCATGTACTTCTTCAAGTGTATCCTCCGTAGTACGTAAACGCTTGAATTCCATCGTCTTCTTTCTTGGAGCGTAATGCTTCTTCCGATATGCTGACTGGGACTCCACAAGTTGTGCATTCGCGCATGGAACAATACTGAGCAGCACAGTTGCTCCGCATTTACTCGCTATTGAAACTTCACAAAATTGGTCATCTTGTTCTACCACATCTTAACGTGAGTCTCAGACTTTTTATTGCGACGCTTAAGAATAATTTATGTTGGTTTTCTAAATGAGAATACAAAATTACTTCATATGCCTCATAAAAAAAATCTATAGGTAAACAGTAAAAAATGAAAATTGACTGTGCACGTGATGTGCATTATGGAGTCTTTGACTGAATGGAAACCGTAAGAATGAAGCAAACGAGAGTCTGAAATGATGTCTTCCGTTGAGAGGACCAGATCCATTTGCTTCTCTTTCTGGAACTCTGTCCCACTTTACAGTTTTTATTGATGAGTTCTCTCCACTTGAGATCTCGAGACTTTTCTTGATGTATTCAACATGAAGTTTCGCCCTCTTGGTCAACCACGCATTTCTCCTTATCAACGTAAATTATGACATAATCAAGTGATTAATTAAGAAGGCATTCAGAACCAAACATAGCTGTCATACCACCAACCAAATGCACCCAGAGTTTTGCAGGAAAAATATATAATGAAAGGATTTGTTACATACATCTTATATATATAATAATATTTTAAATTTTGATTTCGATTTTGATTTTGGCACCTACTGAAATTAATACGTTTCATATGTTTCGGTCGTTTCGATTTCAGTTTCGATCGAAAGATTTTTCTTTATATTATTAATTATGTGTTGACTAGAATTTGACTATATTTTGACTGTGCTTTAACTTTAAATTACAAATACAATAAAATTTTAATAAAATTTTAAAAAATTTTAATAAAATTTTAATAAAATTTAAAAAAAATTTAATAAAATTTTAAAAAATTATGAAACAATTTATAATTAATTTTACTATAATATTAAATATTAATTTAATTAATTAAAATTAATTTTGATAGTTAGTAACTGATATTATTTATTTTTAATATATATTACTGCATAAAAAAAGAAAATATATGAGAAATAATATGAATATGATTAAAAGTTAAAAATTAACATAAACAAATTTAACTTATTATTGAATGATACTTGACACATACATAATTTATTGATTATAACGTAATATAATTAATCATCATAATCGTCATCAGTTGAGTTTGAAACATCTAACTGTGGAACTATAAATTCAGTATCTAAACGATCTGAACGAACATTTATAAGCATATGAGGTAGAACAATTAGTTCTGCGTGATCTTGTGCTAACGGTTCTGAAATATAACTATATATCGAATGTTCAAAATAAAAATGATAACTATATTCATTGACAACACATTGTAAAAGTGGTTCAATAATTTATCGAAGTCAATAACATGTGAATAATATCGACCATGCATGCATGCACACGTGAACAATACTGCATTGTTCACTTGGCTACCAGGCAAGTGCATAGATGCTGGTGCATGGTAGGCGAGGCGTGGCCTCGGCGAGGGCGTAGGCCCTGGCGCACGGCCGACAAGGGCATGGGCGAGGCCAGCTCGGGCGCAGGCGAGGGCACAACGCGTGAGGCATGAGGCGAGGGTGCGAGCAATGGCGCAGGCGTGAGGCCGACTTGGGTGCAGACGAGGGTGCGAGGCAAGGGCGTTGGTGTGAGGAGAGGCGAGGGCTCGAGGCGTGAGACGTGGGTGTGACCGTCAAGCCAGCGCGTGGCAGTGGGCGCAGGCGTGGGCGTGAGGCCGGTGAGGGCTCGGGCACAGGCAATGGTGAGGACGCTAGAGGCCGACTTGAGCTCGTGGCTACCGCGCTTGCCCTTGCTCTTTGGCATGGGGGCCAAAGGGCAGCTCGAGCTCACTTGCGCCAAGCCCAAGCCGGCAAAGGCGGGCGCGAGCACTCGTGCCTCCCCCACACCCTCACTGGCGAGCCCGCACCCGCACTCGAACCCACGCCCTCTAGAGCCTGCACTCACGCCCTCGCGCTGGCGAGCTTAAGCTCGCACCCTCGACGGCATCGAGCCTACGCCCTTGCACTCTGGGACAGGGGCCAGAGGCTAGCGCGAGCTCGCGAGCATCGGACCTAGGCTGGTGAGGGCCAGCACGGGCCCTTGCACTTCACCCGCACCCTCACCAGCGAGCCCGAACCCGCGCCCTCTGGAGCCTACACCCGCGCCCTCACGCCGACGAGCTTGAGCCCACACCCTCATCGGCATCGAGCCCGGACCCTCACGCTCTTGCGCAGGGGCCAGAGGCCGGCGTGGGCTTGCGGGCACCAGGACTAGGCCGGTGAGGGCGGGAGTGTGAGTGCAAGAGCGTGAGACCGGTGAGAGCGAGCGCGGGCACCCGTGCCCACCCACACTCTTGTCGGCGAGCCCGCACTCGTGCCTGCACCCGCACCCGCCCCTGCACCCTCGTGCATGCGTCAGCGAGCTCAAGCCCACACCCTCACTAGCATCAAGCCCGTGCACTCGCGCCAGCCTTTGGTGCCCGCAAGCGCACAAGAGCCAGAGGCCAGTGCGAGGGCACAGGCACGATGTCGGTGAGGCTCGGGCGCAGGCACATGGTCGACAAGGTCACGGGCGCCAGGCTGGTGAGCTCGCTCATGCCCGCTTCGTCGCCGGCCTCACGCCTGCTCGCTCTGCTCATCGTCATCATATGAGCTCGCTCGCATCCGCATGGTCGTCGGCCTTGCACCCGCTAGCTCTATTCATCGTCGCCACGCGATCTACCTTCGTGAGCGAGCTCGGGCCCACACCGTTGTCGGCCTTGCGTCTGCTCACTTCGCTTGCCGTCTGCAAAACCCTAACTCTAAAACAAAACCATTTTCGGCGAAATGTTTCGCCACCAGCCGAAATGCTTCGATTTCGGCAAAAATTTAAACCTTGATATGTAGATGGATATTTTTTTTTCATATTTTTCAAAATTACATTTTTTTTACACCATATTTGAAAATTTTCATATACTTCCCTAACATGGTATATACAAATATATTTTTTAAATATTTTTATCTTAAATATATTTGTAAAGTCATATTTATCCTCCCTCTCCCCGTTGCTAGCCACTCCCAACTATTTTGAAAATGTTTCTCATATTGATAATGAGAATCATTTCATTAGGTCCACAGTTAAAATTAATCTATTTTAAATAACCTGTTTCAGTTTTAGCCTAAATTAAAATAATTCTCCATAAATAGAGTTAATATTATTTTCAAATGATTAACAAAAATTTTACATATACCTTCTTAAGGAGGTATATAAAAATTTTCAAAAATTCTAAACAAAAATAGGTTATTTTAAAATGTTAGAAAAGTATGCATAATTTTAAAAATTGAGGAGGTATATGTAATAAACACTAAGTAAACAAGAGGTTGACTTGGGTCACAGTGCAAAGAGTGGACTATTTAGTCACACATATGGAGTGTGTATTTGATCTATCTCGTCATCAATCAAATCAAATAGATTAAATTAACAAATTTGGTTTTCAAAACTCGGGAATCAAACCAAACCAAATCAAATTGGTTTAAAAAATAAATCAGAATAGAATCAAAAACTAAATTAATAACAAAATTCAAACATATGTATATAGTTTCCAAAGTTGAGTATATTCATCCCTAAATCAAAACTATATATATATACATATATATACATACACATACATATAAGTATGTATGTATGTCATATTTCATTTCTGCCAGTTTATTTAATTTAATCTGAATAATGTATAATTCTAATGGGCATAGGTTGGTGAAAATCATTTGCTGAGATTAAATCGTAATAAAAATCAATAATATAGAGAATTATTTATAAATTTAGATAAGCAAAAGTGGCCCTCGCTAAAAAATGACACGCCAGCTAGTTGGCATCTATTTTTGGGCTATACACCAATTAGTTGGTGTGCACTTTTGTCCTTGTTGGCGTGTGGAATTGTCCTACACACCAACAGGCTAGTGTGTGGATTATTCCACATGCCAAGCTCGTAGAGTGTGCACCATTCCACACTAGGTAGTTGGATTATGGAAGTACACTCCTTTTTTATTTAATTTTTTATTTATCAACATAGGGTCCAAACCTGTTATATTTTGAAAAATAATCTAAGTCAAACAACTAGGTTCTCAATAAGCCCATATTTTGAGATTTTCTACCTAAGTTACACTAATTTTCAATTCCAGATAGTAAAGAATTTCAAGTGATTTTTTTCAGTTCAATTGACAAAAGATTTTTCAGTCAAGGAGTTTTGAACCTAAATAACAAGGAGTTGGATTGGCTTTGGGTTATGCAGTGATATTTAGGAGGCCAAAAAAATGAGCATCTATAATATTACTTAGGAGTGGGATTGGCATTTTTGGATGCGGCTCAAGTTTTTTATGCAAAAAAGAGACCAAAGTAGGAGTTAAGATAGTGGACATCATTGTGGGTGGCTCATAGATGGTTTGATAGTCCTCATCCTTTGATTATCAAGCTCTAGGTATTGTGACGATGGTGCCTTCATGAGAGCACTTCAAATATTAGTGTCTAGTAGAAGACACAACTTTCATGTCTTTGAGTCATCTTTGATCGAGGATCAAATTATAGTAGGAGGGGACATCAAGCACATGAGATTTAGATTCAATCATCATAGGATTGGTCGTCACGGGTAGTCTAATTTGCCCCTTGCAATTTCTCTTAGAGTTGTCATAGGTTATGATGTTGATGTCAAATGCAATCAATTAACTCTCCAGAATCTTGAGGTATTTTCATATATTCAGAATGCATTCATTAAATGAGGTCCTAGTGTCTATGAGTACCAAATCAACCATGGCATAATCAATTCCTATCGAAATATGAAGTAGTGCATCTCTAAGTTCTTCCTTAGTTAAGCCTTGATATGAAATGATTATGTTTGAATTTTAGAAGATGCCCCTACAAATAATGACTAATATTTTGGGACAAAATCATCCTTGAGTTCAGTTTCATTAAGAGTAATAAAATGTATTTCCCGATATTTAGGTGAATCTACAAAAAGTTATAAGAGTGAAACCTTTACAAAAAGTCTTGCCCGATTGGTTTAATACATTCTCATTTTTTTCAGTTTTAATTGCCCCTTCTTCAAATTCTTATTCTTAATACCAGCATATATATTAATGATAGGCCCCCCTCATCATGTTGGCTTCAAGCAAGCTTCAAGCAAGCAACCAACACTAAGAGGGTTCATAACTCCAAAAATAGAGGCTAGAGAGTAGGAGAGGCTCTAAAATCATGGAGACTATCTTGGAGAAGGACTAAAATAATTGAACCTAAATCAAATTGGAGACTATCTTAGAGAGGCTCTAAAATCAAGGAGACCATCTTGGAGAATGACTAAAATAATTGTACCTAAATCAAATTGGGCCCATGGCAAATAGTTCTTTAAAAGGGAAAGGAAAAAGAAAATAAAAGGTCTCGTACGAGATAGAAGGGCATTGTGGGATCAATTTCAGTGGTTCGAAGTAGTGGAGATCTTGGGAAGTGATCTTAAATCATAAATCAAAGTTATTTCATTTTAGTGTGCTATCAAGTTATTATGGAAATATTGACTTTCAATAGGTGCAAACCCCTGTTATTAATTACCCCAACGATTGTCAGGAATCTCTTAAAATAAAAAATCTATCTAATAAAATAGAGACAAAAAAAGAAAAGAAGAAAGCATTCAATTGATTTTAAGAAATGCTATACGGCAAAAGTAAGAGCATGCTCTCATTTTATAATAAATTTCAATATGAAATTATAGAAAACATAAAAAAAGTAAAGAGAAACAAAAAGTGGGGAGGAAACTTTGATGTGTATGCTATCTCACTCCTTTGATGTGTATGCTATCTCAAATGGGTCTAGGCTTGATCCTTGGCAGATGTTGGTGCATTGTCTGGTGGGACATAGAAGGAGACGAAATAAGTTTGAAGTATTTCTATTAGCCAATGATGCGTAGGTGATAACTTCATGAGTTTAAAGTATTTTTATTAGCCAATAAGTCATTAGTGATAAATTTATTTAGTTTAAAATGTTGTCATTAGTTAATAAGGCAGTGGCGATAATTTCTTAGTTTGAAGTATTTTCGTTAACTGATAAGATGTTAGTGATAACTTTATTTGATTTGAAGTATTTTTGTTAGCCAATGAGACATTAGTGATAACTTCATTTGATTTGAAGTATTTTCATTAGCCAATAAGACATTGATAATAACTTCATTTGATTTGAAGTGTTTCTATAGCCAACGAGGGATAAGCGATAATTTCACGAGTTTAAAGTATTTCCATACCTAATGAGGTATAAATAATAACTTTATGAGCTTAAAGTATTTTTATAGCCAATGAGATATAAGTAATAACTTCATTTGGTTTTAAGTGTTTCCATAGTCATTGAAGCATAAGTGATAACTTTATTTAGTTTGAAGTATTTCTATAGCCAATGAGGCGTAGGTGATAATTTCTTTGATATTGAAGTATTTCTATAGTCAAAGATGCATAAGTGAAAACGTTATGAATTTTGAAGTATTTCCATATCCAATAAGGTGTAAGTGATAACTCTATAAGTTTTGAAGTATTTTCAGAGTCAATGAGGTATAAGCGGTAACTTCTATAACCTTAAAGTGGTTCCATAGCCAATGAGATATAAGTGATAACTTCTTTGAACTTGAAGTATTTTCATAACTAATAAAGTGTAAACAATAACTTCATGAGTTTTGAAATGTTTCTATAGGCAGTGAGACATAAGTGATAATTTCATGAGTTTTGAAAATTTTCATATCTAATAAAGTATAAATAATAACCTCTTTGATTTTGAAGTATTTTCATTGACTGATAAAACGTAGGTGAAACATCATGGGTTTGAAGTATTTCTATAGTCAATAAGATGTTGATGATAATTTCATTTAATTTAAAGTCTTTCTATAGCTAATGAAGTATGGGTGATAATTGTTGGGGAGCCGCAAGAGTGTTAAACCAAATCCATATAGTGAGCTGGACACCAAACCATCCCAAAGCTTAAACTCATGGGATAGGGGCCTTTTTCACTATATATATTAGACTCTATCTATCAAATATCCAATGTGATACTACTTTATTACACTTGATATTATAATAATCTCCCCCTTTACGTGTGATTTGACTACATCAATTTTAACACTTTTAATCAAAAACTCTTTTACGCGACCACTTCCACCGTGTGACCCATGCCCTTGCACCGACCTCAGGTGCCCGCGCCTTTGCCATCCTCGCGCTGGCCTCTGACGCATGCACCCGCATGCTTGCCAACTTGGCGCCCTTTCCCACGCCCGCGCCCACGCCCGCGCTCATGCCCACGCTCGTGGAGCATAGTGTTAACTTTTTTGAGTTAAAGTATTCTATAGTCTATAGGGCATCGGTGTTAACTTTTTTGATTTTGAAGTGATTACCCATTGCTTGTATAGTTGAATAAAGTCTTAGAGTGCTGCCAGAGACTTTCTAGTATACTCAGAGGGACTTAGTTTGACCCAATTTAGTCTTATTTGAACTAGTTCTAGTTTGGGTTAAGATAATAATATCACCTGTTATTCATAATCTTGGAGTATTATTGAAAGCTTATCACACCCAGTGGAACTCAGTTTGATCTTGTTTAATTTCATTTGAACTAATTTGGTTCAAGTTTGAGTTCGGCTTGGATTTAGTTCAATATTTAGAACCTAATTTCGATTCGAGTCTAAATTGATTTAATTTGATATTCAAAAATTAATTAAATTATGATTCATGAACTCCTTCCTGAAAATAATGATATGTTCTAGTTTTATCTTTCCAGAACCTTTGGTGATTGGGTTTGTACTGATACTTTATAGCATGAAATCAAAGGCCAATGCCATGGACCAACTACTACAGCCATGGAGGGTTATTAGATTAATTAAGGGAATCATGTGAAGCATCTATTCTCAAAATCATTGTTGGTATTGATCATGAATGTTCAATTTGTAATGATGAATTCAATCCACCAAGCTTAGCATTGATTTTCAGAAGAATGTTTGTCAAATACTGATCATTGACTCTAGTTGGGGTACCACTGATTTCGATCTGAGTCTAATTTGATTCAGTTTAATGTTCAAAAGTTGATTTTGTCTTGAGTTTGATTCATTTGATTCAGATTGAATTCAACCTTATGCTGGATTCTTATCAAGTTAAGGTTTACATCTTAATGGACTTTGGTTCAAATTTAAGCTGATTTAGATTTAGCTTGATTTTAATTTGACTTTGGGTTTAAGTTGACCCATTTAGCTTTCAGTTTGAACTTGATTTAATTTAATTAGGATTTGATTTGAGCTTAGTTTGACCTAAATTAGATTTGATTTAAATTCAACTTGATTTTAAATTAACCAATTTGAACCTGATAATAAGGGTTGGATTTGAGCTGATTTGGTTTAAATTAACTCAATTTGGATCTTGGGTTTTATTCAATTTGAATTATAGCCCATCTATCTGATTAATTTAGGTCCATTTAGTAGTCCCTTTGAGTCAATTTAGTTTTATTTATTTGCTCTATTTGAGTCGAATGTGATTGAGTTACTTTATGTCAATTAATTTGGTTTAAGAGGTCTTGGGCTATCATGATGACTTTGAGGGAGCCTATTAGCTAGTTTTAGATGAGCAAGCTTGAAAGCTAGGTTAGAGGTATGACCTGAGAGTTAGCTTAAGTGCGAGCTCGAAAGCTGGCTAATTTGGTGGCCCCGAATGCCAACCTAGAGTTGTGGTGAGCTTAAAGGTTGGCCTATAGTTTTGTTAGACCTGAAGACTAGCCTATTAATGCAATAGACCTAAAAGCTGGCCTATAATTGTGATAGGCTTGAAGACTAGCCTATTTTGGTGGGCTTAAAAGCTTACCTATTATTTTGGTAAGTTTGAAGGTTGACCTATAAATGTGGCAGACTCGAAAGTTGGCCTAAATTTGTGATGAACCTGAAGGCTGGCCTATATTTTCGATGAACTCGAAGGCTAACATACGAATACAGTAGGTTTAAAGGCTAGTTGATAGTTTCAACGAACCCGAAAACTAGTTTATGAATGCAATAAACTTGAAAGTTGGATTATATATGCAGCAGGCTCAAAGATTGATCTATAAGTGTGGTGGACCTTAAGGCTAGCTTGTAGTAGCAGCGGGTCCAAAGATTGGTTTATGAATATGACAGACCCTAAACTTGGCCTATAGTTTTGACGGATCTAAAAGCTGGCCTATTACGTATCTAAGAGCTAACTTGATTCAGTGGGCCCAAAGATCGGCTTAATTGGGCAGGCCCAAAAGTTGGCCTATGCTTTCGGCGGGCTTGAAAGATGGCTTATGATTGCGATGAGTGTGAAGACTGACCTATAGTTTCAATGGGTCTGAAGACTGGCTTGTGAATGTAGTATACTCGAAAGTTGGCCTATAACTGCGGTGGGCTTGAAGGCTAGCCTATAGTTTCGATGGACCTAAAGGCTAGCCTTACAATATAGTGGGTCAGAAGACTGGCCTATAGTTTCAACAGGCCTGAAGTCTTGCCTATGACTTTAACAGATCTAAAGGATGGCCTATAGTTTTGGCAAGCCAGAAGGCTAGCCTATAGTTCTAGTGGGCCTAAAGCCCAACAAACAGTTTTGGCTGGCTTGGAGGTTAGCCTATAGTTGTGAGCTTGAGAGTTGGCTTGATTTGACGAGCCCAAAGGCTGGCCTATGAATATGATGAACCATGGATAGTCGTGGTAGTAATGGAGGTTTGTTGATACACAAAATCACAAGTAGCCATGGTGGTGATAGAGGCTCGTTGAGACACAAAGCCACAAAGGGGTTAATAGTAGAGGTATAGGGTTATTGATACCTGGCAAGAAATAGAAGAGTAACAAGAGGACAAAGAAAGAGGAGGATGGGGAAAAGAGAAAGAGTTACATCTTGGCTTTCTTTGAGATCTCCTCTAAAAATTTGACTTCCAATTTGTGTAAAGTCTCCCTCTATCTCAAAATTCTCTCTATCCCTCTCTCTCTGTTTCTCTAATTTATATGCCCTAACCCCCTTTATATAGGATTGAGATAATCTTTGAATCAAATATTTAATTAATTTAATTCTGAGATTTAATGAATATTTCATTTTTCTAAACCTCATATTTGAATCTTAGATTGATATATTTTGAGATCACACCATCCTTATTCTAAAATCCCGTCGTTTCTTGATGGGTTTGAAGAAATCTCTTTCCATTTCTACATATCATGCCCAGCTTGTAAGGGTTGGATGCCCAATCTTATTTGGTTCAAATGTCCAAACATATTTTAGATCAGCCTTTGTGGATAGTGCATGAACTGGAAGACCAATTTATGAATCAATCATCCAATTGGAAGTAGACATGCCCAGTCTATGAGGTTCAAACGTCTGAACCTCTATCCTCAATTGCCCGAACACGAGCCTCCTAGGCCTGATTTCTCATCCTATTCCACTTTTATGTGGACCTTTCTTACTATGAAGTAGACTCATAGTCCAACCATAATCTTTGTCAAACTCAAAGTTGGAATTGGGTTGCAAAATTGACTCAAACAAATACTCCCTTTACATTCACTTTGCAAGTTTCTTGGCAAGGGGAGTGGATGTGAATAATTTTTAGGTGCTTGCCCTTTGCATCAATATTTTAGGAGTTGACTAACTTTGGTCTGAATTGTCACACAATAGTAGACTTAAGTTTGCCATATAAATGAGGGTTTGATTGTTACATAAGATGGACTTAATTTTACTGCAAAGAATGGACTTAAGTTATCATAAGAAGTGGACTTAAATTGCCACATGGAGTGAACTTAATTTACCACGAAGAGTGAACTTAATTTACCACAAAAAGTGAGTTTTGATTGTCACAAGAAGTGAACCTAATTTGCTACAAAAATGGACTTGATTTGTCACAAGAAGTGGACTTAATTTACCATGGGAAATGGATTTAACTTTCCATAAGAAGTGGATTTAATTGGCCATAAGAAGCAAACTTTGAGTAGCCACAAGAAGTGGATTTGATTTGCCATAATGAGTGGTCTTGATTTATCACAAAGAGTGGACTTTAGTTCACCACAATGAGTGGACTTAATTTGTCACAACGAGTGGACTTGAGTTGCCACAATGAGTGGACTTGAGTTACCACAATAATTGGACTTGATTTGTCATAATAAGTGGATTTGAATTGTCATGATAAGTAGACTTGAGATGGCATAATAAGTGGGCTTGATTTGTCATAATAAATGGACTTGAGTTGCAGTAATAAGCTATAATGAGTGATTTTGATTTACCACAATGAGTAGTATTGAGTTGCCATAATAAGTGGACTTGTCCACCACACAAAATAGATGGATTTTGTATCCATGTTTTACCTCCAGAAATATGGAGTGTATGCTTGACTAGGTATCTCTTTTTTGAGGAAGTTAGATGTTTCATCATAAATAAAACGTAGCCACTTTCTGTTGTTGTTGCCCCAAAGACTTAGGCATAATGCCTCTTTAGGAATTAGGTGTTGATTAGTGGCATGGGTTTTTCCCTAAATCAAGGTTGATTTTTATCAGTTTACCGATGGTGGCTTGCGCCCTATCTTCAAGTTCTAATCGAGCTTCTTTTGGTTTGAGGATCATGTCTTCACCAAGTGATTTGACATGTTGAGTGGGACTTGGCAAAGGTTCCTCTTTCAACTTCATGGGCATTTTGGTTACATCATGCTCCCTTTCTTCAGGTTCTAATGAAGCTTTTCTAGGGAATTCACATTCCTGTGATGTCTAGAGAGCTATGGCTAGCTCAACGCATATGGCTTGTATGTCAAAATGCGGTGATGATGTTTGATCAACCTCATTATTAGACAAAGGTCTAATGGATAAACCCAATCCATTGGAATTTTTTATTCAACTGATGGATAAACCTAGTCCTTTGGAATTATTCATTGGCATATTAGAGTAGGATATTCAATAGTAATTGGCTGAGTCAATAAGTAGATCCTCAGGTCAAGCAAGCAGATGCTTAGGTTGATGCGAATTGAACTATAGTAATCCAAGCTAACAGTTCATCTCCTAGAGCACCAAGTTGGTGCATGGGCCTTGACAGAAGTAACATTATGAAGTGATGTTCTTCCTCTTCTTTTTGCTTATGATGCTAGAAGAACCAAATGATGTAAAGCATATATATTTGTACTTGATCTTTTGAAAGAAAAATCCATTTAGTGATTTTTTTTAGTAGACAAGGGATATATCCTTTTATCTTCAATTAAGGCCTCCTACTTGATTTGGTCTATTGAATTTTAAGGATTATTTTATCTTAGAATGTGGTGGGTCACTAATCAACCTCTCTTTACACCTTTTTTGGAGTGCAATATCTTCTTCAGACATCTATTTTTCTGGTGATTTCACTACTTTCACTGTATTCTTATTGACTAGTTACTTTTTGATTTTGGCTTTGATTTTGAATGTCTCCCAACCTCAATTTTCAAGGTTTGCACACCCATAGATTCTCTTCGAGTGATCTTTCTTAGTCGATAATATATTGAGATGAAGCTGGGTAAGTTCTAATTCTGATATGTGATCCAATTTTCTCCTCCTTATTTTTTGTCATCATTTTTTTCTTTAACTTAGCAATCTTACTCCTCTTTGAGGACCCAAGATTTGCAAGCTCACAAATACCAACTGGTTCTTACTCTTTGAGTTTGCCTCTCTTGATTTGACTTTCCATATAAGATTTGTCCATTTAGGACTTTATTTTCCATTGTTCATCTTGAGAGTAATCTTTTATCTCTAGGAGAAAATTTTTGAGAGGTTATCTTTCACTCTTAGTGCTTTTATCTTTAAAGAAACTTTTCTAATAGAGTTCTAGCTACTCATAGATTGGTCACCATATTTTCAGGCTTGCATTCTTGATATTAACTTAGGGCGTTGGTGATGGGGGAGGTGCAGAGATTTCAACTCCACCATATTTCATTATATATGACTATCCTTGCTTTCAAATATTGTCCTTCCACTTTCGGAGATCTTATCTCTAAGACCAAAGGTAATTCACTTGAACACTAAAAGAACTTTTTATTTTGTGTCTCTTAAAAAAATTTGTTTTTGCCCCAAGAAATATGAAATACATACTTGACTAGTCAGTTATGATTTAACTAGATATTTCATCATAGGCTAAATACTTTTTTTTTGTTTTGTGTTTTTGTAGTTCATGCAACCAGTTGATTCTTTCATACTGCAAATTTTGTGTAAGTAACATTTTTCTTATCCAATAATCACTCTGACATTAGAAGATGGCATTACTCATCTCTCAGCCAAAGAACATTAAACATGTATCCTTTCTTTGCTCTTCTCTAACTTTTTTAGCATTGGAGGTGGAGATAGGAATTGTAGCATATAGCTTCAAGTTTGATCTAACATCTCAAAGCTGACTGAATGCCCTGCTGATCCTTCCTTTGGCAAGTTGTAGGTGGCCAAAATTAACTTTTGTCTATTGCTTAGTCTTTGAAAGATTGATACCATAGTTTGTGTGAATAGATCTATTTTATCATCAAGTCTTGGTATAATAAAATTTGGCCTTTACCATTGTGGTGAAATCGGTCTTAGCTCCCTGGGTGAATTTGGTCTTTGCCACCTTGTGGACTTGGTCTTTTGCTCTTGGGGTGGACTTGGTGTTTGTCTATTAGGTGGGAGGTGAGAGGTTGATCTGTACATTGCAGGTGGAGTAGTAACTAGATAAATGGTAGAGTGGGTCATAGGCGATTAAAATTGACTTTTTTCCTATTGTGAAATCTCTAAAAACCTGATATCCTAGTTTGTACTAATGGACCCTCTATTTAATATCAAGGGTTGATACGATGAATTTTGATCTTTGCCCCAAATGGACCCAGTCTTTGCCCCTCAAGTAATGTTGGTATTTGCCCCCTAGGTGGGTTTGGTCGTTGTCCCATAGGTGGGAGGTCTCTGCCTCCTAAATAGGAGATGGGGAACTAATCCATATTAAGTAAGTGAAGTAATAACTAGATCAAAGATAGTATTAGCAATACTAGGAGCAGTGATGCTGTTGATGAAAGCAGAATTACAATGCATGAGTTGGATGGAGTTGGACATACCTTGACAACTAATATGAACTTTAGTTGCCGCTATGATGATCGTTATTTTGTTATCAAGGTCTGACATTTAGCCTTAGCCCCTTTGAATAGATTTGGCCCTTGCTCTTTGGGTGGACTTGCCCTTTCCCCCTAGATGGAAGGCCCTTATCCCCTGGATAGGAAGTCTTTGCCCTCTAAATGGGAGATGAGGAATTGATCCATGCTTATGTGGACTCCACTTGCCTCCACGGTGATTGTTAGTTGATGAAGCGCACTACAAACCTTTTACCGAGGATTATGCAAGAGGATCACTCGATGCTATTTCCCTTTCTTTTAATCAATCATTAGCTTTCAACTTTTTTCTTTTGATATGTGTTTATATTAACTATGTTTCTCTACTTGGAGAAGAAGTCAAGTCCTACCGGGCACATTAAAATTTGTAGGATCAATTTTGGTAGCCCAGAGTAGTGGAGACCCCTGGGGAATGAACTTGAATAACAAATCAAATTTATTAATTTGATTGCATCATCAAGTGTTGAGAAAATATTGACTTTCAATAAGTATAAGCTCCTATTTTTAATTTCCCTGATAATTATTAAGAATCTCGTAAGGCAAGAAACCTAACTAATAAAATAGAGACATAAAAAAAATTTAAATTAATTTTAAGAAATGGAACATAACTTAAGTAAGAGTATACCCTCACTTTACAATAAATTTCAACATAGAATTATAAAAAATATGAAATAAGTAAAGAGAAAGAGTAGAGAAGAAGCTCTGAAGTATACTATTATCCTGCTCCCTTGCACTAGACCATGTGGAGTATGACTCGAATGGGTCTTGGCTTGATCCTAGGCAAATGTTGGTAGCGTAGTCTAGTGGGACATGGAAAGAGATGAGAGAAGTTTGAAGTATTTTTGTTAGCCAATGAGGTGTAAGTAATAACTTTATAAGTTTGAAGTATTTTGTTAGTCAATGAGACTTTGGTGATAACTTCATTCATTTTAAAGTGTTTTCATTAGCCAATAAGGCGTTGGTGATAACTTCTTAGTTTGAAGTGTTTTCATTGGCTTATAAGGCGTTGGTGATAATTTTTTTATTTGAAGTATTTTTGTTAGCTGATAATGTGTTGGTGATAACATTATTTAATGTTAAGTATTTTTATTAGTCAATAAGGTGTTGGTGATAATTTCATTTGATTTGAAGTGTTCTCATTAGTCAACGAGATGTTAGTGATAACCTCATTTGATTTGAAATATTTTCATAGCCAATGAGATGTACGGCATAACTTCATGAGTTTGAAATATTTCTATAGCCAATGAGACATAGATAATAACTTCATTTAGTTTAAAATATTTTCATAGCCGACGAGGCATAGGCGATAACTTCATTTAGTTTGAAATATTTCAATAGTCAATAAAATGTAGGTGATAACTTCAATGGTTTTAAAGTATTTCCATAGCTAACGAAGCAAAAGCGAAAACTTTATAATTTCTAAAATATTTTCATACCCAATGAGGCATAAGTAATAACATCTTTGAGCTTGAAGTGTTTCTATAGTCAATGAGGTTTAAGCAATAACTATATGAGTTTTGAAGTATTTCCATAAAAAATGAGGTGTAAGATATAACTTCTCTCAGCTTGAAGTGTTTTCATAGCCAATGAGGTAAAAGTGATAACCTCATGAATTTTGAAGTGTTTCTATAGCCAATGAGGTATAGCGATAACCTACCCATGGGGCATAAGTATTTACTTCTTTAAGTTGAAGTGTTCCATAACCTATGGGTGTCGATATTAACTTCTTTTGATTTAGAAGTGATTACGCACTATTTGTAGAGCTAAGTACTGCCAGAGACTTCGTAGCACATCCAGTAGGACTCAATTTTACCTAGTTTAGTCTTATTTAAACTAGTTTTAGTTCAGGTTAGGATAGTAACATCACCTATTGTTCATAGCCTTAGATTATTATCGAAGGTTTAACACATCTAGTGGGACTTATTTTGATCCTATTTAGTTCTATTTGAACTAATCTAATTTGGATTTGAGTTTGGTTTGGATTCAATTCAATGTTTGAAACTCGAATTCAATTTGAGTTTGAATTGACTCAATTCAGTATTCAAAACTTGATTCAATTACAATTCACCAACTCCTTCCTAAAGATAGTGACATGTTCTGATTTCCTCTTCCTTGAACCTTGGTGATTGGATTCACATATGAAATCAGAGGCCACTATCGTAAACCGACTAATGCAACCATGGAGGGGCATTAAATTAACTAGGGGAATTATGTAAAACATCTATTCCCAAAATCATTGTTGGTGAATGTTCAAGTTGCAATAGTGAATTTAATCCACCAAGCTTGGCATTGATTTTTAGAAGAATATTTGTCAAATATTGATCATTGACTCTACTTGCAGCAACACTGATTTTGACTCGAGTCTAATTTGATTCAGTTTAATGTTCATAACTCAATTTTAGCTTGACTTTGATTCATTTGATTTGGATTAAGTTTAACCTTATGTTGGACTCTTATCAGGTTTGGGTTCCCATCTTAATGGATTTTGGTTCAAGTTCAAGTCGATTTAAGTTTAACTTGATTTTAGTTTGAGTTTGAGTTTGATTTGACTGATTAGCTTTCAATTTGAACTTAATTTAACCCAATTAAGGTTTTATTTGAGCTTAGTTAGACCCAAATTATGTTTGATTTGGACTCAACTAGATTTTAAATTAACCTACTTTAAACCCAATTAAGGTTGGATCTGAGTTGATTTGGTTTAGAATAACTCAATTTGGATCTTTGGTCTAGTTTGATTTGAGTTTTAGCCTATCTATTTGGTCAATTTAGGTTTCTTTGGTGGTCTCTCTAAGTCAATTTAATTTTGCTTATTTGTTTTAGCTGAGTCAAATGTGATTGAATTACTTCATATCAATCAATTTGGTTCGATAGACCCTAGACTATCATAATAACTTTGGAAGAGCCTATGAGTTAGTTTTAAATGAGTGAGCTTGAGGGTTAGCTAAAATGAGCGAGCTTGAAAACTAACTTAGAGGTGCAAACTAAAGAGTTGACTTGGGTGTGAGCCTAAAATCTAGTTGATTTGACGGGCTAGAAAGTCGGCTTATAAATGTGGTAGGCCCAAAGGTTGAGTTATAGTTGTGATGGACCAAAAGGCTAGTCTATTTTAGCAGGCTTGAAGGTTGGTCTCTAGTTTCGGTGGGCTTAAAGGCTAATATGTGAAAGTGGCGCGCCAAAAAATTGACCTATAGTTGTGGCAATCCCAAAGAGTGGCCTATAGCTTTAGCGGGCTCGAAGGTTAGCCTATGAAGATAATAGGCCCAAAGGTTGGCTTATGAATATGGTGGGCCGAAGGCTGGTCTAGGATGCGGCGGGCCCGAGGGTTAGCCTATAGGTGTGGTGGGCCCGACTGCTAGCGTATAGTTGCAGAAGGCCCAATGGCTAACTTATAGTTGTGGCGAGTCCGAAGGCTAATCTATGAATATAACAGGCCCGAAGGTTGGCTTTTATCTTGGCAGGCCTAACAGCTAGCCTGATTTGGTGAGCCTCAAGGCTAGCTTATGGATGTGATTCCGAGGGTTGATTTGACTTGGTGAGCCCAAAGGTTGACCTAATTTGATGGGTTCAAAGGCTAGCTTATGAATATGGAAAGTCTGAAAGCTAACACATAGTTTCGGTAGGTTTGAAAGCTAGCATATAGTTTTGATGAACCTGAAAGCAGGCCTATAAATATGGTAGGTCCAAAAGCTAGCTTATGAATACGGCATATTCAGAGGTTGGCTTATAAATGCAGTTGGCTTGAAGGCTAGCCTATATTTTTGGTGAACCTAAAGGCTAATCTTAGAATGTGACAGGCTTGAAGGTTGGCTTATAGTTTTGGCAGACTCAAAGACTAACTTATGATTTTGGCAGGTTTGAAGGTTGGCTTATAATTTTGGTGAGCTTGAAGTTTGGCGTATAGTTGTGAGCTCAAGGGTTGTCTTGATTTGGCGAGACCAACGGTTGGCCTATGAATATAGTGAACTGCGGGTGGTTGCGGTGGTGATCGAGGTCCATTGAGGTGCAAAGTCACAAGTGGTTGTGGTGGTGATGGAGGCCCGCTGATGCGCAAAGATGTTGGTGGCTACGGCAGTGATGGAGGCCCATTGATGCACAAAACTGTGGGTGACCATAGTGGTGATGGAGGTCCATTGATGCACAAAACACCATGGGTGATTGCAAAGAGAGATCACAGGTGACCATGGTGTTGATAGATGTTTGCTGTGAGATTTAGTCATCCAATCTCTTCACATTTGGTCATCCAAACTCAGAGACTAAATGGCCCATGGAATGAAGCCGCCAGTGGCCACAGTGTTGATGGGCTTTTGTGATGTGATTTAGACGCTCAATCTTCTAGGTTCCGTTGTCCGAACTCGAATAGTATCATAACCTTCAAATGAGCAAATGGTGATTTGGAGATGAATAAGGCCATGAGTGGCCATGGATTTTGAGAATGAAGGGGAGGGGGGTAGTAGCAGAGGTATAAGGTTGTTGATACTTTGCAAGAAATAGAAGAGAAACAAGGGGAGTAAAGAAATAGGAGGATGGTGATAAGAGGAAGACTTACATCTTGATTTTCTTCAAGATCTCCTCCAAGAATCCAACCTTCAATTCATGTATAATCTCCCTCTATCTCAAAAATCTCTCTCTCTCTCTCTCTCTATATATATATATATCTCTAATTTGTGTGCCCTAATTCCCTTTATATAGGGTTGAGATATTCTTTAAATTAAATATTTGATTAATTTGATTCTAAGATTTGATAAATATTTTATTGCCCTTAACCTCATATTTGAATATCAAATTGATATATTCTGAGATCACACCTTCTTTGTTCTAGAAATCTTGTCAATTCTTGATGGATTTGAAAAAATCTCTTTCTATTTCTGCAAATTGCGCCTGGCTGTAAGGTTTGGATGCTCGAGCTTATTTGGTTTGGACACTCGAACATGATCCGAATCAGCTTTTGTAGACCATGCCTAAACCAAAAGATTGATTTATGAATTGGTCATTCAACTAGGAGCAAACTTGCCTAGTCTATGATGTTTGGATGTCCGAACCTCTGTGCTCGATTGCCCAAACACGAGTCCTCCTGGGCCCAATTTCTTAACCACCTTTTGCTTTTGAGTGGATCTCTCTTACTACAAATTGAGCTTAGAGTCCAACCCTAATCCTTACTAAACTCAAAGTTGGAATTGGGTTGCAAAATTAACTCAAATAGGCTTTTCATTCCTAGGACCTCATCTCCTATGGGCACTAGGAGAAGGCGCCCATCAATCAAGGGTGCCTACCTTTTGGCACCCCTCCCTTTAAGGTGCCTAGAGCTAAGGACCTGTACCTTGCTAGCTTCAGGAGCTGGGAGCCTACTCATCCTCTAAACTCAGGCTGCACTAGTTCAAACTTGATAACCCCACCATGAAGGTAAAAAAAATAAGAAAAGAAAAGAGCACGCACCAACAACACTTCACCATAAACACACTACAACAAAAATAGGTAATCCTAGGGCTAATACACAGGTGCTAAATATATGCCCCTAAAATTTTTCCATTGGTGATGCTAAAAACTTAGTGTTGCCAATAAGAGATTTTTACCTGTGCTAATTTTAGCAATGGTGATATACAGACACATAGGCGGCACTAAGTTAACTTAGCACCATCTATGCTAGTACAATGCCAATGCTAATGCCTTAGCGCTGGTATTGATACCTTAAAACCCGACCCCTACCCACAAAATGGGACATCTTAAGACCTACCATTGATACAATCCCTAAACTCTTCTTCTTTAGTGATTGCACCTTTTGATGGCATTCAACCTACTATCACAACATCTCCTCGCATTGCCATATTGTGCCATCTTCTAGCACTACCACGTCTCCCATTGCTGTCGCTAGATCTAGCCCCATTGCCAACTCCATCATCATTGCTAGTTCTATCCAACTACGTCTAGTTCACCATCCACATGATATCACCATCAAATCTAGGTTTTTGTGTCTCCTTGCAGCCTCCTCTGGTAGAGGACAGGTGAGAGTTTAGTCTCCTCCTAATTCAAAATTTTGGGGTTGATTTTAGTTCCATATTCAATGGTTGTTTACTTTTGCGACACAAATTGCTACTTTTGACAATGAAATTGGGCCTCTAGTATGTTATGTGTCAAGTAGTAACAACATGCCCAAACCCACTTATGGTTATATTTTTTTTTTTTTTTGCTAATCATTTGAATTGTAGTAAGTAATGTTAAACTATTGAATCAATTTCAGAGGCATTTCTGATGAAATATCATTCTTTCCATCAGTTTCATGACATGAACATATCAATTGAGACAAAGAAATATAGAATGTACAATATAAATTAGCATGCCTCTTATCCTTCTTAAATATTTTACATGTTTCATTGCACTACAACATATCTGTCAGTCGACTAGTTTCATTTGTAGATCATTATGGATTGCGAAGGAAAGACATGGTATGTGGGAGACATGACTGAAGGATTGCAGGATGTTAATACTACAAATTCGGTGTTCGAGACAAGTGGAGATTTTGACAAGGACTCCACTAACGATAGCGCAAACTCCACCCCTCCAGAGCAAGTAGATCAGGATATACATCCTAATAGTAATGAAGGGATGCAACTAATTGCTAAATTTATCTAGTCTATATTTAACTTGGTATAATATTTCTAACATTGAAATTTAATCTTTAGTTTTGTGTAATTTATAGGTCCTTTTGTAGCTTCCACGAATAGGACTCATCATGACCTAGTAGGCTTATAGGGGTTTGGGGTGCCAACGGATTCTGATTACTGCTTAATATTAACCACCACAATTAGGTCATTAGCAAAAATTGAGCACAACTATTGACCTAGTTGGGGAGTTTTGTAAAAGACGGTAACAAATTGTCATTGACCTACACCGACTAGCGAGATATGCCCCAACAAAAGAAGAAACAAATCAAGATAAATATAAAGGTAATATATACTTATATTATATTTTTTTCAAATAACTATATTCATTATATTTCATGTATTTTTGACTTTTCTAATATTTTTTGTAGGCCAATACAAATTTAGATGACAACACAAAAAAAAAGGCATTATGTGGACCCTTGGTAAGTGTTGTCAAAACCAGAAAGTGGACATAAAGAAAAAACACTTCACACCATATAAGAATGATCCAAAGAGACTTGACATATGACCAGATCTAAGGATAGAGAAAGTCCAATGGTATATCCTGGTCAGACATTAGTAGATGAGAGAAGCTTGAGTATTGCACTAACCCATTTATTTTTGGAATATAAATATGGTTATCACTAATACTATATGGGCTAACAATTTCATATTGTTCTTTCAAGAACTGAACTGGATAAATAAAAGATATCAAAGGCATCAGATGATGGGCCACTCTCTCAAATGCAAGGGGTATATCATCATGAAGGTTAAGGTATATCCTTAATTTTATAAGCAGAAGTTGGACCACTTTATTCAACATATTTGATTTATTATGAAATATATTATTTGCAGTTTGAGGCATCCATGGGAGCTAAGCCTTTTAGCCTAGATGTCTTTCTTGCATCCCATAATAAGGACGAACAACTAGTCAACGTAGCGTTCGCAGCCACCATGGTGAGTGTTTTATATAGGTTTTGACAATATTTTTTTCTATTGAAATGATGCTTATTTTTTTTATTGCTCAAATTGCAAGAGAAGATCACTCAGTTGAGGTAGCCTTAACAAGAGGACTCTCTCTTGGATATGGCCATCCAAAAAATAATCCATGATCAGGTATTCGGGCTTGACAGATATGGCTAGGTGTGGATATTTAGTATAGGACCAACTCCCAATACTATCTCTGAGTCCTCCTCAAGAGCCTTGTAAGATGAGCAACCTCAATATACCCATAGTCAACTATAGGCAATTATCCGAACAGAGATTGCCTCAACATTAGAGAGGTTTAAGAAGGAGATATTCAACTAGCTTCCTTGTACCATGTCTTACTCTACCCGACAACTAGAGGTATGAGCAAATTTTTGCTTTTTCATAGTATATATAAATTATTTATTTGTAATGCTAATACATGCTCTTTGTGAAAAAATTAAGGAGATTCCAAGTGTAGCATTCTAGTAGCAAGGTGATGTTAACAATAGCTAAGTAGCTTCACGAGAGACTCTTTTCACTTCCCAGGCTGCTTAGGTGAAAATACATTTTGATAGAATACATGTTGGATATTTGTTGCTTATAGACACAGGTAGAGGAAAGGGAGTGAGGACTTAGGTGTAGGTGTGGTGAGTTCGATATGGGGATTGTAATTTGGGTACACACATGCACACGGACACAAATGCAAGAGTGGGACTTGGGAATGGATAAAGATAGGGGTGGAGACCTAGGCATGGGTTAATTACATGATGGATACTCACATATTTTATTGCTTATGCAAATTTTAAGTTTCTATTTATATTCATTTAAGTCTATACAAGGAGACTATCTAGGAGCTGACAACTGGGAGCAGGACAAGTAGACAACCCATAGAGTGATATTCTTCCTTTTTTTGAATAATTTGTGATGTATAATAACTTTATATTTTATTATTAAACTTGTACTTTGAGGTGTATGAATTGCATTTCGTGGGATTGGAATTGATAGCCTTGGATAACAGAGACCCCGAAAAATGAGCTCGACGCACAAATCAAAGTGTGTTTAATTTGAGTGTGCTATCAGCTATTATAAGAATATTGACTCTCAATAGGCACAATCTCCTTTTGTTAATTACCCTAAAAATTATTAAAAATCTCCTAAAATAAAAAACCTACCTAACAAAATAAAAACACAAAAAAAGACAAGAAAAAAGCATCGTTTGATTGGTATGAGAAATAGTTCATGACTTAAGTAAGAGCATATCCTCACTTTACAATGAATTTCAGCATGAAATTATAGAAAATATCAAAAACATACAGAAAAAAGAAAGAGTGGAGAAGAAGTTCTGATGCGTGCTACTATCCCACTCTCATGCGCTAGACCATATAGTGTTTGACTTAGATAGGTCTTGACTTGATCCTCGACAAATGTTAATAGCTTCATCTGGTGGGATATAGAAGGAGATGAGAGAAGTTTGAAGTATTTTCAATAGCTTTGAGTGTTGGCAATGACTCTATTAGGTTGAGGTATTTCCGTTAGCCTGAGTGTTGGTGATAACTTCTTTGAGTTAGAGTGTTCCTATTAGCTAAGAAAGCATTTGCGATAATTTCTATGGATTTAAAGTATTTTTGTTAGCTAATAAGTCATTAGAGATAATTTCATAGAATTGGAGTATTCTATTGGCCAATAAGACATTAGAAATAATTTTATTAGGTTGAAGGATTTCTGTTAGCCAATAAGGCATTGGAGATAATATTATTTAGTTTGAAGTGTCTTCATTAGCTAATAAGGCATTGATAATAACTCCATATATTTGAAGTATTTCTATTTACCAATAAGGCGTTGGAGATAACCTCATTTGGGCTAGATTATTTTCATTAGCTAATAAGGCGTTAGTGATAACTTCATAAATTTGAAGTATTTTCATTAACCAATAAGATATTGGAGATAACATCATTTGGGTTGGAGTGTTTTAATAAGAAATTAGCAATAACTCCATGAATTTAAAGTATTTTTATTAACCAATAAAGCGTTGGAGATAACTTCATTTGGGTTTGAGTATTTTTGTTAACCAATAAGGCGTTGGCTATAACTTCATGAATTTAAAGTGTTTCCTTTAACCAATAAGGTATTAAAAATAACTTTATTGATTTTAAAGTATTTCAATAGCTAATAAAGTATTGGTGATAACTCTATAAATTTAAAGTGTTTCCTTTAGCTAATAAGGCATTGAAAATAACTTTGTAGATTTTAAAGTATTTCTATAGACAATGAGGTATAGATGATAACTTCGTTGATTTGAAATATTTTTATAGCCAATAATGCATTAATGATAACTTTATTGATTTTGAAGTGCTTTCACAGCCAATGAGTATAGATGATAACTTTTTTTATTTGAAGTGCTTCCATAGTCAATAAGGCATAAGTGCTAATTTCATTGATTTTGAAGTATTTTCATAGCCAATGAGATATAGATAATAACTTCATTGATTTTAAAGTATTTTCATAGCCAATGACACATAGGTAATAACTTCTTTAATTTGAAGTGTTTTCATAACTAACGAGGCGTAGGTGAGAACTTCTTTGATTTTGAAGTGTTTCCATAGCCAATAAGATATAGGTGATAACTTCATAATTTGAAGTATTTTTATAGCTAATAATGTGTAGGTGATAACTTTTTTCATTTAAAGTGTTAGAACAAGGCATCTTGGCTAATTAACTAAATGAATTCGAGTTTACCTTAGTTCGATCCGATCCGATTCAAAGAAATGATTATCGGTCTTGACTTATGGTAATTATCTTTGATTAGATAATCAATGACATTTCTTGGCTTATTTTTTATTAGGATTTAGAGTATTGTTGACAGCTCTAAGCTTATTATCAATTAACCCAATTGATTTGAAATTAACTCTTGATTTTAGCTCAAACATGATTTGATTTAATTCAATGTTCAAATCTTGATTTGAATCAAGTTTGGTTTGATTCAACTCAATGTTTAGAACTCAACTCTGATTCAAGTTTGATTTGATTCAATTTAATGCTCAGAACTTGGTTTTAATTAAGTTTGATTTGATTCAATTCAATATTGAAAACTTGACTTTGGTTTAAGTTTGATTTGATTTATTCCAACGTTTAGAACTTGACTTTGATTTGAGTATGATTTGATTTAGTTCAATATTCAGAACTTAATTTAGGCTCAAGTCTGCCCTGATTCAATTTGAATTGTGTTTGACTTGGCTTTGTTCAAGCTTGAATTTGGAGTTTAATTTGACTTGACGAGAGTTCGGCTTGAATCTAACTTGACCTAATTAGGGTTTCGATTTGAAATCCGTTTGACTCAATTAAGGCCCATTGGAAATTATTTTAAATCGATTGAAGCTGGTTTGGACTTGACTTAACTCAATCAGGGTTTAATTCAAACTTGATTTAACACAAATAATATTTAGTTTGAACTTGGATTTTGCTTTGGGTTGACTTGATTTAAACCTGATTGGGATTAGGTTAGAACTTATTTGACTTGGATATACTCGATTTGGATTTGGATCTAGTTTAATTTGAGTTTTAGTCTATTAACCTGATTGATTTAAGTCTATTTGATGGTCTATTTGAGTCAATTTAATTTTATTTATTTATTCGAGTTGAATCTGCTTGAGTTCAATGTAACTAAGTCACTTTAATTTAATTGATTTATGTTTAATCAATTTGATTTAAGAGACCTCGGGTTGTCATGATAACTTTTGCCAATCTCACATGCTGACCTTAGTCCAAATAGATGTTAGGCAAGCCTACGGATTAGTCTTATTCTGAATAGACATTCGGTGAGTTTGCAAGCAGACCTTAGTCTGAATAGATGGGTTGCGAGCTCACAAGATGGCTTTAGTTTGAATAGAGATATGATGAGCTCATGGAATGACCTTAGTTTGAATGGACATTCAGTGAGCTCACAAGGTAGCCTTAGTCTAAATAGATGTTCGATGAATTTTTAGGTTGGCCTTAGTTTTAATAGATATTTGGTGAGCCAGTAAGTTGGCCTTAGTCTGAATAGATGTATAACGAGCCCACATGTTGGTCTTAGTTTGAACATATGCTCAACAAGCTCATGGGCTGACCTTACTTTGAATAGATATTCAGTGAGCCCACAGACTGACCTTTGTTTAAATAGACATTTGGCGAGTCCATAAATTAGCCTTAGTCAGAATAGACACTCGGTGAGTTCATAGGCTAGTCTTACTTCGATTGACTTTTAGACAAGCCCACGGCTGGCCCTTAGTTAGAATGGCTTTCGGGAAAACCCACAAGCTAATACTGAGCCCGTGAAGCCTAAGTCAAAATGAGAATTATTTTTTTAGGCCATGAACCTCTTTATATATATATATATATATATATATATATATACCTTATTCTTTCTCGAGTTTTCAACCAAGCATGGCCTCTCTCTCCTCTCTCCTTTCTCTTCAAATTCCTGGCCAAATTTGGTTGGGACTGGCCGAATTTAGTCACCGACAATGATGGGCAATGGAGGCAACTACTAGGGTAGATGATGGCCGAAGTAAATGGCCAATGAGATGGGTAGGCTGAAGGGGATAGAGGCAAAGACAACATGGGCAGCCGACTAAGGTAAAAGGATGTCAATTGGGCAAGGCCGACATGGAGCAATGCCGACAAGCCATGGAGGCACTCTAAAGGGTGACACAGTGGGAGAGGAGGTCTGACATAGCTGGGCAAACCAAGGGAAGGTGTAGGCCAGAGCTTGGGGACGCCATGGATGCAAGAGCCAAGATAGCATGCAGGCATCTCTGTAGGATGGCTAGATGGATCTCCTAGCAGCAGGGCTTGAACTCATCAAACATAGCTCAAGACACAAGTGGGGTGAATGGCGGGCATGGCCTTCTGTTGGCAGCCAGTTTGGGAAGCCAAAGGTCGGCCGTGGCCCTGGGCAACCATAGGTGCGGCTAGAGGGACAGAGGCAAATGACTATAGGTGGCCTACAATTGCTGCAATGAGGGTGAAGAGAAAGAGGATGACGTCGGGGTGATTGGACAACATTGAGCAGCTTGGTGGAAGTATAGGCATTCTAGTGAAGCTAGGGTTCTAGCATGGCCAGACATGGGTGCGAGTGATGGTGGAGGAGAACCTTGCAGGGGGGAGACCAGAGAAGAAACACAAAGTTAGAAAGGAAAGAGAAAGATAAGAAAGTACCAATATTCTTTTCTTTCTCGTCTTTCGTTCTTATTCTTGTGATCCTCTTTGATCTCTCCTTTTTTGATTTTGAAAGTTTCTTTTTTATAGGATTGAGAGAATCTAAATTTAAATTATTGATTCGTTTGATTTTAAAATCTTGTTGGATTGTGATTGACAATCAGAATAGATTTTTATATCTTTAATTGGCATTTGAAATCGTAATCCCATTGATTGGGATTTGTTTGGTATGAGGAGATTCAAAAATTGTACTTTTTCTAGATATTAAATTTTCAAGGGTATTTGCAAATTGTTTTTTGAAAATTAGACCAAAATATAATTTTATAAATTTTGAAATCTTTTTTGTAGGAAAACTCTTATTAGGGGTCTATTTGTAAATTTTATTTGATTTAGGAATCTATTTATAAATATTTTATATTTTTCATTTTAGTTCAGATGTTTGATGAATTCTGGGTCCAATTTAAGTCCAAATATTCAATCCGTTCAGCTCACTTAAGCTGAATTTAGCGTAAGCTTGAATTTTTCAATAATTTGAATATAAATGGAACTCAATTTTTGATCAAATTTGATCATAATTAAGGTCCAACTAAGATCGATATTTAAGTCATAATTCAGTAACATTTAAGTTTTAATTCTAATCATATTTTAATCACTTTTAATTTTGCAAAACTCATCTTAAACATATTTGTTTTTATATTTTAGAGGTTGTATATATCAATTATATTGTTTGTACATGAAAATATATTCAGAATTGGTTTATCTTGTAAAAATAGGGTACGAGATGGTGATAGCCCAAAGCATTACTAATAAGCCTAGTCCATTGGCGATGCTTATTTATTAGTGCCACTAATGGACCTATTAGAGGCGCTAATTTTATCCATTACCAGCAGTAGTGTTTAGTGCCGCTAATGATTTTTAGGGGTGTTAATTTAGCACTAAGAATATTCGTGATACTACTTAATGCGACACTTTATTAGCAACATAAATTAACATAGTCAATAATTTTTTGCCATTAATTTTAGTTATAATGGTATTATATTAGTGCCAGGAATAGTATGAAATGTTGTAGCGACACCAAGCATAGAGTCTCATTAGAAGCAACAAATTTGACTTCAACAAAAAGTAGTCAAGCTTCTAGTCCCACCACCAATTGCCACAAGAGATAACCATGACACCAACTTTACTTCACTTAGGATATATTTTTAAAACCTTCATTTAGGGAAGATTAAGGCGGTCTATAATTCCCTTCTTTGGCAGGACATCTTAACCAAATGATGGTTAACAATCCCACATTTTTTGAAGAAAAGCTTACATTCCAGAGTCATCTCATCCCTCTACATTACCCTAGTATGAATCTCTCATGATCATTAGACACTTCAATAGAAGAATAGGTTAGGAATAGAGTACTTAGTTCTCTAATTCTGGCTAGTTTGGAAACTTCAAGCACAAATTACCTTCTTGTGGGATAGTGGTGAAAACCATAGATAGAGATTACTCCCCAATATATTCCCATCAAGTTCCTTTTACTCATCTAAACTACCTCCTCATGGGATAGTGATGGAAATGTCCTACAAAAAAATCCTCAAAAGTTATTTGCTTGAACCACATGTAGATATTACTTTCCAATGTGCTCTCACAAATTCTAACCTCTTGAAAGGTTGAAAACAAGCTTGCGAGCCCCTGGATCAACCATAGCCCAAATTATTTTGTTAACTTCTCAAACCCATTTAACAGCAACAAGACAATCAGAAAAAATTGATCAACGCCATTCTCAAAGAATGTTATTATTTTTACTCTTGACTTGTACTTCACTTCTTTCAATGTCTCATCAAGGAAGGTGCAATTACAAACACTCACTTTTTTGTGTCCCTTTTCTACTCATCCATGTGATTTGTAGCCCTATTTGACCAATTTTATGCAATTTAGTCTTAGACATAATTTTCAATTTTTCATAGATTAATTTGCAAAATTGGAGTCTTCCATGAGTTTCATCATGTTCAAATTGTTTAGAGTTGAGATCACCGAGTTTTTGTTGCAAAAGAGATTATTTTGGGGACTTTTGTGTAAAATTATTTTTTTCAAAGATCTTTTATAAAATATTTATTTCAAAGTCTTATTTTTAAAGATTTAGTTTTTCCTAATGATTTCATTGGAAATATTTAATTTTCAGGGTCTTTTGGATGAGCCTAACCAAACCAGGCACCCCTTTTGTCTAGGGGGTGCCTATTAATCCAAACCTCATATTTCCTATGCCTATAAATACCTTAGTTCTCCACATATTTAAGCATCCAATATTCATCGAAAAACTCACCAACTAGTGCTTCAAAATCACAAAGAATCCCCTTGAGGTTCTTTGCAATTTTTAGAGAGTTTTGGCAACGGATTTTCCTCAATTTTCAAGCAATAATTCAAGAATCTTCCCATGCTATTCTGTTAATTTGGAGCCAAAAGTTTTAAAATTTTTCATCATGGTTTTCAACAAGGTTTTGGGGAAGTGAAGGGTCATGCCAGCGTCACAAGATCTTTCTCTTCTACCCTCTCTCTCTCTCTCTCTCTCTCTCTCTCTCTCTCTCTCTCTCTCTCTCTCTCTCTCTCTCTCTTTATTGTTCATCATTATCATCAATCTTTTTCTTCATTATTCAAAATTTTCACAAACACATTTTATATAATATAATCAGTATTCAACCAAATCTTAAGGTTTATGGAAAGGATCCTTGATCCTCCTTGCAAAGGCAATGGATAAGTTCCCCCTAGTATTTTATTATTATTGTTACATACTCATGAGCTGGATTCCACACGTGAGAAATTCACGGGGTTATTTTTTCTTTCTTTTCCGGTAGATGCGATGACAAACCAAAAAACACTAAGGCAAGTATATTTCACAAAAGGTGGAGAAGGAGTTCTGAAGATCTCGCAGAAAGTTCACATATTTTGTAGGTTGGGCGTGCAAATCTCAAAACACATGCTAGTTTTGTAGAGCTATAAATTGATATGCCATAGTATGTTTGTGTTGCTCTTCCCACAAGGATGCTTATGTGGGAGTGGTGCTTTTCCATTATTGATTTCCCCCTTGTCCACTTTCTCTAACAAACCTTTGGAGGTTGTTGTTCTAGGTGAGCCACTCTATTTTCATTTCGAGGTTGATATATTATTTTGTTGTGTGTTCGTGGTGTTAGTGGTAGTGGAAATATCATATTTGATTCGATAGCCCTCTTTTGTGCCTCATGGATTGAGGTTGGTGCAAGTACTCCCTATTTTCAATCTAGACAAGGATTTCTATTCAAGGTTGATTCAGTGGAGTGACTGGATCTCAGTTCAGTGGGGATCTATCCCTAGGCATTGATTTCTTCCATGGAGGGCTAGGAGCCAGTTTAGACTCCCTCCTAGCTGCTATGTCTCGGGTGTTGATATATCTTTTGGCCCAGCTCATGAATTCAAGGAGATTCATAGTCGACTTCTTGGCTAAGGAGTAGAACAACTTGCTAGACCAAAGCTTGCTTGTCATGGCCACCAATGTGATCGAGTTGTCAACGTCATGGAACAACAATTAGGTTGCATTGAACCTATTCAGATGAGCTTGAAGATACTCACCCTCATTTTGTTTGACTACCTAGAGGGAGGTGGAATTCTTCTTGTGTGGAATGAGGGACATAAATACAGCAATGAGCCACTGGTTGGGGTTATGTGGGAGCAAGCAATACAATGCCACAATGCTTTCTCACAAAATAAGACCGAAAGCCCAACATAATATCCCCTTGTTGGCGTTGTGTACTACCATTAGTGACCTGTAATAACTCATGTTCTACAGGGTTAGTGGTGCCTTAATATGTGTTAGTGGTGTGCAACTTAAACTTTGGCAGTGTGAGTTGGTTCACTAGGTGCTTCATAAGGGATTCTCCCACATTAGCCTTGAGCTCCATGTAAAGGACTATTTGTGCATGGCAGGCTGAATGAAAAAAGATCAACTGGGACCAGGTTTGTTGCTGCCTCACAGTCAAACAGATTGGAGGCACCTACAAATTAGGTTTTGATAAGTTCTCCTTCAAATATTTGCAATGACAATTGTTTGTTGGATACATGCTAGACTTGATGTTCGAGCAATAAAGGGGAAACCCTAAAGGGTTGTTGTTAAGGCACGAAGACAATTGGCCTCTAGAATCTAATTGAGGTGAAAATAGGAGGGTTGTCTATTGTATCTCCACAGAGTTCAGAACCAAGCTGAGAATGTTCTAGGGGAGAAGGGACTAAGCTAATGAAGAGTTTTGGAGCTACACGACCTAAGGCAATGCCTGTATGTGCACTATGAGGTTGTTGAACTATTCATGTGTTATTGAGCTTGCATAGTCAGGGTTGCAATTGGCTACACTATGCTGCTGGCCTTGCATTCTCCCAAGACGAATCAATGGGGTTTTGTGCTGATTGAGATTGTGTCATGGCCCCTTGGTCACGGTTGGTGGAATGAAAGACCTCATTTGATCCCTACAAGAAGGGTGTGTAATTGTTAGGGCAGCTCCCTCATTGACACATGCAAGTTGAGGGGGTCTCAATTCTCCAGTTCTAGAGTAGAGTTACATGATGAAGATAGAAAGAGAAAATGGTCCTTTCTCATTCAAGGACACTGGTTCAATATTAGCACACAATGTTCCTCTCGATTGATAATCTATAGGCATTAATATTTACAAAAATATGCAAAAAATTAATGAGGAGAGGAAAAAACTTTTCATATAATTTTAAGTAAAATATTTAGTTTTTTAAATATAATGTTAATGATTGAAGAAAAAAGTTGTAAGAATTGCCGATTCCAAACTAGAATTAACTCACCCATATAAACCTAAACCCCACGTAATTCCGATTCGAAATTGCAAATTTCTTTTCATTGGAAGAAAATAAAATTTAAATACCACTGCTCGAAATTATTAAAAACTTAAATTCCAACAATTCTAAACAATATTATTGTAACTAAATAATAAAATTAAAAGAATTAAATCTTACAGTTTGAAATTAATCAATTCCGATTCACTCGATTCAAACGGTTTGAAATTAATCCAAACAGTCCCTAACTATAAGGATCAAAATTACTACTTAAGTTGCATCATTTCCTTCGAGAAACAACATGATTGTTGGAACCCCATCTACGAGTAGATAAATCTTACAGTGATTAGATAAAGGTGACATCTTCATGCGCTATGCACATGACAATCACCAGTCCACACTTAAGCAGCCACCCAAACCATCTGCTAGCTTTGCTACATTTCTCCTACTTTCATTTGATTTACTTCTTACACATGAACATCAATTGTTCCTTTCTCTTAGTAAGTAAAGATAGAAATGCTCAAGTAACTTGTGATGAGCTTGCTCTCTGAGCAGCACGCTCTAATGCCTTGAGACGGTTCACCTCCATACGTGCCCTCTGCTCTTCTGTGATCTGGATCTTCTCATGCCCATTTGCAATTGTAATTGCAGCCTGGCTTGGTTCTGCTTCTACGGGTGGCTGTTCTGAATCTTGTGCAGAAGTTGCATTGCTTTGATCCGACTCATTATTTGCCTGGCTTGGCTCCTGCAGTTGCCAGCAAATTGACATTTGATATTATTAATTTTCACCCAAAAGAATTGTTGAAGTAGGGACTGGATTAGGTGGTGTAACTCGCCAGAAAATAAATAAATAAATAAATAAATAAAAGCTGATATAATGGCCATAAAATCGGGTATAATGGACAGCAATGCATTATGTCAGTTTTCAAGTCATCTTAACAAATTGTAGCATATAATATGGGTTGCAACCCAACTAACTTTGCATTATAATAACCCAAAAAAGTAAAAATAGGCCTCAGCAAGACATGTTTCCTTATGAGAGACAAGCAGCTTACCTCAGTAGCCTCACTATACATCTCACTATACACCTCCATGAGTATTTCCTCTCGGATCTCATCAATAACATTGCATTCCACCTGAGTTTTCACCACATTAGCAGCTTGGTCCATTTGGTCCTCACCTTCATTTACTAGGAAGTTCATCAGATATAAGAATCAGTCTTATTGCAATTAAGTTCAACAAGTGGCAAGCTATTGTCACAAATATCAGCTATTAATGCAAGTATATAACAAACTCTGAAACACCAAACAAGGTCCAGTCAGCTTAGTCTCATATACTCTTTGGAATGAAAGAGGATGTGTTGTTTATACCCATGCTGAGATAATGTTTTCAGGGTAGAAATCTATTTTGGCAACATAAGAAATAAAATGTTATTGATCAATGATCTGATGGGTTACCTTGTTCACCATCTGAAGCAACTGGTTCTACTGGAGGTTCATGCAGCTTTGTGGGATCCCCATCCTTAGCAATTCTCTCTTTCAACTCTGATATGCATCTCTATGAGAAGTCAAAAGGAGAAGTAGAAGAGTCAAAAGCTGCTATACATCTCAGCAACATCCATGAGTAACTAGCAATCCTCTGCTTCATAGTCATCTTTGTGCATAACCATATTGAGTTATGCTCTCTCTGGGCCATTAGTTCCACGTTTTCCAAGTTTTGATGGATCATCAACTGCTTCTATCCCACTATTGAAGTCATATATGAGCTTTCAATTTATCTATACATAACCACAAACTAAACCACTTCACCAAAGAAGTCTTTTGTCCTTAGTATTATGCCAAAGAATTTCACTAGATAAACAATAACAATAATTTTCGCTTCCTGTGTGATGTATTGTGTTTCAAGCACTAGATGTCCCTTAACTAGGAAGGACAAAATAGGAATTTCGAGTTCACAGGCTGATGGTCAAGCGAGAATAATTGCCAGTTAAATTTTTATAACTACAAGGGGCATACCAATAACCGAAATACTTGGTCAACTCCAAAGGTATTCCTGGGTGTCAAAGTGCCCAATAGTTTTGAGACATAACACACGAGTTTGGGTACTAATCATAGCTACTTTCAAAGTTCACCAACAAACAAGTGAAAAAACCAAGATCTATCGTATTGTTCTTACAATTAGACTCTAAAACAATACAAGAACAATAGTGCAACAAAGGACCATTATCTGTTTCGGCTGTTAAATTCTTCAACATCTTCAGGTCCCAGTCCATTTGTGAATGCTACCGTATATTATTGCCCTTCATCTCTGGTAGTTTATCAGAAACATGGAATGATGATTTAGTAGAAATTTGTCCAAAGAAGACAAAATAAGATTTGGATGATAACAAAAAAGAGTGTTTGAACTTTCATTAACAAACATGATCATCATAATCAGAATGGTTAACAAAGAAAGTGCTAGTCAGCCTAATCACAATGATCACATTGTCTACTCATAGCCCAAAGCACCCTATCAATTACAAAGAAAATTGAAAAATTAAGCAGCACCGACCATGAAACTTTAATAATTACAGGAAAACTAAGTCATGCACCTCACACAGATAGCAGGCGCTTAAGTAATGCAAATGAAAAAATATTCCAAAGTTCCGATGAAATTAATTAACAAACGTTATCAAACTAACATCATGAAGCCTTGGGAAAAAAAGATTCTTTTTTCTCACAGTCCAAACAAATTGGAAGACAAGTTCACTATCCATGTAAACAAATTAACTAATTAATTAACTAAAAATGCATACCCTAGCTCTCTTGGCTGTGCCAACCTGCTCAACCTTGCGCACAAACTGATCAAACGAGTAGTACGGGATCAACCGAGAATGCCACTCCGCATACAAACCAATCAAATTCCCCAAATCAGTAACCTGCACCAAAATTCTCCATAAAACCCCTCAAAAATACATCCATCGAAGAAATCAAATCCAACAGAAGAAAATCCCTAATTTTGACCTCGTGACCGCGGCCGTGGTATTTGAAGGCGCGGGGGAAGTGGCGGAGAATGTAGCCGAGACCATCGTCGGACAGCAGAAGGTCTGGTGTGAGCTTGGGCCGCGTGCGCGCGGCCTTCTTGGTGACAGCCGCCGCGGAGAGGGGTCTGCCGGCGGGCCGGGCGAAAGGGGGCTTGGAAGAGGCGGGGATGGGCTTGGCGGAGGAAGAAGAGAAGGCGCAATCGCGGGACCAGTGGCCTGGTCTCCCGCACTTGAAGCACCCTGTGGGCGCCGCCGCCGCCGCCGCCGCCGCTCCACCGTCCTTCTGCATTCTCTCTCTCTCACTCTCTCTCTCTCTCTCTCTCTCTCTCTCTCTTCTCTAATACATTAGTTTTCATTTTTCAGGTTTCGATGGCGGAAAAAAAAGGCGCGGATTCTGAATTTATTCTTCTAAATTTGCGGCACCAAGGACCGCTTGGATTGGGGTCAACAGGCCCAGCCCCAGAGGGCTCAGGAGCGCCCAAGCCAGGCCCCATGAGCTTGAAGGGGGCCCAGACCCAACAAGGCCTATTAAATGTCTGGCCCGTTAATTTTGTATTAAATCATTAAAGTGTTTATTTTCCAGTTTTGATGGCAGAAAAAAGGCGCGGATTCTGAATTTATTCTGCTAAATTTGCAGCTCCAAGGCTCCTGCGGGTTGGGAGGGCCCAAGGCCGGATAGCATGGGCTCGAAGCCCTCCAAGATCCGCTAAGGCCCATTTATTTTTCAATTAAGCATTAAGTTCCTGGCTCGCTAATTTTGTATTACTCTATTTTAAACAAAATAATATTTCGTTGACATAAAATAAAGCATTAGTGGCTAATTTTTTTGGCGGAATGTTGTCAAACCAGACCGAGCATTGAACCAAATAGGTGGCCGGTTCGGCTCAATCTTTTTTGGCCAGTGGTTCAACTGGTTGAACCGAACTTGTCGAACAATAATAGATTATAACCCACATGAAACATCCAAAATATTTTGAACAAATTTAACTTGTATATGTAGGTGTCCATGGAAATTGCTAGTGTGTGCATGCATTGCACTGCTTTCGGTTTTAAGATTTATATATTCAACCTACAAATTGAAGTCCAACAAGTAATTTAAAAAGAGGTGAATTAGGTTTTAAAAAAATATTATAAGTTTAAAAAAATTAAAACTTAAAATAATTATACAAGTCACAAATAAATAAAAATTTAATTTTAACTATTATAAATAATCAACTATAAGTGCGAATGGTTTGTCCACAAAATAATAATCAATCAATCACAATTGAGTGTACAAAGTAAATAAAAAAATAGAGAGAGTGCAAACTAATTTACATATTTTAGCGATCAATTAGTTTATGGGTCTTATCTCAATCTTGAGAATTTAATTTTTTCACTAAAGTTGTGACTTCGTTCAGATGAAACCACACACCTCACTAACTATAAGTATAGTTTCAACAAGTCAGAGCCAATCTTCTATTCCTAATAGACCTACGAGTACACTTTCAATGCCCTTCTAAAAGCTAAAAGACCATCGAAACCTCTCCTAAAAATTTAGGAGAGTTACAACAGAAATGGATAAGAAAGTTATAACCAAATACTCTCTACAAAAACCTTTCAAGATTGATAATAAAATCAATTTGAGGATATAAAAGTTAAATCTAATTAAAGCTCTTGTTCGAGACTAGAAGATTTTGGGAACTTGGATCATTATCTTAGAATGTTAAAGTTTTAACATCACCTTGAGCAAATAAGTTGCCTTTTTATAATTTTTGGAATCAAAATTTGGCTGTTGGGAACATATTGTCGCCTTTTCTACTATGTTTGGATGACCAACGTCATCTTCGAAGCTATTCCAATGGTCAAAAAACTAACCATTATGATGTATTCTTATGTATTCAAACAATTGAACTCAAAGGTTTAAACAACCAAATTTGCTAATAAAAAACTTGTCTCTCTATCTGCTAAGTTTGGAAGACTGAATCTAAGACAAAAATATAGTTTAAGCCTATATCGTAAATCATCATTAGATGACTATTTGGCACGTCATTAATTTAACTTGGATAAATATAAAATAAGTCAATAAAAGTATTTTTCAAGTTAATTAAAGATGTTACATAAAAAGCTCTAAGAATTTGACAATCGAGTGGTCAACTCGACATAAAAATAAAAAAATATATCCATGAATTTAACGATTAAATGCTCGACTCAACATAAAAAATGAAAACTAAACCTAGTCAATTGGAGTTGATTGTGCATCTTGAGTATTCTTAAACTTCTAATTTGATCTTTAGATTTTATCTTTAAATTATCATTATCATATTATCTTTGAGTCATCATTTTCACAAAAATTTGAAGCTATCATAGTTTAACAAACTTACTAAACTCTAATTTAAATATCATCAAAATCTAAAGAACAATATAAAAATGCACATGGTCTCTGGGAGGGTTGTAGGACCTCTTTTCACTAACTGCAAAATATATTCACCTTAACAATCTTCAGTTTATTTTTGTGTCCCTATAAGAGAGAGAACAAAATCTCGTGAGGTTCTTGTTTGTAAAATTTTGCTCAAAATAATTTAAAATAATAAAATATATTGACGGGAGCTAATTTGCCACCTCGACACGAGATACCAGTAATCCCGCTAGGGGTGTAAATGAGCTGAGCTAAGGTGGCTTGGCTAGGCTCTGGTCGGCTCCAAAACTAGCAAGCTCAAGCTCAACTCGACTCAAATATAATTTTTTAGAAATTAAATTTTAAATTATTTTTTGATTAATTACATTTAAATAATTTTTAAAATTATAAAAAAAATAACCACAATATCACAAATTATGATTTATAAATTTATAATAAAAAGATGTTAAACATAAAAAATTTATAAGTAATGCTAATAATATATATAATTTAAAAAATATGGATATTGAAGAAATTATATTAATGGAATAATATCTAAATATAAAAAACTATATCAACTACAACATCGACAAATAATTAAATCTATATTATATATTATATATTATAAAATATTTTTAAAATTTATATTTTATATATTAAAAAAATAAACGAGCTCTCGAGTTAAAATCGAGTAAGCTGGGTTCAACTCAAGCTCGACTCTTTACCAAATTAAGTTAAGCCAAATTTGAGTCGAGCTCAAAACGAGCCAAACTAAATTCAAGTCGAGCTTAAGCATAGCTAGACCAGCTCACGAGTTAAGAGTTAAATTGACACCCCGTAAATTCCCCTCTCCCATCCCCCCACCCGCCCTAGTGCCGTTCAAACTTGTCTAAATAGTAGAAAAAATATATGTGATGATTTTTTAGACTTTCTAAATCAAGAACAATAATATAGATTTATAAAAAAAAAAGATTTGATGATGATGATGTGATAAGAAAAGAAAAGTTTAGGAAGAGAGATATCTCATTAATGCTCATGCAATCCTTGACTTTTCAAACTCAATAGAGAAATTTTGAGACTTCCTACAACAAGTAAATAGAAAGCCATAGCAAAAAAATGTTGCAAGTTTCCTAAAACTTCATGATAATTTTCAACGAAATTTTGGATGAAAATCCAATAAAACTTTCTATCCCCTTGATGCTAAAAACTGAGAAATCCATAATAGTATAGGCATGGGTTAAATCAAACCCAATTAATAGGAGTACATTGGATAATAAACCATACTGGTTTAGGTCTGATCCAGGCTAGTGCCAACACCAATCAACTAGTGCTTGCTCTTATGTGGGTACCAGCCATGTGGGACCCCAAAATGGAACTTATCTGCTTGGCCATTATAAATCAGGAAACTCTAGGAATTTTTTTGAAAAATACAATATCTTTTGTAAATCCAATTTCAGTCCAAAAGACATATCAAAGTTCCAAATTTCTTTGAGATTCATAGACAAACTAATCAAAATTTCAATCAATTTTTTTATTAAATAAATTTCTTTATAATTTATAAATAAGTACCTCAATTCTATAAATTTACAAAAAAAGGCTCATGAAAGTGCTGAATTTAGAGAAAGATGATGGAAAATAAAATTTTTATGCAAACAAGTCCTTGAAATTAGAAATTTTATGATTAAGTCACTATAAAAGATACTTTTGCACAAAGTCCCTAAAAACTAGATTTTTGTAATTAAAACTAGATACCACCATTCTAAATAATTTGGACGTGAGCTTAGAGAGATCACAAAAAGATAGGAATTTATAGCTGCCCCTCGTTTGGCGAGATACTAAAAGAAATGAAGGGTAAGTCAATGGCAAAAATAATAACCACCTTTAGGAGGAACTTGATCCACTTTTCTTGACTAACTTGTTGTCTTCAAATGAGTTTGAGAAATTCATTGAACATATTGGGTTACAGTATAATCCAAGGATCGTAAGCTTCCGTGGACCTTCTAGGAGATAATAATTTGTAAGAACATGCCAAGAAGTAAGCTCTTCCATATAAGTCTTCCTGGGAATTAGGATTTGGTGATGCAAAATCTCAATCTTGACTTGTTCAATTTGGGGACCTAACACATTCAAATGTGTTTTGAGAGTTCTGTACTTAACCTACAAGAAGCACGATGCCTTTAGGCGGGTTTGTGGGGGTCCTCTTCACCAAGTGAAGGATTTACCCGTCTTAGTGGTCTTTGCTTTTTTTCATGTATACCTACAAAATAGTGGAGAGATCTTATGAGCTTTCAAGTATAGAATCACACTCAAGAATAAAAATTAATAATTGATGGAAACTTACCTGCTACTTTGGCAAAGGAGGGATCTTTGATCCCTTCATAATCCCTTTTTATGTTCCCTAAAGGTGGTGAAACTGGATACAATAAATTTTAGTTGATTCCACTATTAGACTCCTAATTTAGTGTGAGAAAAATGGAGAAAAAAATTGATACTGAAGATGATGCAAGAAGAGAAGAAAAGATGGGAGAAAGATGATCCTATCAATGCCTTTGTGACCTTTTTGCTTCCCAGCAAACCTTGCAAAAAATACCTCCATTCCTAACCCTAACAGCTAAGTTTTAAGAGTGAAAAAACTTTAGAATTTAAGACAACGAGTTAATGGAATGCCATTGGTGTGTATTATCAATCAAATTAGATATCTCAATCAAAAAATTTCTTATCAAAAATGATTGAATATGGGTGTATAAATAGAAGATATTGGGATTAGACATCTTAAAAGGGATGCCTAGAGGGTGTGGGGCCTCAATGGCTTGGGCACCCACCCAAAGTTAATTGGTGCCCAATCTATATGTGGACACTAAACAATTGGCACCCCATGGTGGGTGCTGGCTATCTAGTGCTCAAAACTTGGGTGCTAGCTAGCCGACGCCTACACCTAACCTACTAGAGTCTCAACTCCTGAATTTGGCAATTTCTCAACTAAAACTGAAAAGAAAAAAGTGATTTTTTGCATAAAAGTCTAACCAACTTCACTTCAAATAAAATGGAAAAAAAAAAGATAGTACAGGATAAAATTTTTTGACTCTCATAAATAAGTCCAAAACACTTGATCAACAATCTGGATCAACCTGATTTTCTTAATCAAATAAATCATGATTCTATTCATCCAAATGTGGGTTTTAAATCATATTGAAAATTTACTTGAAATCTTACTGTCATTTTATAAATAAGTCGTTGAAATTTAAATATTTATTATTAAGTCTATTTTAATGCGATTTTGCAATAGGCACCTTTAAACACATAATAAAATTCTAAGGATTTTGTAGTAGAAATTGAAGTTCTAAAATAACCCCTTGAAAGATCAAAATGTCATTTTTTTCTCACAAATAAAAAAAATAATTAAAATATGAGAGTATAAAGATTTTGCAAATAAACCCTCAAAAATTGTAAAAATCGCATAAAGATCAAGATTACAAAAATAGGTCAATCGGGTCATTTTGAGGTCACCTGAGAGCATTCAAAGGTCATGAAAATATGGGTATTTACAACTGCCTCTCTCTTGGTGAGTTGTTGAGAGAACTAAAATGCCAGTCAAGGGCAAAAATGATAACTACCTTTAATAATAGGCTTCATCAACTTTTAGTAGCTAACTTGTTGCCTTCAAATGGGTTTGAGAAGTTAATTAATAAAATTGAGAGTTACAAATTGATCTAGAGCCTCATAAACTTGCTTGCAACCTTCTGAAAGGTAAAAACTTATAAGAATATATTGAGGATATTTTTCTCTCTCATACTTTAAAGATAGCTTTTAAGGATTTTTGATAGAGCCGTTCTCATCATTATTCCTTCAGGGAGGTAGTGTAAATGAAGTAGAGGGGATAATGCGGCCATGCCCATAATACTATTGAAAGTCAATAGGCAACCTAAGAGGAAAGGGGTGCGATGAATTGGGTTTTAAAAGAATAATTCCAAGTTTTGAAAATTAAAGCACCAAAATCACTCCACAATTCACAAAATGATCAAATCTCAATTTCAACAAATAAAACTAATCAATCACACATAAGAATAATCAATACATATAATTATAAACAATGAATCACAACTGAGTGCATAAAATAAATAGAAGAGAGCAAAAACACATTTATGTGGTTTGATAACCAATTGTGCCTTTCCATGACCCTTGTCTTGATCTTGATGACTTAAATATGACCCAAAAGCCAACTTAAGAGGAGATTAAATTAGGTAATTTGAAAATTTTTATAAATCACAATTCTTATATAAACCACAAATAAAGATTAAGTATCATGTTTCAACAATTACGACAAGCAAATTATTGACACCCACAAAGCAATTAAATAAGAGTGAGAGAGGAGAGAGTGCACTACCATTTTTATGTGATTCAGTGGTTAATCACACATACTCTATGGCCCTGAGCTTCATATGTTGAGGAAGCCACCCCTGAAGTTGTCATTTTCTCGATGAAACCACCCCTTACAACCCCTTACTCAACTCAAGTAAGTGCCTCTCCAAGTCATAGGAGCCACACATAAACTCCTCTTGACACCTAGGAGGGTTTACAAAGGAAGTGTAGAAGAAAATAAAAAATCATCATTATAAATTTCTCTCAAGTTAGGAAGTTAGGGCACAACTAGATTTGAAATTGAATGTTTTAGAATGAGATTGAGAGTGCTTGAGGGTTTAAATCTGAATAGGGCTCCTTGAGAAAGTTGCAAAAGTTTATATTTTAAAGAAGTGAAGCCCTATTTATAAACTAAATCCAAATTCAATTATTACTAAATTTTTTTTGAACGTCTAAAGAAATACCAGCTGTCCAATCAGTTTTTTGCTCAACTCAATTGGATAGTCTAATGGTAAAAAATATAGCCATTATAAGCCAAGTTTCTCATAGTTTGTGAAGACAATAGACAATTAGTCTAAAACCACTAAACAACCAGTTTGATAGAGAACTTATCAGTTTAGATATCAAACCAAATAGCTAGTGAGTAGACCAAACAATTAGTGAGTAGATTGGATAGTGGATTTGATAAAAACCAAAATATGTTCCTATTTTTTATCAGACTGGACAACCTTACCAAAACACTTGTTCTCAAGACCAATTGTCCTTTGTTGCTGACTTTATTGAATTTTAGTAAAGACAAAACACTTCGACAGACCACAACTCATTCTAAAGCAATAATAACAATTCTAGATTGAAAAAAATTATCACTCAGCAAACCTAATACTTAATTGAGTCTAATCACAACTCAATAAACTAGTTAAATATTAATTTGGTCATTATCAAAAACAAAAGGTCAATAATCTCTTTTTTTATGATGACAAAGTATAAATAGTAAAAACATTAAGCATGCAATAAGATAGGTTAGAAGATTGCCAGAATGCAAATTTATTTGGATTCCTTAAACTAACTAACTTAGAGGATGAGTAAAAGATAAGTCATTTGAAAATAAGTATCATCCCTAGCTTAGAAGATTAGCTTAAAATGGGGAGGATTTTGAAATTGAACTTATCTATATTTCCTTACTTTAGGAAGCATTTTCTTAGGTGGATATTTATTTGAAAGATTTATTCTTCTTCATTGGACAACTAGTGGAGATATGCTCATGCATACAATAATAATAACATTTAAAATGTGAAATTTTAAGATTTGAAGCTTTTACAAATATGAATTTAATGCCCTTTGATTTTGAAGAAGAAATGGATCCAAGTCCATATTTGTTGAGAACATTGCTTTAATTTTTCAAAAGCATATTGAGGGTCTTATTACCACTCACAGAATCCTCCAAGGTTCATTTTAACTGCAAAATTTTCTTTTAAAGAGCATCAAAATTAATTTTGTAATCAAAGAAGATTTTGAAGATTTTAAAGAGTCAAACTCATTTTCATGCAAAATCATTTTCTTTTTCAATGAATCATACTTGAAAAGAAGTTTTCCATAAATCCTCAAGTACATCTTGCAATTCTTCAAAGGATAAATTATTTATTTCATCTTTGCCAAACTTATAATTCTTTTTCATGAGAGAAAAACTTGATATCTTCATCCCCAGAGTCCTTATCTATGTCATCCTATTTTGGTTTTCCCCTTCTTTTATTTTTTTTTCATCTTTTCCTTTTTAGTTTGAGGGGATGATTCCTTAGCTTCTATTTTCTTATTCCTTGAGCCCTTGTTTTTCTTCACCTTCATCACATCTTTATCTTCATCATCACTCCATAAACTATTAATGATATCAAATTCATTATGGTTTCCCCTAAAATGAGAAATCAAAATTGGTTAGACAAATCAATTGGATAGTTGAGGATCCTTATGAAGGATTTTCAATCATAAGCATCCTTGAATTGAGGTTAAAACACATAAATAAATCCTAAAAATTGATGGGAGAATAAGAACTTTTTGCATACTTAATGGTACATATGATGCGTATAATTTTGGAGATGAGGATTACAATCCTCTAAAATATTACAACAAATATTTCACACTCTACCAAAACTAAAAAAAAGATGAAAAACTAGTAAATGAACAAATCTCACCTATTATGGATTAAGGTAAAATAACTAACCATATTGCTAATCAAGAATCAAAATTTATAGAAGAGGCAATTAAAACTGAAAATGAGTACAACTAACTAGATCAAATGGGAAAGGCTCCTACGAAAATTTTGCTCTTAAACTTTGTTGTGGATTTAACTGAACATCATGAAATATTTTTTTAATATTCTTAATGAAACAAAACTCAAGAGTAATATTCCTCCTTAAAAGTTAGTCATCATTTATAGGGGTATCTTTCAAAACCCAAACATAACCTTTTCAAACCAAGACTTACCTAAAAAAACTTAGAAAGTCACTACTATATATCTTTGTAAGAATTGGTGATGTCATGGTTGACTTTAGGCACATAAACTCAAGGGCAATAGCATTTGCACCCTATCTATATTGAAATACCTTAAGATTATACAAAGTTAGCTTATTGCATCCATTATCAATATCATAATCTATGAAAAAACTAGGAGGAAGTGCAAGTGGCAAATCCGAACTGGGCCCCCAATAATTGAAGTTGAATTTCAGGTCCTTAATATCCTTTCCTACTATAGCTTGATCCTTGATCGAAGAAGGCTCAAAAGACAATAAAATTGTGTTTTTCACTAGACATTAATATCTGAAATTTTCTCACGAAGACACCATTGTTACAATCCCAAAAATAATCCAATGACCAAGAATAAAGACCGTCAAATTATTTATGACCCACTTACAATGATGTCCATCATATTGACTAGGATTTCAGTCTCATTTTTGCTTGAAAAATCTGATCCTCATCCAAAGAAGTCAATCCCCATCTCCATGCAATATGGGCCACCTCTAAGAAAACTTATCCCTATCTTTGAGAGTCTTGATCTGCCTTCTCAAAAGCCTTTTGTCCCCTTTCCTGATAATTCACAACTCTACGCATTGATGTTTAATCCTCCACATCTTAACAACCCATAAGACATGATACTCATAATAGGATGTCAACTAAGACAATTTGGAGGAGAAGAATATGAAATGTATGAGCCACCTCCTAAGGGTTATCAAAAGGACAAGAATCTCGATTCCTTGGTTAACAAAGGCAAGAAGAGAGATTAAACTTAGTCTTTGATTAACTGCTCTGAACAATAGAGACCATCTAAGTAGACTATAGAGAGAGCTAGCGAAATAGTAAACATCTTTTCTTTGCAGAACATGGAACACATGCCTATAGTCAAAGACGAGGAGCTTGCAAACATCAATAGCCAATCATTTACTTCACAATAAGAAAGCTTTGTTTGTTGTTCAAATAAAAAAGAATTATCCCCTTGACAAATGTCCTATCTAGAGTTCTCACCCCTATCTTAAACCAAAGGGGCAACATAACAAAAAAAATCCACTTTAGCCTTTCTACCAAAATCATCCTTCAATGAATCTATCTTCTCCTCGTATCTCAACCCACTATCATCTAACCTATTGCTTCCAAATACTTCACCCATGATCAATTGGCCACACCATGCATTCACAAAGGATATATAATGAAGATGCATGATCGATGAAACTGCTAATGACTAAAATTAGAGAGCTTGAAGACAACAAAAGGGATATGATCCCAAAGATAAGAAAGACCTTTGTAAGAGGAAGAGGTGAAACAATATTCATCTCTCAAGATGAGGTTATCCTTATCTATATTATGTTTTTATATGCACTCATCATCTTTCTTAGATAAAAAAAAAATTTCACTTTGTAGCTAGTAAAAATTTTTAATTTTCATTGCATTATCCTTTCTTTTAAAAAAAACCTTCTTCATTTCTTTGCTGATTTTGTGTTTTTCATTTTTTTTAAAAAAAAAGCTTTCAAAGCATGCCAGGTACTGAGCAAACTACCCTCTCTCTTAAGGGCATGGCTTCCAAAAGAAAAAAAATAAAAATAGAGATAAAAGACGGTCAATAATGATGTAAAAGTGGCTTACCCCATCTCTCTTTTTCATACTTGAGTTATAAGTTAATTTTGAGAAGGTAAGTCGAAAAATAAGATGACCAATCAAGAGTAATCGGAAGGTTGTCAAAGAAATTACTATTGATGTTAAGTGCAAAGATTAAAGGATAACATTTTGCAAAATATATCCTACAGACAAAAAAACAGCCATCAGAAAAATATGAAAAGCAAAATCCTAAATAATCAAATCTCATATGAAAAACTAAATAAAAAAAATGAGTTTAAAGAGTAAAAATCAATTAGTATTTACAAGCTCGCATTGGGTCCTCAAAAAGGGAATGATATTGTAGAAAAGAGATCAATGTGCCAAAACAACAAAAAAAAAAAAAAAAGAAAAAGAAAAACAGTTCACCTGCCAAAATTAGGATTAGGTATCCAAACTGATTTCAATACCTTATCAATAAAAAAAAAACCACCTAAAAAGTAAGTAGCAAATGAAATCTACAAAATTGTAAAATTGAAATCAATGGGGCATCTAAAAGTGGAAGTCAAGTCAAAAGAAATTCATCAACCATAAAAACATGATCAAAAGGAGGCCATTTGAAATGAATTTCTGAAAAAAACATTGCAGTAAAATTGAGCGTCAGAAGAAAAATCAATTGATAAACCATCCATAATATAAAATAAAATATTGTGAAACCTTTGACAAGTTTGATCAAGCAAGAAATTTCAAGTAGATGAGAAGGGAAATGCTCTCTTGAGTTCTCTAAAATCTTTTAGGACTTAAAACAACAACAGTGCAAAGCATAATACTGTTGAAATAATGGAAACAACAGGAATTGTAAAACAAGGTGGAACATCATTTGAAGCACCCTTTATTGGCAAGCAACAAAATAAGAGATTGACACAACTTTATAAACTCAATGTGATTTCAGCATACCCCCCCAGCCAGTATTAATGGGCACACACCAGACCTCGCAAGTTTGGAAATCTTTTCCAGATCATTTAACACCAGCCACCAATGATAATTACGAAATTTTCTTCTCATTTACATCCAGCTAATACACTGTTAACTCATTGGTTCTAGAACTGTGTATGTTAATGTCTGCTCTAGTAGCAAGGGAAAGAACACAACTAAGCGAAAGAATCAATTACGTTCAAGCACCTAAACACGATCTCATCTCTCTGCTCCTTCTCACATTAATAGCATAGACAAACATGACTGTTTACTAAAACAAGCAGTTTTGTATATTAGGCATCAAGGGGAGGAGAAGCATTTATTGACTGGTGCTTCAATCAATATCAGGCTAGTTCCTCGATCGGGGATCTTTACAGGCTCCTCTTGTCAGGTATTTGTACACGAGGATAAACGATGGACAACTTTCTCGCATTTAAAGCAGAATTCGCATAATTACACAGGATCTGATTGCGACTTTTCATTATATGCAGTCAACGTCATGGGTTTTGCTGTGAATGGAGGCTACCAGCTGTTCCAAACAATTGTGCCTGCAAATATTTTGGAAGATTCAAAAGATGGCTGTATAATATTAGCATTTCCATGCAGTAGAAAATGATCCAGAGTTCTCCTAAAAATAAGGACTCCACCAAGGAAAGCAGTGCTTGCAAAACGTTTTTGCAATACTAAAACCATTTGTAATGCTTCTTTGAAAATGTCATGGGATTTTGGACATCACTTCCTATTACAGAAGGTTTTAATTTAATTTTTGTAGGCTTAGCAAACTTATGAACCTACATGATATATAATAACATATGGTACGAAGCTCACAGCTGCCCAGTATAGAAGTGAAGCCAAAATCTTGCAACAACAAAACCTCTTCTCAGACCTCGGATTCATCTTGCCCCTAATTTTCAGTTGTCAATCACTAGAAATCCGTGTCCATGTAGGGTGGGTGTCAGATTTTATTGGGAATAATCAAGATTGGAATCTTACCTGAATAAAACTATGATGGTATTAAATCAAGCTTCGTTTACATGCTGGCAGCCTGATTGTATAGATGTTTAACGCCTTTTCTTTTCATGTATGCATGCAACAAAATGAGAGAATCATTTATCAAAACATTCTAAGGCAACATGCATGAGTTCTAGATTTTGTTTATTTAGTAGATATAATATTGAGAATTCTGCATAAAATTCTATTTAAGCATCGACAAGTCCAAAGAACTTGAGAAGTGATCAAATTCAGTATTTTGTAAATAACATAAGGCGTACATGAAAGATTACCTGACGTGTGCCTTGAAGAACAATGTTGACAAGGTCTTCATTTACTGACACAGGCAGTGGAGGCATCCGGCTTATTATTCCAGGCATCTGGCTCATGCTGTTCAAATTAAAGAACACATCCTTACAAACTATGAACAAGACTCGACATCACAAAATTAGGACATAGTCAACATGACAGTAGCCAAATTCCTACAGGAATTACATGTATTCAGGTTTTGTATGTAGAAATGGATATTTACTACCTGAAGATTGGTTTGTGATTGGAATATAGAAGTCAGGAAGCTGACAAACAATTGGCTGAACTAGCGACCAGTAAGTCTAGAAAACAAATTAAGAAATGATGTTGTACCTAGTTAGGATGGCTGCAATATTGCTCCTTGTGCGACAAAAGAGATCTATGTTATCCTCTATCTGCACCAAAGTGACATTTTAAAATGGAGAACAAGCAAATAGTAACTTCCAAATACAGATCCACTGGAACCATGTCAGCATTTCCGAATTTTATAGAAAACAAATGGATTTCAAGTACAGAGTGCAACACAACTAGTTAGTATAAATGTGAATCTCATGAAGGTCAAAATTTGAAGTTGCTGATTCTTCCACCTATCAGATTTTGATTCTTCCACCCATGGACCAATATTATTTTTATGCTTCCAACCTAGAATTCGATCCATCCACCTCTTTGGGTACTTCCAAATTCCAAAAACCCGTACAATGCTTCCACTGATTATATGTGCAGAAACACTTATAGGTCGGTGGAAGAATCAAACTCAAGATTAATTGTAACAGTAATAATATGTAGTCTTTGACAGAAAGACTTGCTACAATGGTGAAAAATGGAACAGTATACCTAGACAATTCAAGAGAAAAGTTATCACTTGTGCACAATGCCAATAGAAATACGATTTCAAAGGCTGCTATATTTGAAGTTGTTACATCTGTCAAAAACTGTGACATAAATCCAAAGTCATCCAGAGATCAGTTGCATGGCAACCTATGCAGAAAAGAAGCACATAAAATAACATGACTGAAAATGTATTCAGATTTATTCCACAAACTTCTGCTTCAACTTAAGACTTAGCTTGAGACATGTTGTAATTTCAAAAGAACTTGCTTTTAATAAGAGCTTATCCCCAACATGAAAAAACTTGAACCTTAATGAATCAACAAAATGGCCTTCACAACATATGATTGCAGCTTGGATCAATATTAAGCATAACATCAGAGAAAAAACCTACTTACTGGTGGTTCTAACTCAGTCCATGAGTCGTGAATTCATTAAACAAGTAATGGATGGACACATCAAGCTTGATTTAGTTTTCTTAGCAAGGGTTTCCCCAAAAAATGGACCTACTTGAAATCCTTTACTCAAATGATAAAAGAAATGTATTAGCTTCAAGAATAAAAGCCAGCATAGACAAGTAACATGAAAAAACCTCCAAAAGTTCAATTGACAATTGACAAAGCATCTCATAACTATGATAAATCATTTCAAAATAGCATGCTTTGAAACCAGTGACCATGATAGCACGTATGCTATACTATGCAAAGCTCCTTTGAAACTGGTGATCCATGATAGCAGGTATGCTACTACATAAAGCTCCTAATTTATTACAACCATAACAATTATGCATCTTGAGTCCATACAACTGAAGCTATATAGAAAATGGCCAAAGCTATACAAAAAATAGACTTTATCATCAATAGAAGGCAAGAAAAAAATCAATAATTTTCTCAGAAGTTGCAATGCAAGAAATTATGATCCTCCTTGGTAAAGAGTAGCACTTTGGCACCAAGATACTATTGGTTGATTTTCACAAATATCTACATATGCAAAACCCTACCAATATTTCCAGAATCTGGATCATTTCATATAAATTAGGCCTCTAACTGATGTCATGACTGAACAATACCACCAATTGCAAAAAAAATCTATGAAAAATATTAATACCACTCAAGCTTGAAAATACATGCAAGAAGTTCATAAAATAAGGAATAGCATACTCAAAACAAGTTCTTGGATACTATCCAAATTCTATAGGAATTGGGGATTTCAAAGGGTTTTTTCCTCCATAAAAAAAATTCCCATGGAACTGTTTGGCACAATATTTTGACAACAACAAATTTTTATGAAACCTTGAGATTTCCTATGAAAATTACAAAGAACTCCAACTTCTTTTTATTTTTTGTATGAAATGGAGTTTGCATGCAAGCTTTTCCCTATCATTAATAACCTTATCGTAGTAATCATAGGATTTCTTATGCGAAATAAGGTTGCATGCAATCCCAAATCCTATGAAAAAATCCAAACAGGCCCTAATATGTGATATCATGGGTTTTGAAGAAGAGCTTACAAAGTATGAATATCAAGTGAGTGTTGACCTTTGGATTTCGATGATTATCAAATTAATGTTTAACAATTTTATTGAGTTATAGTTAGCCTCAAGAATATACAAAATATATCCGAACACATAAAGATTAAAGTCTCAAATATGATAACCTTGAAGAAGATAATGACTTGAAGTAATAATCTGAGATATATCTCAAATAGAAATGGATAACTTGATATTGGATTTATTATGCAGAATTCTACACTTTGGGTGAGTTGAATTTTGCTATGAAAATTTTGACTCAAAAAGTTCAAAGTTGATTTTAGTAGAAGTTACAACGAACTTCTGTTCTAATGTTCCAAAACATTGGAAATAGAGAAATTTCGTTAGTTCCCAACAGATTTTTGTTGTTTGTTGAACGGCTACTTTTCTAGTCATTGGGAGTTGAGCGAAAGATGAGCGAAATTTTGTTTTGGCCAACTAATTGTTGGAGCTCTTTCTCAAATGGCTAAATAATTGAAGCCATGAAGAGAAGACGAGAGTTATAGAGTAGCCGTGTTTGGACGTCTTACCACATTAAATGAATTTGCTCACTTGCCTCTTTCATTTTGAGCACTTGTGCTAATTGAAGAATATCATATGTTTTGTTCTTTGTCTTGGCTCCATTTAGGTTTTTCATTTTCACAAGCATACCAATATTCAATATTATGATCATCATTTTCAAAGAGTGTCATTCCTAATGCCACTAAACGAAAGCTAGTTTAATATGGCCCCAAAAGGTGTGCTACAGGAAAATAATGTTTTATTTTCAGGATAGGTTTGTACTTGGGATAATGACAATATAAACAACCTCAATTTTGAAGCCAAGATCGGTCCACTTAAGCACAAAAATGTTTATGTAGACATTTGGTGTCAAGCCAAACCTAAGCTAATATACTTATAATAGAGGGTAGGCTCAAGCACCAATGTCCATATTCACTTATAGGTTCAAAGATCAACGTTCTGATATTAATAATTTGCTAACATTTTATATGACTTTACCTTCGCATAATTTTAATTGCAACAAAAGAATATTTAAGTGTAAAAGCCATAAATTTCTCAATATCATAAAAGAGGTTTTAATGTTGAGATTTTATATGTGCCAGGTGTTCAGAAGCACTCAAAAGTAACACTGAAATGTTAAGCTGCAACATGTAGTTGTCAGATATGCATTAGGTATCGAGCAACCACCAAGACTTTAACACGATAAACATCTACTGCATTGAGTTAATTATCCATGAGCTCTTTGTTTGTCCTAGATTAAGTCATTTTCCATAACTTACTTCTCCCTAGAGAACATAGCACAGAACATTCAAATCAAGTGAGACTTCACTGGAGATGGTCTGCACCTATTTTCTCCCAGCCAAAGCTATTTTTTCAACAGTAGACTTATGCCAACATCATTGGCCATTTTAACTACCCACAAACTGGAATTGCATCTAACCACTTTTTCCTACTATTCTACTACACTCCATGATCCTAAAGTAGATTAGGGTCCCCAAAAACCACCTGAATTCACGTGCTTAATTACTCCTCGAAACACTTTTTTCCCAGGTTTAACTTTATTTCCCAAATAAGGTCATGATGGTAGTATGTGCTACAAAAATAGCACACAACAAATATCCTGAGAGAATGCCAACTTCATGAGCCAAGTCTAGAGTCAATGGATTCCCTATGGTGTAAAAAGGCCATTGATGCCACAAATATTAGGTCCTATGGATAGGAAAAAAGGGAGAAAAGCGTAATAATATCTAGGATTTAAGGATCTAAACTAGGGTGTATTCTCAATGAAAACGAAGAAAAAGAAAAAGATAGTTCATTATTCTGAAAGATAAAAGTTGGCTGCCTTAATTTCAAACCCTACTATCATCATCCTTATATATATATATATATATATGTAAATTCTAACACAATTTATATTTGGACTTTTCCTATAGTCCGTTTATACTTTATCGGTTTTTTCTTTTCAAGTTGGTTTTGATTTTCATTGGGCTATAATAATTTCTGAATGTACTCTTAAATATTTAGAAGATATTTTTCTGCAACCATACTTAAAATTTATTTGAATCTCCCGTGGAATATTTTGGGCCCTAATTCTAATGTTATTCTTTCAACTATTTTGAGCCTAATTTTTCTGTTATTATTTCAACACCTCTCTCAAACTGATATATAGATATTCCACATATCCAACTTGAAAATGTTTTCTATGAAGCATTTCTTTTTTAAAGTTTTAATGAGCATATCAACTGGCTGTTTTTCTAATAGTGTGTTCTGCAAGTTAATCTGTTTCTTCTCCAAGTTTTGTGTTTAATTCTCTCATAAAACACTGGGTCATTTGAGATATGCAGAATTAATTGATTGTCTTAATAAATTTTTATATCTTTCTTTTTGGGATATCCTAGATTTTATAGATATGACTATACCTATAAAACTCCACATGCCCCCAATAGTACTAATCTATATTCTGCTTCTGCATTGAATATAACCACTACACTTTGTTTTTTTACTTTTAAATTAGCTCCAACAAATGTATAATATCTTGAGGTTATTTTTTGTTAGAAACTGGATCTACCCAATCTACATTTGTGTAGCATTGAATACTTAAATCTCGATGTTTTTTGTAACATAGTCCGAGTCAAGTGCCTTTCTTAGGTAATTTGAGATTTTGTATAATACTTCTATTTGAAGTTTTCTTGGAGATTGCATAAACTGATTTATATTATTTATTGAGAATGCAATGTCAAATTTTGTGATGGTTAAATAAATGAGCTTCTCCACTATCTTTCTATATTGTTTTGGGTCTCTGATTTTAGTGCCTTTATCTAGATGCAGCTTTGTATTTGGATTTGTGGGTATATTTGACGCTTTGCTTTCCAATATATTTGTTTCAGTTAGCAGGTCTAGTGCATACTTTCGCTGAGATAATACTACTACTTTTATTAAGTATGCTACTTCTATTCGCAGAAAATAATACAGTTTGTCCAAATCTTTGATCTTAAGTTGAGTTTTAAAAAATCTGTGAATTCTTCGATTCCTTCATTATCATCTTTAGTCACTATAACATCATTCACAAAAACTAGTAAAATGATCTTCTTTTCTGACTCTCCTTTAATGAAGGCTTAGTTAGACTAACTACTCATATCTAGTTAATGTTGCAATAAACTTTTCAAATCATGTCTTGGCTGATTGCTTAAAATCATAAAAAGGTCTTTTCGATTTGCAAACTAGTTGTTCTCATTATGAACTAATAAATCTTAAAAATTGTGTTATATACACTTCCTCTTTGAGATTCTCATAGAAAAAAATATTTTTCACATATATTTGTAATAAATTCCAGTTCAAGTTTATTGCCAAATGATTATTCTCACCGAATTGAGCTTTATAACTAATGATAAAGTATCAAAATAGCCCACCCCACAAGTTTGTGTAAATCTCTTTACAACCAGTCTGACCTTATATCTATTAATGCTCTCATCTCATTTATATTTAATGGTATACACTCACTTGCGTCCTATTGTTTTCTTCTCATTTGATAGGAGTACTAACTCGTATTATTTTGAGATAAAGCTTCAATCTCTAACTCCATTGTCTACCTCTAGCTGAAATTGTTCATTGTTTCTATTACTATTTTGGGTGTAACAATGGAAAAGAGGGATAATGTAGTGTTCAATACTGTAGGACAATTTTACATAGAATATAAATAGGCTAATGAAATATCTAACACATGCCCTTCTTTCTTTTCTCAATGCTATAGAAAAGTAGTATTTAATTAAAATAATGGGTGTACCTGAATTCTCAGTAATATGTTGTTGTATGTCTATTTTAAACCCTATAAGGACATGATTGGTGGATTAATATGTTGACAAGAATCCTTTTGTCACCTACGATAGACAATACCAAACCTATTATCATTTTCTTCTTTATACATTATAGATAGATCATTAACAGACAAATACAAAACAAGTTAGGATAATGATTTAAAACTATTTTACGGGTCAAAAAATTATTTATTTGTGTATTTTCAGTAAAATAAGATATATCTTCAAAAAAGAATTACACCCATAGCACTTATTCCTCATCATCAGCTCTAAAAATTGCATGAAACTAATTCTGTATTTATTTTGTAAAACAGTTTGAATATAAAATTAGTATTAATTTTATTTTTCATTTAAGTACATACATGTTATTCTAAAACAATCATCAATAAAATTTATATTTATATTCATCTAAAAAATTTATCTAAATGTCCATACATTTCTATGAATCAAAGAAAAAGGGTACAAGTTTCACTTGTTAACCTTAGAAAAACATATATTCTTGTGATGCTTTACAAGCCCATAAGTTTCACACTTGGGTTTAAAATGAGAGTTATAAACCTAGGAAATATAGTTCTAAGTTTTGAAAAAAATAAATATCCTACTATATAATGCTACAAGAGTATTTCTTCCTTCTACTTTGCAAATGTTTGAACTTATTTTTCATCAAATTCCAAAGGATATGAACCTCCATTTTCAATTCCTCCGCTAATTATTCTTCTAATTTGAAAGTTTTAAAGAACACAATAAGATGGAAAAAAATTTACACTGCAATTATGAGTTTTTATTTGTTGGCTCATCGAGAATAAATTACAAAAAATTTATCAATTAAGAGCGCAAGAATGAAGTTCAATATTTCCTCTTACTAAAACATGTTTTTCATTGACTAAAAATATATACTTTGATTGTAGTGAATTTAACAATAATGAGAATAATCTCATATTACCTGTCATATAATTTGTTATTCCTGAATCAATAATCCATGGTTTGTTATAAACTTGATTTGCTGTTGTTGTTGTGGTTGAGGTAGACAGAGCCTTTCTAATTTTAATTACCTTTTCATACTCTTTTTTACTGAGTTTCAATCTCGTTATCTTTGGGCTAATGACATATTCTAATATGTTTTCGACCGCACTATACTCCTAATAGGAATTGGATGCTTATGAGACATGAACAATGGGAGATTTCCTATATAAAATTCAGCACTTGTCCACTGTGCGATTAGTTCATCTACAGTGGGTGCATTTGAAGTTAATTCTGTCTCTTCCTCGTCCTCTTCCTAAACAATTTTCTTGTCAGATGAGTTCTCCTTTCTCAAAACTTCTGTTGTTATCAATTGTTACAATTATTACCTCAAAACTAGTAGTATGATTTGTAGGTTATATATTTGCCCTCTATAGTCTTGCATACATGATATTATTTGAAGACACTTTCTCTTCTAACATAAATTACTTTTTTATTTGCTCATATTCTTTATTTAGAGTAGACATCAATAGAGTCACTCTAAATTTCTTTATACTGATTTTACTTCTCAATACTTGATATTGGTAGCTAGTACATATCTAATTCATTCTAGAGGCACTTCATCCCTGCAAAATGCTCTTCTAGAGTTTTCACCCCTTGCCTGGTTCTAACCATACCTAATTTTCTAGTTTCTTCACATATTTATCTTATTATATCACAGTTCATCATATTCATGTTGACTACTGAATTCATATTGTTTCAAAGTATAGTGATCAGTTGACCATCTTCTCTAAACCAACTTTTTGTTGGCTTCTTTGGCAGGTCTCTTTCAATATATAGTCTATTTTCTTTTACTCTTAAAAGACTTGTATAATTTTAACTCATTGAAAGTAATTTTTGGATTATACTAATCGGATTGATGTCATTTGAAATCCTACGTTGTTTCCAAAAATCATTGATGTCTTATTGTCTTCTTCAAAATTTGTCATTATGTCTAAGAGTTTTAAGCTCAATTGATCTTTGTTCCTAAAGCTTTAATACTATTACAATTTCTAGGGTTTAAAAATCTAAACTAGGATTTTATTTCCAATGAAGAAGAAAATGATAAAAAGATTTCATTATTCTGAAAAATAAAGGTTGACTACCTCAATGAAAAAAGAAGAAAATAAGGAGATTTTATTATTCTAAGAGATAAAGATTGGTCACCTTAATTTCAAACCCTAATATCCTCATCCTTATATATATATATATATATATAAATGAAAAAGAAGAAAACAAGGAGATTTTATTATTCTGAGAGATAAAAATTGACCACCTTAATTTCAAACTCTAATATCCTTATTCTTTATATATATATAACTCATATTTAAACATTTCTTGCAATCCGTTTATATTTTGTTGGCTCTTTTTTTTCAAGTTGGTTTTAACTTTTATTTGTTATGATAATTTTTGGATTTATTCAAGTATTTCGAAGATATTTTTGTATAAACATACTTGAAATTTATTTGAATTTCATGCGGGTATTTTAAACCTTAATTTTTCTATTATTCTTTCAACTATTTTAAACCCTAAGAAGAGAACAAGAGAAGAGACATAATTAGAATATGCATAGTATCCACCAACAAATTTTTCTTATTAATCCAAATCAATTCATCAAAACACTGGGTGGAAGGGGTTAAGTTATTGATGTGACATGAATTCAGAAAAAGAGTCATTCCAATTATAATCTAGAGATGATTCGTATATATATTTTACAAAAATATGAAATCAAAGCAAATGATAAAATAGCTAGAAGACATGGGAATAAAAATATTATTTTCAAAATTTTACCTAGACAAAATATACCCTATTTGCAAGATGGAACGCCCATTAATATGACTTTCAACTCATTAAGAAAACCTTCACAAATGAATGTGGAATAGATATATGAACATTTTCTCAAATTAGTGGGGGATCTCCTCAAGAGATATTATAGAATAGCACCTTTTGATGAAAGATATGAACAAGAGGATTTGAGAAAACTAGTCTTTTCTTGATTATATTGAGCCAATAAGCAAACAAAAAATCTATGGGTATTTGAACTCCAACGTCCAACAAAGAGTAAAATATTTGATGAAAGAACAAGAAATCCTTTTAAACAACCTGTTCTAATAGGAAAATCCTATATCCTGAAATTAATCTAAAAAGTTGTTGATAAAATCCATGGACATTCCAACAGACATTGCGCACTTGTTACACAACAACCCCTTAGAGGAAGGACCAAGTAAGGAAAACAATAAGTAAAAGAAATAAAAATTTGGGCTCTAAAAGAATTTGGTGTTGCTCATATTTTATAAGAGATGATTACTTATAAATCTGATCATATTAGAACTCATCAAGAGGTTGATACTACAATTATCGAGGAACAGTACCTAACCTGAGGAATATTTTCCAAAATATTAAACCCAGACTTATCCAAACTAGGAAGATCTCAAAGCATGAAACCCAACCGAAAGTTCAAGTTACTGTTGGAAGTAAGAACATTTAAATTGTAACCCTTGATTTATTAAAAATAATAGAAAAGCCAAATTTAAAGAATTTGCTAAAATTTAAAGTAGAAAAGCCAAATTCACCTCTAAAGGCTAGGAAGATTCCAATGTATGCTAGCCGCCAAAGTACGAATTACTGTTCCAAGTAAGAAATCTTTAAATCCTAACTCTTGTCTAATAGAAGAATCCTAATAAACACTTAAACATGGGACAAATTTAAAACAGAAAAGCAACATTTACTTTTAATTTTTACCTGAAGTTTATGGATGTGCATGGAGTATTAAAATTAGGCCTGGGGCCATGAGACACTGATTATAATCTCATTGGCATATTTCCAATGAATAAAAAAATGAAATGACCTTTTATCGAACGTTGTGAATTTGAAGTTTGATAGTAAAATCTGGGTAGTGAGCTATTCATGGCCATTGACAAACCATGGAAATATAGATTTATGTCCGTGCTGAATTTTGTCTGTCTCGTATTTTGTATTTTGCCTTTATTTAGCTGCAAGGCATATTTAAAAGAGTCCAAGTCATGGTGGGAGTCAGGGTATATTAACAGGCTTATTTCCTATTAGCTGTCAAAGATCTAAGATTGAGTTGAGAGTCCTAATCCAACTAGGATTTGTATATCCAGGCCTATATATCTGTGTGCTAAGGGCTCTACAAAGACGGGAAAAACTATTGTACTCTGCATCTTATTTTTCTCTCAAATTCTGCTTAAAAACTAAAGCTCTAGTATCTCCTCAAACTCTAGTTTTCTACCTGAAAATCTAATTTTATCGAGAAAACTTTCAGCATGGTGTTGGAGCTTTAGAGAGCTCATCAGGCCTGTAAGTCGATCTTCTATGTGATTTTCTGAGTGCCTTAAAAGGAGAAGCCTCATGGCAAATTCTGAAGAACAAGTGTCTCCTCAAGTGTATCTTTAGGAGATGTATTGGGGTTACCAATGACCTCAATACATCTCAATTGCTTGAAGAATTTTTTCCAGGGGGCAAGGGCTGTCCAAGTATACCTGAGAGCAAGGGGGAAGAGGATCTATATTGAAAAAAGACCCACCAAGCAAGCCAACAGAAGATTGGTACAAGAAAGACAACCAGATAATGACTTTATTATGGAATAATATGCAACCAACTGTGAGTGCTAATATGATTTCTTGTGAAACTACTAGGAAAGTTGGAGATGAAGCAAGGAATCTATATTCTAGGAAGAATTATCTATCTAGAGTATATGAGAGCTTTGAAGAGATGATCAGGTCTAGACAAGCTGGAAGGCCTTGGGAGGTGTATTACTCTAAAGTGACGAAGCAGACGTGAAGAAGCAGAACACCCAAAAGGAAGAATTTAAGGTGTGCCTTTTCCTTTTTGGTCTTGACAAGGAGTATGATTCTGTCACGGACAAATTCCTATTAGAAAAAGATGAACCATTAGTGGGTAGTGTTTATTCAAGGCTCCAGAGGGTGACTCATTAATCTGCTAATCAAGAACAAAACCTCAAAGCTCCTGCTACGGTGACAGACAGCAAGAAATTTGGAAGAGGCCGAGGAGCATGTGGAGGCTTTTCAGGCCATGAAAGAGGCAAAGGACGATGACAACTGAAGTATTTTCACTGTGGGAGAACTAATCACATAGTGGATAGGTGCTGGCTACTCAATGGGAAGCCAAGTTGGGCCAACACCTCTCAGTCCACTGCTTCAGATAATCCTATCTCAACAGTTTCTTCCTCTTAAGCAAAAAAGAGTATGAAATAGTGATGCAAGAGGGAAATCAGCAGCAACAGTCACTATGGCTTCTTCATCAAAACCTACAGCCACCACATTCGCTACTCCATTGATAATTGACTCAGGTGCCATTTATCACATGATTAGCAACAAAAACCAATTCTCTTCACTTACACAATTCCCCAATACTAAACATGTGATCCTAGCCAACAGCGAACAATCTCCAAATAGTGGAACAAGGCACATCAAGCTATCTTCAGCTCTATTTGAGCCTAATTTTCCTTGCAATCTTCTCTCTATTAGCCAACTCACCAAAACTCTAAATTGTAATATAACTTTCTACCCTTCTCATTGTATTTTTCAGGACCTTCTCGCAAGAAAGATGATTGGTGGAAAGATTAAAAATGAAGGCTTGTAATTGTTGGATCCTGGAGGACAACAAGATCAAGCCAGAATTTTTTCAAGCCAACAAGATTCTATATCTATATGGCACTATAGGCTAAGTCACTTTCCTAGGCTTAAGCTATTATTTCCCACTTTAAGTTCACAGCCAAAATCTTTTTGTCAGGCCTATGAATTTGCAAAGCATTATAGAGTTATGCTTCCTTCTAGAATCAATAAAAGAAGTTCACTTCCCTTTCAAATTGTGCATACTAATTTTGGATAGCTAGAAGTCCTTCTCTAGATGGATTCAAATACTTCATTACATTTATTGGTGGCTATTCTAGATTGACATGGATCTACCTCATGAAATTTGAAAATAAAGCTTTCTACATGCTTAGGATCTTTCACAAAGAAATTCTTAAATCAATTTAAAATCACTATTAAGGGCTGACAATGGAAGAGAATACACTTCAAAAGAATTTCAGAATTACCTTCAAGAGCATGGCATAATATTCCAATCTTCTTGCCCAGCCACACCTCAACAAATGGTATGGCTGAGAGAAAGAGCCAACATCTCATTGGTAGTAGCTAGAGCCTTAATGTTTGAAAGGCAGGTTCCTTACAAGCTTTTGGATGAGGCTGTCCTCTCAAAGCTTGTTATCTCATCAATAGAATGCCTACTACCTTGCTAAACAACAACAGTCCACTGCAAAATTTATGTCCTAATGAACTTGTCTTCCATGTCCAACTTAGAATCTTTGGTTGCATGTGTTTTATACACAACCTTGAAATTACCACCCCAAGCCATTAAATGTGTCTTCCTCGATTATTCCAAGACTCAGAAAGGATACAAATGCTTTGAACCTATAAGATTCAAACGATATATAACTATAAATGCCTTTGAAGAAGTTCCTAGTTTTCTGCATCAGGAAAGGAGCTGACTTAACCTACTAAAAATGACAATCTCCCAGCTCCTGTTCTTCCCACAACGATTAATAACTTACCTAGTCAAGTGCCTAACATAATGAAGGGTCCAGGTATGGCATTGTATATACCAGGAAGCAAAAAGAAATCTCTACTCAATCAGCTCAGCTCTACAACCGCAAGACTCAACAAAAGGTCCTCAAATTGACTCAGATCCAGAATCTGCAGAACTTGTTCCAGAATCAACTTATTCAGATCCAAAACCAGAAACAACAACAGCTCCTACTGAACATTGCCTACCCTATTGCTTTGAGGAAGGGAAAAAGGTCTTGTACTAACTACCCTATTAGCAAATTTGTATACTATGCTTCTTTGCCACCAGCCTTTAAAAAATTTGCCTTGCCAATTTCATCTATAACTATTCCTAAAATTGCTAAAGAAGCCTTGGAGAACCCTCACTGGAGAAAAGCAATGGCGGCAGAAATGGAGGCATTGGAGAAGAATCAAATTTGGGAGTCGGTCACACTATCAAAAGCAAGGAAGTTACGGGTTGCAAATGGGTTTTCACTATCAAATATCTTCTAGATGGAAGTATTGAAACGTAGAAAGCCAAATTAGTTGCAAAGAGGTTTACTCAAACTTATGGAGTGGATCACTTTGAGACTTTCTCACCAGTAGAAAAGCTCAGCTCTATTAGGGTATTTTATCACTTCTTGTTAATCTTAAGTGAAGGCTCTCACAGTTGGATGTCAAGAATATTTTTCTCCATGAAGAGCTACAAGAAGAAGGGTACATGGCAACTCCAAGATTCAACTCTACCTTGAAGATAAGGACAGTTTGTAAATTGAAGAAATCATTATATGGGCTCAAACAATCATCTAGAGCATAGTTTGACAGATTCAGCGTAGCTTTACTATCTTATGGCTTTGCAAGAAACATGGAGATTATTTTTTGTTTATCTAGAAGACAGCTGGCAAGACTATTGTTATATTGGTCTATGTACATGACATCATACTTATAGGAGATGATCTTGAAGGAATGGCAGCAGTTAGAATCTTTCTACGACAGCAATTTGAGACCAAAAACTTGAGAAAAGTACATTACTTTTTGGGTATTGAAGTAGCCTATTCTTCTTGAGGATTAGTACTCTCACAGAGAAAATATACTCAAGATCTTTTGGAAGAAACAAGATTGCTTGGAAGTAAAAAAACTTATTACCCTACGGATTAAAATCTGAAACTTTATCCAGAACAAGGTGCTGAAATAGCCGAGTCACTAATAGGTAAATTGATATGCCTAACTATTACCAAGCCCGATATTGCATATGTTGTGATGGTCCGTTAGTTCATGCAAACAGCAAGAAAACCAGACTTAGAAGTTGTCTACAAGATACTCAAATACTTGTAAAAGCCTCCAAGACTAGGTTTGTCCTTTACTCGTGGAAGCAACCTTGATTTACAATGATTTACTGATATAGATTGGGGAGGGTCACCAATAGACAGAAAATCTACATCAGGTTTTTGTACATATTTTGGAGGTAATTTGGTTACATGGAAGAGTAAAATGCAAGAAGCAGTGGCCAAATCAAGTGCAGAAACTTAGTACAAGGTTGTAGCCTTAGGGGCATGTAAAACTCTTATGTCTACGTTCTGTATTGGCTGAACAAGGGTTCCCAGTTATAGAGCCTACAACAGTTTTTTGTGACAATCAATCAACTATCCTTGTATCCAGCAATCCTGTCTTCCATGAAAGAACAAGCAAGTACACCTCCAGTATGTCCCTGTTGAAGCTCAAATTGCAGAGATTCTCATGAAATCCCTGAAGAGAGAAGCTCTACAATCTACTATTGACAAACTGGGCATGATTGACATTTATGCTCCAGCCTGAGGGAGGATGTCGAAGTACATATTTATGTTTGTCTTGAATTTTGTGTCTGTCTTGTATCTTGTCTTTTGTCCTTATTTAGTTGCTAGGCTTATTTAAAAGAGTCCAAGTCATGGTAGAAGTAAGGGTATATTAGTAGACTTATTTCCTATTAGTTGTCACAGATCTAAGGTTGCGTTAAGATTCCTTGCCAGACTAGGATTTGTATACCTGGTTCTATATATCTGTGTGGAGGCTCTACAAAGACGGGAAAAACTAGTGTTATTCTATATCTTATTTTTCTCTCAAGTTCTGCCTAAGAAATAAAGCTCTAGTTTCTCCTCAAACTCTAATTTTCTATCTGAAACTAATTTTCGTGAGAAAACTTTCAGCAACTACATGATCTAATTTGTGCATTCACTCATAGGATATTAAAAAACTGATGAAAGAGAAAAAAAAACATGCCAATATGTCACAAACACACAAGCCACAAGGGGAATCTATTGGCAAGACTAGATGGCAACAATCAGAATTTATTTATTCCCATTCATGATGATATGCACTATGGAACCCAAAAGGCAGGAGTTACTTCTTCTGTGTATAACCAGTAATTAACCAGACTTCGATGCTCCCATTAACAACTCCACATTCTAATACACTTCGAGAGAATCTCATACAGAACAGCAGTAAATATAACATGACATATTCATTTTAGAATAAATTTAGGCTTGAATAACTATGAGCCTTAATTGTGAAGTTAAGCAAGTACCTGCAGATTATAGAAAATAGAAACACCACCTGTCATTAGATATCTTAGAAAATGTTGTGACATCATTTATTAGTTCTTTGAGGTAAGGGTGAGCAGTATTTGATCATTTATTAATTCTTTGACATAGGAGTGAGCAGTGTTTGATCATCTAAAATCAAATTAACTGATTGAATGTAACTGGATTGATTGGTTTGGTTCCGTTGATTTATTCTGGATCAGTCTGGCTCATTTTAATTGGGAATTCAGTTTTTGGTCTAAATTCAAGTTTGAACAATTAGCCCCAGACCAAGCAAATAACCCAACTGACATATATTCCCTGCACCAATACCCTTTCTCCAACTGGCCCGACCTTTAATCCACAAATCCTCTTCTCCGATCTCTAACCTTCAAAGCCTCACTTTCCCTTGCTCTCGCTGTCTCCAATTCTAATCCTGCAGTCCTCTGCACACCCCAATGTTACCTGATCATCTTCCATCCTCTTGGGGCACTGGATCCTCTTCCATTCTCCAGCAGCCAGGCGGTCAAGCATTTGGAGCAGATCATGCACACATTTGATTTCAGCATATGGATAATTTTGAGCTCTAATGCAGACCTGCATGACCACATTATCTTCCAATATGACTTGAAAGGTTCTGGTTTATTGGTATGGTTTTAGCTCCTAAATGTTGTGTCTTAGATGTGAAAAGAACAACATATATGGTGTAAATTTTAGATTAGGACCGGGAGATTTAGAAAAAGGAGCAAGTGATGATCCTTATGATAAAAAGTGAGATTTAAGTTCATATCAACTATGGGAATGATAATGAAGTTTGACAATAAAGCTTAGTAAGCTGAGATATAGTCTGAGATTTCAGTGTTTGGCCCAGAATCCAACTGAATAAGTTCAGTAAGGCCAAAGTTCAGTTTTACTCAGTGTTAAGTCAGTTTGTTTTTAGTTTTAGAAAACCAAACAAACTCAGTTTGGTCCATAAAACAGTTTCAGTGAAATCAAACCACCCAAATGCTCACTCCTACTTTGAACAATTACAGAAAAATAAAACTCTTGTTTAAAACACGTCCTAATCTTGTTCAAATTAATCAACAGGGATATCTTTTATACCACAAAAAGAGAAGTACAATTGATCTTTGCCAAAGCAAAAATGCATATGGTATTTCAAAGCAATTATGGTGACAAAAAAAGGACCAAAACAGACCCAGAAAGCAACTTTCAGCTACACACCTTAAGTGATGCAAGATTAGCTGAAATCTGGCTCAGGACTCGAGCATTTTCCTCAAAAAGGTTGCTGGTTGTACCATCAATTGCTGGAGCTATTAAAGAAAAGGGGAAAATTAGATCAAAAGCACAAATGAGATATAAATAAGTCACCTAAACTTTATTCATCAATTACTTCCAACAGCAAAAACATATAGCAATTTAGTATTGCGGGATAAAACAACAGTTAAGAATAATACAAAGATACATGGAGAAATTCACATATTTTTTAATAAAAACCTGAGCTGGCACAGTTTCTAAAGACATGAAGATCGTACAAGGATTGGCAAGAGTACCACAATAGGTATCAATAACCAGTTCAAATAGTAAGCTGACTACCACATGACACAAGTTGTAAAAAGCAAAACACACTAAAGAACACTAATATATGATGCAAAAAACAAATCACAAGTTTAAAAAGGCAGGTTTACAAAATAAACCTACAAACGATTTAACACGATAGCCGACCAACCTTCATATGAGAACCAATTAGGGTTTGAATGATGCATCAACTGAGGGTATGAATGTAAATTGCCTGATTGAACTAGATTCCTGCTTGCCTGTGAAGGAACATCTGCCATTTTTTCCTGAAAAATTTACCATCCTTAATACATATATGAGGCTTGAAGGTTGAGTTACATCATTAAAGGCTGAAATATTAATGATAAAACTAAAAACTCCAAATTTAGCAAATTGGAGTATAGTGCATTATGATAATTTTGCATAGAGAAAATCTGCTAAACTTATTCAGATAGAAGCACTATCTAATCAACATCTATATCAAATGCAACCTCAATTTTCTCAAGGCAACATTCTTAGAAACAAGTCAAAATAAAGATAGCTCTAGCATAACTGGAGCTACAAGTTAAATGATAACAATAAACAACAACAAAAATACCTTCCTATCTTTCATCCTCTTCCCCATGTAACTTTCTTCAGACTTCCTCCGTTTTCCGTTATCCTTCTTCTACAAAATAAATAACAGACTATTGAAGAAAGACAATCCAGTAATTTGCAACATGAAACTTGAAAGCACTCTAACTGACATCAGAGTAGTTTAGAACTACGATCCAAGTTCACAGACTAGCAAATCAAACAAAATTGCTATGAAGAGTCAAAAGATCTCTCCAATTGAAGGCAATCATGCATTTATTTATTATTTATTATAATGAAATGTAAAAATTTTGCCTCCAGCGGCCAAAGATGCTGAATGCACAAAAAAAATTTTCAGGGAAAGACAGAAAGTATAGTGAAATAAGTCATAGCATCTAATCAACCACTGTCATTTACAGCCACATAGGATGAATTTGTTTTCGCATTGATTATCAATGGCATACATTTTGTGTAGAGCCATAGACACAAGAAATCATCCCAAATAGTTAGCGTCCACGCAAGAACCAGCTAGGTACAGCAAACCAATTAGGATGTCACATCATGATGTGTATGCTCATCAGTGCAGGTACTGATTTCAGATGTATAGCTAATCAGATGGGGATTCAAATATCAGCTCTACATAAAACATATGTTGACATGATAAACCTATTTCCTGAGAGCTTACTTGCACAGTGTATCTCACTACCAACAAACCTCATTGGTTACCTCTTTCTGAAACTTGTTTCCAGTTGATATCCTGGATTTTGATCCCACAATCCTGCAGCTATGGCCCATTTGGATTGTGATTAGAGAGGTGGCCATCATATGATGACCAACTTACTCTCTAATCATCCAAACATGATTTAAATTTCCTCTAGCAAACTTCATCACATCCAAACATAACAATATGAATTTGGAAAATGCATGTAGTTAAAAATGCTATCATGATTTACTATTCACCTAAATCGCTAATCACGATGTTCACAATCCAAATGAGCCCATAGTGATCTTCAATGGGGAATCAAGGTCAAACACCAGGACCTTTGCCTCAACATTAAGCTATGCATCCTAAATAATCTATTCCTAGGAGTTACATGATATCCACATTGAGTGAAATCAAGTAGATTTCAAATCACACAACAATGATACCAGCCCAGTCCAAGCAAACATTGACAGACAAACAAACAAATGTGTGGATATTAACTGCTCAACCACAAACAAGTACTCTAATAAAAAAATTCTTTTCCGTTTGAACCTTATGTTCTTGTATAAGAGTTACCTGCCCAAACCACCACTGTATAATCACACAATTCGTTGAAACTTTCGAAGGAGAGCATATCCAGCACGTAAAATTTCACTAGATATTATAAGATCTCATGTTGTTCGGATAAATATGTCAAAGAATAGAAATATCTACTTAGTTTAAACCAAGTTGGTTCAAAGTGATCCCGACTAGCACCTAGAACTGCTGGTAATAATACCACTTTCTGATTAACCACTACCTCTTTACATAAAACTTAGTTAAATAGGTACATGCACGTGATCTTGAAAGCCATATCATTATTTAATCAATGCAAGTGAAGGAATATGCCCCAGCTGCATGGGAAACAACAATCTTTTATCAAAAAAGAACATGAGAATTAGATCACTATCAAATGCTCCTGAGGTAAGATCATTATCAAATGTTCACTTGCGACTCTATAAGACAAGCAAATGAAAGACAAAATTGTTAAGCATATGTAGTACTTTAGCTTGAAATATCCAGCAAGCATTATTGCTCTGAGAGTAGATACAGTCAAATTTCCTACGATCAGACTTTATAAGTCAGCAAAAGCAACAGTATAAAATAAAACTGTTAACTTGCACAATGATTTTGTAAAATAAATAGAGGTTATTATCAACAACGCCTGCTTTTCACTATTATAAGATTGAAAAACTCACTGTCATCCATCGGCACCTCAATGCAACATCTCTTACAGTCTTGTCCCGCAGCAAGGCTGCAATCTTGATGTACTTCATGATATTAGGTTCACTAGCATATCTGGAGAAGTCAAATTAAATAGGTCAACATGAAGAAAGTGAAGGCAAGCAAAGGGAGATGATATAGTCAGGACCCAGGTAAATATGCAAACAAGATATTTCAAGCTGTTCAAAGATAGAAAACAAAAGCAATTCCAGAAAAAGTTTTAAGTTCACTTAGAAATCGACAAACACTAGCAGCACTCAAGTTTCAGCCTATAAAGCTCAGTTCCACCAAAATTTAACATCATCATAATCTGCTGCAAGGGAAGCACTAAAAATGTAACACTTTGAATTTAACAACTTTTGCAGAAAAAGACCAGTATTAGATCAAATTTCAGGCCTCACGTCATAAATTCTTACTCTTCAAATTTCCCATCTGAAATATGTCATTCATTCAACAAAAAAATTAGAAGGGCAATAAACAAAATGGAACATATTCTCAATAAGAAAACTATCTCAAAAAAAAAAAAAAAAAAAAAAAAAAGCCACAAAGATGTTAGATAAAAACCAAAGGCATTCACCAAACTACCTACTTGACAAGACCTTCCTTCAATATAGTCTGTTCCTCAAAGGACCACTCCACAGCTAATCCAGTATCGTGCTTGAGGCCAGGAAGCGGATCAACACCCCTACCACTCGAATTCCCACTCAGGATCACTGCTGAGGCGTTTCCAATCAAGCTGGAGTTACCAGACAATAGCATGCCGGCCGTGCTACTAATGGCACTGGAACTGTTCGTGACAACCGGAATCATTCCGGTCCCACCATTCCTAGCCCCTGACTGAGGAAAAGAAACCAAATGGCTAGTGTAGAAAGACGACGGAAACAGTCCTTGGCGAAAACTCATATTTGAATCAGCAGCCATATCAGAACCAAAGAATCCAATAAACACACGAAAAACTCTCAATCCCCTATCAACGATTACGAATTACAGCGGAGCCGAAAACTTAGGTACCTAACAACCAACGCCTCAAAAGCCTCCCGAGTGATCATTGCTCCAAAAAAATAAAAAATAAAAAAAAGCTAACTTGTCATCTCAATCCGAAAAAGCTACCTCCTTTCAAACCCTAATTCATTCCACTTTCAAAACCTGCAACCAAAAAAAAAAAAAAAACAAAAACCAAGAACGAGTCAGAAACTACAAATTCCCAACGCCAAAACCCTAAAACCCCCGAAAAAAAATTAAACTTTCATCACCTAAAACCCTTTGAACCCCTAAAAACTTCAACTTTTCACCAGAAAACGCAAAAAACATGAAAGAAAGCCAGAGTCGATGAAATTAGGACCAGAAAAAGATATCAACCAGAGATGAAGGAGGCGATGGGGATCGAGAGAGGCGCATTCGGCAGCAAATAAATTAATTGGCGTGGATCTGAGCACCAACTTTTGCTGGGAAATGGAAGGATTTGTTTAATTTGATTTCTGCGGGCATTTTTTCTCTGGGACTCGTCTTCTCTTTTTCGTTTGGTTCCTTGTTCCTCTTTTCTGCAACTGGGTTGTATTGCCCATGCCCAGCTCCACTTCTCCGGCTTTCTTACTTTTTCAAGACAACGGTGAGAGAGATTAGGCTTCGAGTCGGAGTTTATTAACGGGAGTGCCATTTCACACGGGATAATTTTATAGGCAAGTCCTTGAAATCTTGCTAATTAGATAAACGTTCCTCAAATCATTCAAGGGACCGTCTGATCCTGTCTAGCTTCTCGGATGAACTTAACATGGTGTGAACTATGAGAGAAGCATGAGTTTTTTGCACGAAACCCATGTTGGAGCGCTACCATTTGTGGTGGACCGTTGGTGGATAGTTTTTGAACTCTTCCCCATTAGCTCAATCTAACTAGAAGCCACTTGATAGTGATTTAGAACATGAGCAACACACTATGACAAGGAAGTCAAGAGCCCAACTTCAAAATCTTCAGACGCCTAATGACAAGGAACATAAGCAACACACTAGTGACAACTTCAAAGGCTTCAAACGCCTAATGGCAAGGAACATGAGCAACACACTAGTGACAAGTGTTAGAAAGATCTATTTGACACATTTCATCATATACTAAAACTTCTTACATATGAGGTGAAAATAATGGAGTTTTTGAATACTTGTGAAAAACTTCTTATATATGAGGTGAAAATAGTGGAGTTTTTTAACCTTTTGGAAGCATCTATCATACTTTATATTCTTCATGTTGAGTGGGAAAGAAACAGACAAACCACTTTGAAGTATTTAAGTAAACACCTTGGATATATAAAAAAAATAAAAAAAAAGGTACTAAAAGATTTAAGGTTATTCTTAACATTAATAATTTGGTGCTAATGATATGCCTATAAAAAGTATACATTAGCGGTGCTAACCAACTGACGCCGCTACTAAAAATTCATGTGAAAGAATTACGGTATAAATAATTACAACAAATGTTTTTTTTTTTTGAAAACATATCATAATCTAGAATCTCACATATATTATATATATATATAATTTGCCATACATCACATAATCCAAATAATATTATATTTTATGTAAATAAACAAAAGCATACCTCAAATTTAATCTAAATAAAAGTATCATATACCATGTTAGGTTATTAACCTACAAATTATTTAAACATCTTACTTTTTTCATAATACTTAGACTAAGTTGAATTTAACATAGATCATCTCACATACAAATTTTAGAAGGTAGAGAAAAGCAAGAGGACTGAGAGATTGAAATGGAAGTGATAAAATTGGAGAGAGAGAGAGAGAAAGCTCGGCTATCTAATTCTTTTGGCACTGTTTAAGTGCTTCAAAAAACACATAACAAATTATGCATTGTCTCTTTTATATGGCACCAATCAAGGTCTCTTAAACACTTAGATTTTGCAGGATGAAGTCCCACTCAGTCATGAACTCTACTTGATTTGGGTTAGCCCTAATCCTATTAAGATTGGCCACTTTTAAGTTATATGAATGTCTTTTACATACAACCCTTCAAAAAATAACTAAATTATATATAATCTCTTGACTTTTTTCATAATTATATCTAACATTTTTTAAAAATTTTTAAAAAGGTTTCAAATTCCTAAGTTAAGAAAATTACTTTTTGTAGGAAATATATCTAGTATATTTCTTAACAATTATAATGAAATAACCAAAATACCTTTTTATAGTTGTTGGAGAATGTAGTTATAAATATAGCACTTTCAGGGATTTAGGTCAAAATATAGTTGAGACTTTTACCAGAATAATTATTTCAACATTTGAAACTTCAAATATGATATATTTAATCAAAAAATAATTTTTTTTAGAAATAGCAGTACTACGAAAGACTAAAAGTTCAAGTAAGTCTAAAGCTCCAACAACAAATTTCTGAAGAACTTTGGAAAGAAATATGTATATGGGTGAATAGAAAAATCAGAACCCTAATTTTATTTTTTGCTTCGTATTCTGTTATTCTACTTTTTGTTTTGCACGGGGTCTGCTTCACACAAAATACTAATACCAAGACTGATAGGGTAAGATAAATTAAAGGGTAAAATGAGTTAAGGCCCAAATTTTACATTTTTCAGGGTAGTTGGGATCGAAGGACCTAAAACTTAGCTAAAAATTAAAGAAAAGAGTTATATGTAATTATGACAAGGTTAGGGGATTATACGTAATTTAGCTATTTTTCGAAGGAGTTATATGTAAAATACTATATATAAATATTAATTTAATTTAATTCAAGGATTAAAGAATCAATTGGATCCAAACCCAATCTAATTGGGTTAGACCCAGAGTGGCCCTAGTCGTCTGACCCTAATGGTCCAACCATATCGAACTCTATTCATTGGTTATGTGATTTATGAATTTGCAATGCATTTAGTCCTCGTTAAGTGACAACCATCAAATTCATATTAGTCTTCATCTAATCATAAGTCATGTCACTGTCCAAGTAAGTCAAGCTGGTGATTCACATGCAAGACTATTGGTCATATTGCCGATCAACAATTGACACGATCTACATAACCTAGATCAAATTTGATATAATATAAGCAAAATATTAGTGGCTTATGAAGAATGTGTGACATCAAACAACTCTCTGCATTGTGAACTTGTCATTGATCAACTGCTTAACAATTGTGCATTATGCTTTCTAATATAACACATTGTCTCAATTGTAGAGAAATGAAATAATATCAAACTCATAATATATACTAGGTGATAATTTATATTAAGGTATTAGAATAACTAACTTACTCCAAAACATGTTCTTGTGTCTCTCCAGAATTGTGGCTGTTGATATTGAGTGAAATTTGTTAGCCTTGGATTGTGTTTCTTGAGGCTTGTGGCACATGCACATACTTTAAGATTTGCATGCCGAACCTACAAGATGCAAGAGTCCTTTGAGAGGTTTGTAGGACTTTTTTTTTATCGAGTGTGGATACATCTGTCTTGATAGCATATGACTCATCTTCGTACATACCTAAAAAAAGAGTGACAATAACTTTTGTGAGGTTCTTATCTATATAATATAGATCACAAATAAAAATATATATAATAAAATATTACTTGCCACCTTGGCAGGAATGGATTAAGGATTTTTTCTTAACCCTCCTTATGTTTGTCTAAAGATCGATTACTCTATTATATATGCAAAACTAATGAAAACAATAATGCATAGAAGAAAATGAAAGAAAAAAAGGGAAAAAAAGGATCTTATGACACCTATGCAATCCTTCACTTTCATGAAAGACTCGTTCAAAATCACAATGGAAAAGTTCAGAATTATAGTTTTGAGCTAACAAAGCATTACAAGAGGATTTTTGGGATTCTCACTTGAAAATTGAGAAAAATTTGTTACTAAAGCTCTATAAAATCACAGAGAACTTTAGGAAAACTTTATAAACCGGCTACTCCAGAGAGCTTTTTGATCTAAAAATTTCATTTTCAAAACAATAAAAAAGGATATTTGTATAGTGTAAGAGGAGGAATATTGGCATCTTGCGCACAATGGACACCAGGATCATGGCATTCGCTAGACTTCTGTACAATAGGCTAACACCAAGAAGTTGGCATCCACCTTGTGCAAACACTAGGTGCCAAGAAGCCAGGCCCATGGAATTCACCCCACATAGAATCTAGCCGTATAGTGTCGTGTGAACTCCAATTGCGTGAGGTCGATTTTTGGAAAAAGTAATTTTGTATAGAAATTCAAAAATTTTAAAATAATATTTTAGTCTAGAAAATCATATCAATGGTTGAGAATACTCCAAGATTCGTGTAGCATTCCTTGATTTTACAAACAAGATCTTAAATTTTTGAAATTCACAGAGGGATCCAATATAGCTCTACAAGATGATGGAAGAATATATTATTTTATGGAAAAATTAAATTCTTTTTGTGAAAAAGGTATACAACTTAGAATTTTATAATAGGTCCCTTTAAAAAATTTACACATAAGTCACCAAAAAGTTGGAAAATTTTACTCTAAATAATTCAAACATACTGAATCTCATGAAAAATTCTATTTTTCCCAAATGAATTTTTGAAAATTCTGAAATCATGTTAAACCTCAAATTGCATGAAAATTATTGATCGGTCGACTACAAATCACACTGATGAGTTTAAGAAAGCACCATCTATAATTTCCCCTCCTTTGGAAAGACATTGAAGGTAGTGGAGCGTAAGTCAAAGGTGCAAAAGTTAATCCCTTTTGGGGATGGACTTAGTTAATTTCTCATGATTGGGTTGTTAGTTTCAAATGGATTTGAGAAATTAATAAATTAAATTAGGGGCTATGAATGATCATGTAGCTTATAAGTTTGTCAACAAACTTTTGAGAGGTAATAATTTATGAGAATACATTAGAGACTAATCTCATCTATGTTTTAAGAGAATGGCTTCGAGTTCTCTTAGTGGGACTGTTTTTGACACTAATTTATGAGAAAGTAGTTTAGATGAACTAAAGAGGATTTGATGAGAACATGTCTGAGAGTAATCTCTACCTATATTTTAAAGAGATAGTTTTGAGTATTTTTGGTGGGATCTTTCTCATCACTATCTCATGAGGAGGTATTTTATCTCTAAAGTTGCCAAGCCAACCAAGATCAAAGATCCACATGGTTGAGTTCTAGCCTATTCTTCTATTGGAATGTATAAGGATCATGAAATATGCTTGCTGAGAGAATATAGATGGATAAAATGACTCTAGGAATTATTATTTCTTTTTTAAATAATGCACATTGTCAACCATTGGTTGAGTCAAGAGATCCTTTTGAAGGAGAAGCGCTATAGACTACTTTGACATTTCTCAGACGAAGGTTTTGGAATTATGTCCAAGGTGAGTGGAGTTGGTATTGGATTGTCTCTTGCTGCTACTAGTGGTAGGACTAGATGCTTTCTCACAACTTCTTGCTGGAGTAGAGCTACTACTTCTAGTGAAACTCCATATCTGATATTCATGGTGGAAGTTTGCTAACGGACATCACAAAAATTACATAAAAGTCCATATCACAAAACTGGTCAACTAGGCTGGTTTAAAGTCACACAATAAGGTTAAAGACCATAGAAAAATAAGTATCTATAAGGTTCATCATGAAAATGCACTAATCATTTCGAGCTAAAAAGCACCACCAACCTCTGGTATTGGTACCCTTACGCCTTCAAAAATGCCCACAACATCTCCATAGTGTGCTCAATCCCCTTACACTTTGTGAATGTTCGAAACACCTCGATGTATTATATGGCATTAAGTTCTATTTGGTCTAATGCTAGATCATAACTCTTGAGCACATTGTGAACTAAGGGGTCTATAAGATACTTGAGCCCCCTATGAACATCTCTTAGTACATTATGAAGATGTACCTAAAACTATCTTTTAGTGCTCCTCGATTTCCCATAAGTCCACCTTGATTCCATCAAGAAACCCATACCCCTAGATCAGATACCCTTGTTCTTTATTATCCAAAGTTTGATTGATTACCCAAATCAAAACTAGTGAAGGTCGATAGGGTGTCTTTGCATTGGATTCCTCTAAGTCCCTAACTCAATCACATACAGGGTTACCTAAGTAGAACAAGTGTATTTGTCTATGTTTGGATAAAGCTAAAATACATGCACCAAGATGAGGAAAGCAACATAAGAGGCCTAAAGTCCTAGAATCCCTACAAACTATATGGGAACCTCTACTACTAAAGCACAAAAAAGAAAATATTGCCTAGGATAGCCACCAAAGTAGTATGAAGCACCAATAGAGATAGAATGACAATAGGACCGGTGGAAGGAGGAGTGGCTACAAAAGGTTCAAAGGTGAATGGAGAACGTCCTAGGTTCACAAGAGAGTCACTAGAAGCACCATCGAGAGACAATTTCATTGTTGGAACTTGGAGCCAAGGATCAAAGAGGAATAGACAAAAAGGTTAGGGGAGAAGGGGAGGGGGGAGGGTGGGGATGCACAAAGAGCGAGAAAGAAAAAATGGAGGATAGCAAACCCCAAAACTCCTTATATACTTGTAGATGTGCCATATATGAGCACCACATGACACAAATCCAACCTCCTAAAGTTGAAGAGGTGGGAGGTTCAAGAATTTTCAACTTAGTGGTGCAAATCTATCCTCCATGTGGCATTATCTAAGTGATTGTAGCTTGAATGATTTACATAACAGATGAAATGATCGTGCCTTGAGACTACATGAACCCTAATGATCTCACAATGATTAGATGAGATGATGTCACATTGCATGAAGGATCTTGATAGATCCAGAAGAACGAATCCCTGTAACTCACTATCAATTGATGAGCCATTGAATCATGAACCCAACTTTAGTTGAATTGATTAATGAACCGATTTGGTCCACAACCATGCCAATTCAACCCATCATATGTTGAGCCTAATACGCCAAGCTCCACCCACTCAACCTTGTGTACCGAGCCTTGTACTCTAAACCCCATGCATTGAGCCTTGTATATTGAGCCTCATGTACTGAATTCTATGCACTGAGCCTCAATACTAAGTCAAGTGGCCAACTTTGATTTGCACTTGAAATGTTACTCCCAAGGAAAACCAAACCCTAAATCTAAAGTAGAATAACATTGAGTTGCCAAACTCGCTTGTTGTCTCCCAACTCTAATGAGCAAAGTGGTCTATTACATTTCCCACTACTATAAAAAAAATTTAGATTTTATCATGTTAGATCAGTGGATGAGTTTTCCTCTATGCCCTCATCCTAACCTAACTCAAGGGCATCTAATTAGGTGAATCTTACCTTGCAGCAAGGAGTTAATAGCACAAAGCAACCATGCATGAAATTTTAATGTCTTTCTTCTCTCTTAATTCCTTATATATTCTTCCACCTCACAAATATTGAAGGGGCCATTGTTAGAGAGTCCTCAACATTTTTTTAATGGTGTTTTCTTACTATAAGGAAGAGGTAATAGTTAACAGCCTAGTCAACCTCCTCAACCTAAGGTATGCAAATGTCCATATTATATGTAAAAGATTGTGCCTCCATATCAACTCTAGGAGTTGAAACTTATGAAAACAAAAAAAGAAGTTCTAAATTGTGTATTTAAAAGAAATTTGAACTAAATTAGATAAACAAATATCTATCAGCTATTTAAGAAAATTTTTCAAATTTCAATTCAAATTTAACTTCTATTGAACTGAAGGTTAGATTTGGTTCTCAACAATACAGTTCAATTTTGGGTGAACAATAATTTTAGTTCAAACCTAATTCGGACTCATGAACAAAGTTGGTGTTATTGGAATTTCTGATATCATTTGTTGAGTTGATATAGATATACAACATGTCCAATGAGAATTAAAACGGCCATTAGACACTTGGCACTTCTTGATTAGCTTTATTTAGTAGCAAAAAGGATAAAAAGAACAAATTATATGTATTTGTGCACAATTCAAAGCACAAGATGGCCCCTACACAAAAAAAATCATGTTGTATAATGTACTGAACATTAGAGAATCAAAATTCTCAGTAACTATTTTGACCTTTCCCTTTTCGAATTATTAAATTAGATTTTTCTCATTTGTACCCTTACAAATTAAGCGATTTGAGAAATTAGACAAATCGGATAACATGCCTATGGTTAAAAATATGAGGGCGTATCTATACTACAATTAGAAAATGTGATTTTCATTGTTGATGGAACTTGATTTATCACTAATTTAATTTGAAAGATATCTTAAAATCTGAATTTACTAAACTAGTATATGTTATGACCAATAAGATAAAAAATTATAAAAAAAACTATTGAGAGCTCTTTGACGATGGTCTTCTGATGCTCAAGTAAATTATATATGTGTGGAGAAAAAAAATGAATAGATTTTCTATAGAGAAATGAACATTAGCCTCATTATCTATTTAGGCCCATCCTTTTATACTAGCTTCAATCTTCAGTTTTTGTGATTTTAACCAAATTCTCACCATTATTTTTTCCTAAATCTCTATTCTTTGACTGAGTCTTGAATTAAGTCTTTCCATATATAGTTTGTTAAACTATCTTACCAAACTTCCCCACATTTTGATGAGGTTGACTCCGAATGCCCCCTCACACAAATCATGGCATGGTTCAGCTTTCAATAGTTCAGTGGTAATGGTTTCTAGTTTGTTTTATTCCAGTGAAGATTTGCTTGGATTCAGTTTTAGGTTGGTTTGGTCTTTCAAAAACCAATGTGTGTCTACAAACACATTCTCACAGTTTGTTGCACCACCAACCATAATTAGATGATGGACTAGCACTCTTTCTACAAAATCTACTAATTAAATTGGTCAAAAATATTGAAAAAATTTACTCAATTTATATTCAAACTAGAAACTTATATATGGTCAATTTATGCTAATGGGATTAACTTGAGGCAAAATTTATATCTTGCATTTATTTTATCTTGTTTGAGAAGATAATTACACCTCAAGTTAAAAGTTTTAGTAGAAATATTCTATACATATACATCAATTGCTAGCCTACTTGAAACTACATTGGGAATTTTCTTTTTTTTTTTAAAAAAAAGAAGTTAGGTTAGTACAAGAAAATACAAAAAGTTTAGCTGGTTATTTCAATTATCGAATAAGTTATGCATGAAATTATGAAAACCAAAATAATATAATAGGTGTCTACATATGTTTGTTTTGTTGGATATCATTTACTTGTGATAGGTGCTAGCAAATGAAGGATCGCTTATATAGAGTGATGTTAACATGACAGAAATATCTTATTTTTATATATACATCAATTTCTATCTAACCCTAAATACTTATAATGGGGTAGTAGATCATCTAATTGAATTCTGATTTATTTATAGCTAGATGATGATTCTGTAAGTAAAATGAAGAATGTTCCATATCTTGAACTTATGGTCTCTCACTTTGATGAAGGAGGTGTAAAAAGATTAGGGTCCTTTGGTTTGATATCATCTCAAAATTAAACTATCTAATTTTACATTAAAGTAGTTGTCGTCTAGCACGAATATGGACAACCTAACTTTGACACTCCAAGTTTTCAAAGGTTTAAAATCACAGTCATATATGTTTCCTTAAAAGAGGAATAAAAACAAGTGGTTGACATGAGGTCTATAGAAAATCATTATTTGCACGTATGCCTTTTAAAGAATTGCATATTTGCATATATGCCTCACGAAAATTGTTAGGGAAAATTAGTTCTCATTCTTCTTCAAATAGTGCAATGATTATTTTATTGGTACAAAACTCAACCACCACACATGATATGTGGTAGAGTAAAAATGTTGAACCAGCCAGAAGACGAAGCTGAACCACCACACTAATTCGAGCCATCACAACTCGACTAAGAGAGGTAGGGTTAATTTCTACTTAGGCCATGACTCAAAGCTAAATCTTTGAGAGAAGAAGACTTGGAAAGTGGTCCCTTTTTTCTTTGAAAGAGATAGTGGGTCTTTCCACTACTCACTAATAAAGAAACTTGTGTTGCATAAAAGTAGAACCCTTGGGATGAAGTTACTCTATCCTTGGTTTAACTTGACTCAGGAGTTATAAGTTTCAAACTAGTCCCAACTAAGGTTGGGTTAACAAGCTCTATAAAAACCTCACATGCAAAAGTGTAAATCCTCGTCTCCTTTCTCTCCTAGCTAATTTTTCATTTCTACGTCCCAAAAATCTATTCCACTAACCTAATCATCAGAGGATTCTTCGTGATACTTCACTAGCAAGTAGCTCACCCTTCTTGTGGTGTAGGTACTCAAGACCAAGCCTAGAGATTAGAGCAACTTTGGTTCAAGTCAACCTGGGAGTGAACCAAACCATGGTCTACAATAGTTGGTGATTTCATTAAGAGTTAGCATCAAGACCTCCTTCCTTGCCATGTTGACAACCTACAACCACTAGCCATGCCAGCACATACTAGAAGTAGGAAGTAAGTAAAAGGACATCATGAGGAGTGGCAAGGCTCCCATCAAGATTCCTCTAGTCAAGTGGTAAACCCTCAACCGCAACATCTGAGGGAAGCTTGTAGCAATAGGATACAACTATAACTGTCAGTGTTAAGCCTTTTGTGCACTTTTAAGTAGTCCCATAAATTCTTGGAGCTCACCAAGTGACTAGACCATACTTCACCATATTGATGGAGGAAGTTCACTTGATGGGTCAAGCCTTGATGTACCAACGAGCTCTTTTGGAACATTGGCTACCAACCATGCAACCATGATCTAGATCACAAGGATAAGACCATGTTGGGGAGACTGACATTAACAAAGTCCTACAAGAACTTGCATCTCCTTCTAACTTAAACTTTCCTTACTCAGATGATGTGGCAAAGGCTTGAAGAGGGCATCTTAGATCACATTCAAAGAATTAACAAGGCACAAAAAAATAATCTATAAGGACATGAGGAAGGCTACTATGCCCATCACACCTTAGTGACCCATCGTTGAAGGACCATAAACCCATGCTGGAAGGAAGCACTTCCACAACACAAGTCATCTCGTGGAGTGTATAGGAGGTAAAAAAGAAAATTATTAAGGTTGTGGAACATTGAATATGAACTATGGACACTACCAAACTCAACAACTTGAACACTTAATGCACTAAGCCCATATTTACTAATTGAACCCTTACTAGCCAAGTTCTCACAACCTACCTAGAAGTTCTATGATGGGACCAAGGACCCTCTCAACTATGTTGGATTGTACAAGAACAACATGCTGCTCAATGGAGCCTCAGATGCTACCATGGGCAAATATTTTCCTACCACTTTGCAAGGCCCTTACAAACCTCTCGAGGGGCTTGGTGCAATAGCTTCCTAGACCTAGAGCTAAATCAATTCATCTCGCTGGTCTCGAGGTGTAGAGACTCCTCCACACTATTGGCAATTGAGTAGAATGAAGGTGAAAGCCTACGAGATTATTTGGCTCATTTCAACATAGCTTAATCCTAGGTCAATGACTTGGACAATTCAAATGTCCTTGAAACAACAATGAATAAGTTGCAAGCTAGAAGGTTAGCATATGGATGTCTAAGAAGCCTCCCTAGACTTTGGTTGAGTTCATGGACTAAGTCAAAGAGCATATTGATGCAAAAGAGATGATGAAAACTTAGTGAGAAGTCAAAGGGAACCTAGTTAAGAAGGAAAAGTCGTAGGTAAAACAACCAAAATATAGAAGGATGGAATTCCACAATTACACTCTCCTGAATTGGTCAAGGGTAGAAGTCTTAGCTCAAATATAAGGGATAGACTAACTACATAGACATCAAAAATTTTTATATGAAAGGAGAAAGATCAATACAGTCAAGTATTGCTGTGAGATCGAAATTGACCACCCGAGATAGCGAAAACCCCGAGGAATAATCTTGAAACAACAAATAAAAAATGTGATAGTTTGCATGTGTAATCAGGTGTTGTAGGAACATGAATTCTAATAAGTGCAAGGTCTTGTTATTAATTACCTTGACAATTATCAGCAACCTCCTAAATCGAGAAACCTATCTAACAAAATAGAGACACAAAAGAAAAGAAGAATGCATCATTTGATTGATTTTAAAAAAAAAAGGATACATGGCTTAAACATGGGTGTACCCTCACTTTACATTTTAATAGATTTGAATGCATAAATGATATAAAATAAGAAAGGAATGGGAAGAGCTCCATGTCCACTATTGCCCTACTCCTATGTGCTAGACTGTGCAGAGTCTAGCTTCAATAGGTCTTGATTTGATCATTAGCAGATGTCGATGATTTGATTTAATGGTGTTGTTTGATAGGATATGGAAAGCGATAAGAGGAGTTTGAAGTATTTCTAATAATTTTGAGCTTTGGCAATAACTTCATTAGATGGTGTTGCCAGTGCTTTTTAGAATTGGCTTAAAGTATTTTTGATAGCTTTGAGCTTTAGTGATAACTTCGCCATTTGAAGT